>JAHDVF020001408.1:1200000-1690839 GCA_022606425.2 Lepidostoma basale | reverse complement strand
GAGAGAGAGAGAGAGAGAGAGAGAGAGAGAGAGAGAGAGAGAGAGAGAGAGAGAGAGAAGAGAGAGAGAGAGAGAGAGAGAGAGAGAGAGAGAGAGAGAGAGAGAGAGAGAGAGAGAGAGAGAGAGAGAGAGAGAAGAGAGAGAGAGAGAGAGAGAGAGAGAGAGAGAGAGAGAGAGAGAGGAGAGAGAGAGAGAGAGATAGAAGAGAAAGAGAGAGAGGAGAGAGGGGGAGAGGAGAGGAGAGAGAGAGAGAGAGAGAGAGAGAGAGGAGAGAGAGAGAGAGAGAGAGAGAGAGAGAGAGAGAGAGGGGAGAGAGAGAGAGAGAGAGAGAAAGAAAGAAAGAAAGAAAGAAAGAGAGAGAGAGAGAGAGAGAGAGAGACAGAGAGAGAGAGAGAGAGAGAGAGAGAGAGAGAGAGAGAGAGAGAGCCATGTTGGGTATTAGCTTGCGGGACAGAGTCAAGAATGAGGACAAAAGACTCTGTCGTAATCAAGTTGGCCGCAACCCTTAAGTGGCGATGGTCGGGACACGTCATTCGTGACCCAGATGAAAAGTGGACAAGACGACTGCTGTGGTGGTGTCCGAGTACGGCAAGTGTGCAAGGCAAAGAGTGGGAAGTGGGGCGCCCACAGTTCCGTTGGCGCGACGATATCCGGAAGATTGCGGAAAGTACCTGGATGCGGATCGCTCAGGATAAGGGGGATTGGAAAATTAGGGAGTAGGCCAACGTCCAGGAGCGGACGCCCACAACAGGCTGAAGAAGAAGAAGAAGAATGTCATGTTTTACCTTACATGGGCATTATAAAATGTTTGATAATGCCTTAATATGGTGAAACACGTATTTCCATAAAATATAATAAAACATCTAGAAAACAAACATTTTCATTCGTTCATTCAAAAATTAAAACCCATTGTATTAAACACGAACCTCCAAGAATACCTGTAATACCAATAGTTAAATTCAGAAAAATTTTTACATAAATATTTGAAGATTATTTTTGTATAGAATCATGTTTACCACCCCTGATCTGTATGTATATAAAGGACTAAGTTTACAATAGTGTTACCAGTCTGTCGATGCCAGCGAGCCTGGCGAAACCGGTCGCTGTCTAAATAAAGACAAAAGTGGAAGTAGTTAAAAAACATCGTTTTATTTAATTATTATTTTCATTCGTATTAATGATTTAATATGGATAATAATCAAATAAAATGACGTTTTTGTTATTATATGACTTCCACATTTGTCTTTATTTCGATAGCGAACGGTTTCATCAGGCTCGCTGGCATCGACAGACTGGTCTGGCGAAACCGGTCGCTGTCGAAATAAAGACAAACGTGGAAGTCGTTATAGAAAAACACATTAATATGAACGAAAAATTCAGTTTTCTAGAAGTTTAATTATATTTTATGGGAATGACATGTTTAGCCCTTCTAAGGCATTATCAAGTGTTTTATAATGCCTTAGAAAGCTGAAACATGTCATTCCCATAAAATATAATAAAACTTCTAGAAAACTGACGTTTTCATTCGTATTACTTATTTTATATGGAGAATTACACACACGTTAAAATTTCATAATTAACAAAACCAAATTGTTCTCCTTTTGTTACTACACTTTTATTGTACAACAATAATCGGAACAAAATTTAAAATTGGGTTCAAAATCAGATCTAAATTCAAAGAAGTATTTATCCTTCACTTTCTTGTTTTCAAAATATTCTTTCTTGATGACATTCGAGTTTTTGCCTCTTCATATTGGATGTCCCAAAATAAAAGCAAGATTTGAATTTGCTGCCTTTCGTGCAGTAAATTGTTGGTAACACTGATAAAAAACAATTTGGTAGCTGACAGTTTAGGTTTAGTAATAATGGAGCGTTACACGATTCAACAACGTGTTCTCATTATTGAACAATATCTAACAATGTAATGAAAGATTGGCGGCCGCAGTTCGAAAATATCGTCGAAATAGTGTTTTAACTTCGTCAACTGTGAAGAGATTAATTGAAAAATACAGAGAGATTGGATCCATTGGTGACTCTAAATACACTAGTCGTTCAAAAACAAGCCAAAAACAAGCTTTTTTGAAAATGAGGCTGGTCAAGCAGTGACTATTACTGGTGCTCGATATCGTGACATGATAACACAGTTCTTTCTACCAAAATTGGACGATATTGATGTGGCCAATATGTGGTTTCAACAAGACGGTGCTACATGCCATAACGCCCGTGAAACAATTCAATTAATCAATCAACAATTCATTGCTTTAATTTTGGGACACCTATATTATGATACAGACATTAATAGAGAACAAATATTGAAATCTCTCGATGTTCATTAGGGTGTCAACGACTGGAGTGCTTCCCCTGAATATTTAAACTTTCCGAATCATGCCGAAGTTAAATGAGATTCCATTTTATTTGATGTGTTAAACTTATATTTCAACCCCTTTGTGCAGATGGTGCGGTGTTTGTATACAAAGTGAGCAAACACAATAAATTACCAGCACTGTTAAAATAACTGGAAAATGTTTTATTTCATTTCATCACAGCAGAGGTACGAAAATCGAGGAAAGCTCTTCATTGAACTTTTAAGTACTTATGTGGGAAACTGGCGAAAGGAAAAATCTCGCTTAACTTCATAATCTGAATCTATCTAAATTCATAAAACACGAATGATTGTTATAGTGTATAATTTATTTATAATGTCATTTAAACTAACTAACTAACCAACCATCACGTTGTCTCGCCGAAGGGGTAGGCAGAAAGAATCGGCATACTTCTCTTGCTTTCTCAACTCGTTTCTCACTCTATACATAGCTCGCTGTCATGCACGCAAGTCGATTTCTTCGACTCCTCACGTGGCCGACATTCAAAAATTGATTAATTTGATCGTGCCATATTTTACTCTCGTCTTTCTCTATTTCTAGTTAACATATACTTTTTTGACCATTCTTTCTTCATTAATTTTGTTCATAACACTTTCATTCTCACAGCATTAATTTCTTATATTTTAATTCGACACTATACTACACATATTTTCCACACATTCGTATAAGAGATCTCATCTCTACTGCATTTATTATACTTTTATTTTTCTTTCACTAGTTACATCTCAGTCACATCAAAGAAGACCTCAAAATTAATTATATTTACTTATGAAGCATTCACTTTGTGGTTAGACATTTTAAAATGATTAATATATATAATATAATTTGTTGGCAGTGCATTGTTTTGCCCAAAACACTATGACATTTGTAAACACTATGATATTTGTTACACCTGATGATACCAACATCGGTTGTAGAAACAGCTCTCACGGCATTCTCAAAAAGAGTATAATAAAAACATGTGATATTATAACAGTGTTATACATTTAACAACAACATGCCTTTTAACATGGACGCCAGCCATCCGATAAATACTTATAAAAAGTTAGAAAATATATTAAAAATCTTTTTTAAAATGCATATTTAGTTTCAATCTAATAATGTTTCTGTCTTCGACCGGTTACAGCAGCTCGCTGCCATCTCCCGGTATGAAAAAGAAGGATGTAGATGAACCAATTCTTTTCAAAATTTCTTTTTTTGTAATTTACAATCCAGCCGTGAAATTTCAAATAACAAAATTATTATTTTTTGTGCAAAACATTCCTTATTTTTCAAAAATGAAACTCTAATGCAAAGCGATGGCAAATATGGAAGAATATGGATGTGTAGTAATTTATCTTCCTTGTAGATATGTTCTTTGAAAGTTAATTAAAGTAAATCAATAAAACATAATTAATCCCCGTTGGAAATTTCTTAGGGGAGAATCGGTTGCTCGCAGCTTCTTACATAGTCAAGAATTGTATTGGGTTAGTTTAATTTATTGACCTGCCAACAAAGCTCACCATCCATTTGCGTTATCGCATAAATCTGATTATATTCAGGGGCTCAGCCTCCTTCCATTATTTAAGTTTGCGGCACAGATTATGTCTTGCGGGACGATAATGTCTCATCTGTTTGAAAGATTCCAATCAGATTCAACTCATTTATTACGTTATTCATTTGTTTATGTTTCAGTGCGATTGCGTCGCTTCTACAAATTATGTACTGCTTGATAAAATGGCTGCTTGATTTCCATTACAGTATAATGAATCTTTGTTATTTCACCATATTTCACTGGTAACATTGACAGATTTTCGTACGGTTCTCACCCCTCTTTGGTGTAAAAATATAAAAATGTTTTAAAATATAATTTTACTTAATTATTGTTTAAATAATCGTTTCTTTTTAATTTAATAAAATTATGTGAATGTCTAAGCTGAAAACCCATTATTTACATATTACATACCCAATTTGAACTTTGTTCATTTGTTTTATTTAACTTTCATTTTTAGATTTTTTAGATTTGAAATACGTCATAATGCACCCTTTTATCAATATTATTATAAAGTCAAGAGGTAATGGTAATATGTTTCACTTTGTTAGAGCAATATAAAATTTTCGTAAAAGAAACATTGAATAAAACCCAGCAGAGAACACATTTCACTTCCATTAGACAATATTAATATAATTTTCGTTTTATCATCAGGTGGTAAACGCTTGGATCCTAATCAAGGGGACTTGGGTTCGAGCCTGGACACGACCAGATTCCTTCTTCATAATAATGAGCTATTTTATGCACATATGGAGCTATTTTCTGCTCATATTGTTAAATAAATTCTAATATCATAGATTTAAATCTTCGGTATTAGTCTCTTTTTTTTAAATAAAAATAAAAAATAAATACAGTTTCTAGATGAAAGTAAAAATTAAATTTCGCGACATCCACAATAATTGATTCCATCACTGGATTCAATAAGGAGGTAAGTTTAAGGGTGCCTGTCCACCGGAGCGGAGCTAGGTTGCGGAGCGGTGAGCGTGGTAAAAATCCACCAATGGAATTGCATAAAACTTCCGCTCGGATTCAGAGCGGAGATTTTATGCAATTCTATTGGTGGATTTTGACCTCGCTCACCGCTCCGCAACCTAGCTTCGCTCCGGTGGACAGGCACCCTTAGAATACACAATGTAAAAATAAGGTTCAAGTGGACTTACCCCCAGACGACGCCACTGTTGCGGATTGCTTCACCCTTTTGCCATGATGCTGTGTCGTGCGGGTTAGAGGGGTCTCGGAGACCCTGTGTCGTGGGTCACACCCCCATAGTACTTCGTTCCTTACATTACATCTGACATTGTTCTTTTAACTTATTTAAAAAAATCTAAGGGTATTTTGCGATACTAAACTTTTATGATATATATTCTAACACCTATTCACTAAATAGTTTACGAAATTGTCATATTGTCGATTTAATATGTTTTTTTTTTAAATATCTAATAGTAATTTTAAATGTATTTTGGCACAATTTGTACGTTAGTAAACTTATTTTGTGATTTTTTTTTGTATTTAGGTTTGAATAAACTGGGCTCTTTTTTTTCAAATACTGTTATTCGGCATCTGAAACAAACAAAACACATAATAAATTATTGGACGTTCACTTTTTATTGTATTCAATGTATACATGATAATATATTTGACAGTAACATAATAATTTCAAGTAAGATAATTGCGGGACATGTTGCCAGATTGGCAGAAGATAGATGGACCAGAAGGGTGGTAGAGAAGAATTGCAGGCGATTGGATGCAAAAGGCACAAGACAGGGATACGTGGAGAAGTATGGGGGAGGCCTATGTCCAGCAGTTGACGATAACGGCTGTCTAAGTAAGTAAGTTAGTAACATAATGTACTTGTTAAATAAGGGAATATAGGGTGAAAAAAGCATTATTTATAAATAATATATTGTAATAATAATCAAGAAGATAGAGCACATTAAAAATAAACGAAATTGAAGATAATGTAAGATAATCGTGACTACACCATAGCCGTGTAACAATAAATGTCGGCCATTTTGAGAGTCAAACAATTAATTTTATTATTTGAAATTTCACAGTACAAGTTCAGAGTAAAAAATTAAAATAAAAATAGTACGATGTTTTTTAACTACTTCCACTTTTGTCTTTATTTAGACAGCGACCGGTTTCGCCAGACTCGCTGGCATCGACAGACTGGTCTGTCGATCGAATCGAAGACCAGTCTGTCGATGCCAGCGAGTCTGGCGAAACCGGTCCTTGTCTAAATAAAGACAAAAGTGGAAGTAGTTAAAAAACATCGTTTTATTTAAATATTATTTAAAATGAACTTCCATCAAGAGATTTCAGTAAAATCATTTGACTATCTTAAAAATAGTACATTTAACTGAAATATATATTTGGTTAAAATCAACAAATGCTTCAGAAGATGGCAGGAAGCTGCTTAAACCGGTTGAAGACACAAAAATAAATGGATTTAAACTAAATATACTTTTTATATTTTCTTATAAAATGATTTTATATAATATGCTTTCATTTTTTTGAAAGTTGTAAAAATCACATTGTGTGTATGACACGCTGGCGCTGTATTAATAAAGAGAAGGCTAGAGAATTTCGTAAGATAGAACATAGTATTATGTCTCATTTTCTCTGTCAGCTTATTCGTGAAGCTGAAGAATTATTTTATACATATTTAGAATCTAACATAGATAAAAAAAATTGCTGTTAGTACTCGTATATCACGGTTTTTATTAATAAGTTTGCTTTAAGGCAACAAAATCACTACGTGGTAATTTATTTAATACTTATTTTGTTTTATTACTACGTAATTCCTTATATTGTATTTTATATAATTTGTTTTAGATTTATGTTGTATACGTTGGACGATCGAAGTGTGCGCGGGAGATGCCTATTGGTGGCGATAAGGTTCGCAACCCATCACATCGCGTCTCTCGCGGGGGCGAAAAGAGAAGGATGGAGTGCCGCATCGGTTAAAGTGTGGCTGTCCATTCTTTCTGCCTACCCTTTCGGAGAGATGGCGTGATGGTTAGTTAGTTAGTTAGTTAATTCCTTAGCAACGATGTAAAGTTTAATACAAACTATTTTTTTAAATAATAAGAGTACACATATCTAACATCAGATGAGTGATTCTATCGATATTAGAAGAACAAATAAAATAATACTAAAAATATGTGTTACTAAGAAATACTGGTAATTTTCATTACCTATAACGAAAATATTCTAAGATTTTTTTATAACATAAATTCATCATTGACACTTAAAAAACGCTTCTAAAGACAACGTATATGTAAGATACACACATAGGATATTTAAATCGTTTTTATAACTTGTTGCATGGAAAGAATGAATGAAGAAAGAATGGTAAAAAAACGTATATGTTTACACGCTAATGTGAGAGTCTGCAACATAAGCGTGAATGGTGATAATTTGGAGCAAGGAGATAAGTTCGTGTATTTAGGTAGTATGTTTACAAAAGATGGGTGAGTGGGGAAGGATATATGAAAGAAGGGTAGGGGCAGGCAAAAAAGTGAATGGTGCACTTAATGTGCAAAAAAGCTTAAATGGCAGTGTTATTCTTCCGACCCTTATGTATGAAAACGAAGCATGGAAGTGGCAAAAGAAGGATGAAAGTAGAATAAATGCAGTAGAAATGAGATCTCCTAGACGTGTGGATACTCCGTGTATGATAGTTCGTCAAAAGAAAATATAATAAGTGAATGCGGTGCGAGTGATGGTGTTATGTACAAAATAATAAAAGGATCATGAAAATGGTTTGGACGCATGTAAATTATGAGTGAAGAAAGAATGGTAAAATAATTATATGTAAACGATGTAAATGGAACAAGAAATAGAGTTAGACCGAGGAAAACGTGGCACGATCAAATAAATCAAATATTGAATGTCTGCCACGTGAGTATTCAGAGAAATCAACGCGCGTGTATGACAAGATGTATGAAAGTTGGGAAATCGAGAGATAATATGTCAAGAAATAAAAGTGTAACAGCCCATTCTTTCTGCCTTCCCCCGGCTGTAAGTTAGTTAGTTACTTACTTATTTACGATGAAAACGTTAACAAACGATTATTTCTGATAATCGAAATGTAACTCGTGTAAATAGTAAACAATTTTCGCGAAAGTTACACGACTAAGATTGTAATGTAAAGATAAAGCACGTTAGCATGTAAATTGATATCCGATACAACAGATATTATAACTGTTTGGTCGCCTCAAGTAGAATGCCTTAAGATCATTTTTGTTATCGAATTTCTTACACTTTCTTGGATCTTTTCTTATCGGGATTACCAGGTTGGAGGCTACTGTTCTACCTTCTTCATCTTAGCCTTGTCTCATTTACTTTGGGTTGGCTCTTCTTGTGTGGCATATCTATTTTCTGTCCTGGTGGCATCTTATCTCTTTGAATAATTCAGTTTGGGCCTATTACGTCCCCTGGGTCACTGGTCTGCTTCCATTAACCATCTTGTAGCATGGTCAGCTGGGTGCCGCATGACGTGGCTGTACCATCTTAGACGGTTCTTCTCAAGTTTATTCTTCCGAGATTGGCCTCACTCTAAAACTGCCGTGGATGTGTATGTTCCTGATGTGGTCTATAATCGTTACTCGTAACTTAGTAACCGTCCAAGTATTGAAAATTGCTGAAAGTGTCACCCTTCTTGGGTGTTGATGATGAAAATTATTGGATGATAAGAGGAAGGTTTTGAAACCTGTATTCTGCCAGTTGGTACATATGGTCTTGAAACTGTAACATTGTCCAAAAACAGTACCGAGAAACTACGAGTGACCCAGAGAGCCATAGAAAGAGCCATGTTAGCAATAAGCCTAAGAGACAGTCAGAAACGATACGATGTGAGAAAAAACAAAGGTTACTGACAATAATATTAAAAACAAAATGAACATTTGTATCTACTAGAAATATTTGTAATTTTATAAAATTGAAGAGCATAAATAAATAAAAACATATTTTAGTGGATTCAATCTGCGTTCAATTTGAGACATATCTATTACATATACGTACCCACTTTTCTATATATTTCTTGAGCTAAGCTTTTACTTATTGACTAAAATACCTTTTTTAGAAGTTTTACTATATTTTATGGTATTGACATATTACGCCTCTCTAAACAATTAAAACATTTGATTAAAGCTTTAGCAAGGCGAAACAACTCTATTATAAAATACAATAAAACTTATACCGCATTTTTTTCGCTATTTGGCTTACGGTATTAACGCATTTCACCTTCAACGAAGAGACAAGTAATTTATACAAAGAAGGAGCCCCGAAATTCCGAATAGTAATTTCACATGACAGTTTAGTTTGATCACAATCGATCTAAAATGTTCATGAACTCCATTTGTACGCGTAAAATGGTTATAACATGCCAGTTAAATAATAATAAATGTCCAAATGTCCAAATAATTTGAGAGATAAATAGATCCACGTATGTACAGTTCGGTTAAAAATACGGCATGGACTGTATCAGAATTCTTGTGTATCCCGTTTTATTTATTACTTGTTTCTTGAACTGATGTAACTAACTAACTAACTAACCATCACGCAATTTACCCAGAGGGGTAGGCAGAGAGGATGGATCGCCACAATGTTCTGTCCTGGCATACCTCTCTGGCTTCCTCTACATTCAAACATCGTACCATGCACGCACGTCGATTATTCCGACTTCGAATGTGACCGCCTTTTAGTAATTGATTAATTTGGTCATGCCGTGTTTTTCTCGGTCGTCTTCGGCTTCTTTTTCCACTCACGCTGCTTGTGTACAACTTTTTTACCATTCTATTCTCATCTATTCGTTCCATATGTCCAAACCATCTCAAAGATCTTTTTTTAATTGTTTGCATGATGCAGTCATCTGCTTTACATTTCTTTCTTATTTTATCGTTCGGTATATATATCATACAACGTTTTCCCGCACATTCTTCTAAATGATCTCAATTCTACGGCGTTTATCCTGCTTTCATCCTTATTTTGCCAGCTCCAAGCTTCACTTCCATACATGAGGGTTGGCACTAGAACTCCAATGTGTACTGCCATAATAACTACTGCTCTATTTGCAGTAATGACTTTAAGTGCGCCATTTATTTTATTCCCAGCACCAATCCTTCTTTCGATGTCTTTCTCCGTTTTTCCGTCTCTTGTAAACATGCTTCCCAGATACGTAAATTCACAAAAAAGAGATGCAAAACTGTATATTAAACTAATAATGCGAATGTGTATGGTATTTTCTCGAGATCCGGTGGTATGGAGCGTCTGTGGGGGACCTCAGTGGATCAGGTGGAAACATTTAGATATCTGAGTGTGGACTTGTGTGGGCAAACGAATCTACCTTGTGAAGTGATGGGTCATGTAAACAAGATTGCGGTCATCTCAGAATGTTTGAAGAATTCAACATGGAAAAACCCTGACAGGAAGATCAGCAGCAAATAAAGAATTGATAAGACTTGGGTACACCACCGTACTTGGGGCGGACACCACCATTACAAAAATCGCGCTCAGAGTGTCAGAAGTGAAGACGCTCTGAAACATATCTGGCAAGACACTTAAATATAGGTTTAGGAACTCAAGGATTAGGAAGATATGTAAAGTCGAGGATGTCGTTAGGTGGGGAAGGAAAAGGAGAAAATACTGATATGCATAAGTGAGGAGAATGGATCCATCCAGACTCCCCCTCATTGTGTTGCACGGTCACACCTAAGGTAGACGACGACCCCTGGGTAGACCAACAAAGATATGGATCAACAGCTCGAAGTGGACATCACAGGAGGCCATTGAAGAAATAGGCCACAAGGCCTACACTAAGAATAAGAATATGAATGAAAAGGTCTGTTTTCTAGAAGGTTCATTATAATTTATGTGTGTAGGAATGTATGTGTGTGTGTGTGCGTGCGTGCGTGTGTGTCTATATGTGAGCGTGCGAGTGGGTTGTGTTATCTGTGTGTGTGTGTGTGTGTGTGTGTGTGTGTTTGTTTGCGTGCGTGCGTGTGTGTCTACGTGTGTGTGCGTGTGGGTGTGTATGTATGTGCGTGCGTGCGTGTGCCTATGTGTGTGCGTGTGTGTCGATGTGTGTTTGTGGGTGTGGGTGTGTATGTGTGTGTGAGTGCGTGCTTGTGTCTATGTATGTGTGTGTGCGTATGAGTGTGTATGTGTTTGTGCGTGCGTTGCGCGTGTGAATATGCGTGTGTGCATGTGTGTGTGCGCGCTGCGCTGGTTCGCATGCGTGTGTGTTCGTGTGGGTGTGTAAGAGTGTGCGTGTGAGTATGTGTGTGCGTGAGTGTGTGTGTGCGTGTTTCTATGTGTGTGTGTGTGTGTATTCGTGACTAATTAGATGTTAATATGTATCCACACAAAGCTGAGAGTATAACAGTGATGTGAGTAAAATTTCCTTTGAATAGATCATTTGAATGACCCAATTAAATATGGTTAAAACTCCCCTGGTTACTTTAGAGCTTAAATTGTGAAGAGAAACGCGGGTTTGTATGGCTGGTCAGATAAAATCCTTTGTGAAAATAATCGAACAAGGACTCGACATTGTTTAACCCTCTCGCTACCCGTACCATTGTTATTTACCCTGGACCAGCGTACACCATAAATAATTAATTTCGTTATTTTGTGATTCAAATTTAAACAAGAACTCAGTTATGGATTGATTGGAAAACAAAAACATTTTTCGTTTCTTGAACAATGACGTAAAACCATATTTAAAAAAAAAACATACAAAAACGTTCGCTATCTAAAAGTTTTATTTTATTTGATTGTTATGACCTGTTATATCTACTTATGCATTATTAAATGTCTATTTCGTGTGAACATTTGATAATGCCCGACAAAGGCAAAACACATTAATTCCATAAAATATTCTCCAACATTCATACATCGTGTCATTCAGGCATGTTGCTTTTTCTGACTCCTAACGTGGCTGACATTCAATATTTTATTTATTTGATCGTGACAAGTTTTCCTTGGTCTTCCACTATTTTTAGTTCTGCGAACATTTATTAATTATTTCCATGTGTCCAAACCATCTGAATGATCATTTCATAATTATATTTATAACACTTTGATAAGTGAATTCACTTCTTATATTTGAAATCGCCACTATATCGTGCATAGATATTCTACACATTCGTTTCAGTAATTTCAACTCTGCTTCATTTTTATACTTTCATCTTTATTTTGTCAGTTCCATGCTTCACTTCCATACGTAAGGGTCGGTACAAGAATTATGTCATTTTAACTATTTTTAAAAAGACTTTTGTTTGCGATTACAATAAGTGCACCATTCACTTTGTAGACTGCTCTAACTCCTCTTTCAATATTTCTCTCACATATGTATTATCTAAATATAAAAACTCATCTATTTTTCCTTATCCAAATTTTCACCATTCAATCTACTATAATGTTGCAGACTGTCATGATTTCTTCCTTTTCGAAAATCATTACCTTAGACTCATTCGCATTCATCATCAGATCATTTCGCATGCATAACTCATAAATACTAGTCATCAGGATTTGTAAAACATGCTCGTTGTCTGCAAGTAGGACAGCGTCATCCGCATACAATAGACAGCTTACTGATACTCCGCTCATTTTGGCACCTACATCCAACCCTTTCGGCTCTTTTATACACTTGTCCACATTTATATTAAATAACCACGGGGACATTACGCAAACCTGTTTAAAAAGTTTGATTAATTCTATTTTAATACTAGTTTTAGAATAGCCGTTTGGAAGTGCTTTGGTAACATCGATTTGACATATTTTTTGAACGCTGATGACAGAAACATACATGGAACATTTTTTAGGTTAAAATAATATTTTTTTGTAAAATTGTATTAAAAATACTCATAAATTAAAATTTTCAACTATATGATAGTTATAAAAAAATTAATGATATATTTTCATTGAAATTTCGATTAATTGTTATTTTTTTCTTATTAATATATTTTTATAATTATATACGTGTGAAATTTATAAATACAATAAATGAATACAAAATAAACAATATACGAATATATAATAAAATAAGAAATCGGAGAAATCGACGTGCGTTTGGGACACGTTAGTGGAAGAGAGAGAAGTATGCCAGGAAAGAACAATGTGGCGTTCCATTTTTTGTCCCTACCCCTTCGAAGAGACGGCGTGATGGTTAGTTAGATAGTTAGATAGATCACTTCTATATTAAATGGAGATTGCGTTATGTATAAAAGTGGAAGGGGTATAATTAGGAATAAGGAGAGGGGAGATGTAACGGGAACATATCGAGTGGAAGGGATTTCAATTAGCTATTTATATAACTCGATCTCCATTGAGTATATATGAGACAGCTCTGTTTTATTTGATTGCTAAAATTCTACACATTGATAAAGGTTACTTGTAACCGAAATATGTCTGAGTTCAGTGAAAATAAAAAGTGTTGTAATACAAAGTATTTATTCAAATATGAATCCACAACACAAAGTGAAGGCGAATATAAAAGAAATGAATGAACATGTTTTGTTTTTATTTTTAACTAGGGCATAAGGGGTGAACGGTTAATATATTACTCCCCACATTTAACTGCGAGATAATGTGAGCTCCGCTGTACAATTTGCCTTTTACAGAACACAAGCATTATAGCTACCTTGGACAGATAAAGTCGGCGGACAAGATTTAATGACGTGATTTGATCTAAATGTACGAGTATGTCTTGCTTCGCAACTTAACCATATGCCGTAATTCTTAGTGCCTTACAAAATAATGTACGATGCTTTGTAATTAAACATACTACAATTCTCATTTACACGTAAGTTTTTGACACATTTTTCTCTATAAAATTTTAATTAGAATGTGTTATGAGTATTAATTTGCATTTTAAACATCAGTATAAGCGTACATTTTCAAATATGTTTTAATAACGATGTTTTCGCCAACCAATAGCAATATACATTTTGTAATTAATACAAATGAAAACTAAATGGTTTTAATGAAATACCTTGATGGAAGCTCATTTTAAGTACTAATTAAATAAAACGATGTTTTTCTATTCTACTACTTCTAGTTTTGACTCGTAGCAAATAAATGGATTTTAACTTGTTGTCAGCACATCATGTAACTATTGCAGAATTGTCAAGAAGATTTTTAATGATTTAATTCAAATAAATAAATCTTTATAACAACTGTCAAAACAAGGTATATCTGTAAACAATTTTATAATATTTTAAATATCTATATAATATCACCGAGGAAGGGCTGGGTAGTCCAAAACATGTTTGATATTAAATTTTAATTTGTTTAAAAAGCGAGTGTTGTATTGAAAGTATATAAAAAAAATACAAATAATTTTGCATTGAAACAAATTCTACATAGTTCTAACAAATTACAAAAAATCCTTTTGACAGCAATCAAATTTATTATTATTATTTTGTAAAATCGCACTTAACATCATTACAGCGTCAGCCAATCAATAACTGGTATAGCGATCATATTGATGTTCATGACATGTGGTAGGCAGCTAATTTATTGCCATTTATTGTCACGTGAATTCTACACCAGACCAAAGGCAGTGTAACAATCACACTACCATCACCGGGAATCGTACCTGGGACCTTTGGTGTGGCAGTCGTAGTCTTGTCACGACGGTCATCGGTATCATCAACACACAGTATATTGATTTAACTACAAATATAGTTTTGTGTTATGCTGTTTTCGCTGCAATTAGTCAATTCACGATGGCCGGCACAACTTGCAGAGATTAAGTTTGACCAGAAGAAGTCTTTTTCATTTAATCCATATGAAATATTCGGCGGGCTTTGGCATAATATTCTAATGCCATTATTTAATAAAACAATGAACAGTCTATTGTTCAGATAAAATATTAAAACGACTCAATTGACTAAAATACACTCAAATTAAATAAAATGAAAACTTTCTATGTTCGCCATACTTGGTGTTGTAGGTTGATGTTTTATTTGTCCTTTTCTTTTTTATAAACTTTGTATATACAACACTAACTTGAAATAAATGGCGTTGAAATCTTGTATGTTAAATAGAAATATAACTTTGAGCAATCTCGAAATTTTAGAAATTACAAAGCCATAAAAATTAAGGAAATATTAAAAATAATCAAATAAATTTAACGTCAAGTCCAATCTTTGATTAATTTTATTTGTTGTAAGTAATTACCTGAACCCAAATAAGTACTTAAAATTATTATTTAATTTTTTTAATTGATTCATAATATTTGTAAGAACAAAAGCATAAACGTTCCAAAGTAAATCTTTATAACATCTGTCAAAACTGGTAATATTTGTAAACAATTTTATAATATTTTAAATATGTATCTTTATAATAGCACTGAGGAAGTTCCGGCTGTCCGAAACATGTTTAAAATGTAATGATATATTTTGAAAAAGTTATTGTTGTATTTAAAAGTATATAAAAAAGAAAAAGAAAAGCATTTATCCTCACGGAAAGGTTCCCTTTTTAAACACTCTATTATCAAATAGCCTGGCAGCATCTTTATTTCAGCTAAGTACCCGCTCGGACTCTGTATATTAATTCCACTTTCATCAAGTAAATTATTTAATCGTTCACTTGTATCTATTAAGGCGGAAAACACAAAGATTCAGACAATCAACTGAGATAAACAAAGGAACCCCGGGTTCTAAATCCCCCGCTTGCCCTGCGAACGGACTGACCTAACGCTTCAGGAAATCCCATTAACAAAAAAGGAAATAAATTCACTTTCTAAACCCACCTTCAGAGGAGTAACAAACCATTATTATTGTACAAATATTATTCCTCGTTAAAACGTAATGGATTTTGTCGTTTTGGCTGCCTTATAGGTATTAACACTTCAAGTTTAACAATGAACTATTTAAAACAAAGGACTGTGAATTTTGCGTCTTACGTGAAACAGATTTTGAATGGAAAAATTATAAAAGAGGGATTTTCATAAAAATCACAAAAATACTAACAGAAACTAACTAACTAAACATCATACCGTCTCCCCGAAGGGGTAGGCAGAAATAATGTACTGCCATAATTTTCTTTCCTGACATATTTCTATAGCTTCCTCAATATTCTTACATCATATCATACACGCGCATCGATTTCTCTAACTCCTCACGTGGCCGACATTCGATATTTGATTTATTTGATCGTGCCACATTTTCCTCGGTCTTCCTCTATTTCTAGTTCCATTTACATCCTTAACATACATTTTTTTACCATTCTTTCTTTATTCATTCTTTCTATATGTCCGAACCACCTAAATGATCCTCTCATTATTTTTCTCATAACACTATCATTCGCACCACATTCACTTCTTTTATTTTCATTCGACACTCTTATCATACACAGAGTATACACGTTCGTCTAAGAGATCTCATTTCTACTGCATTTATTCTTCTTTCATTCTTCTTTTGCCAGTTCCATGCTTCGCTTCCATACACAAGGGTCGGTAGAAGAACATCATTGTGCACTAATACTAACAGTAGTAAATATTTTTTTTTGCTTAAGATGGACATCATAATATTAAAAATTATTACAATAAAACATTTAATAATAATTGCGTCTGGAGAAAAAGAAAATCGTGTCTAGAAAACATTCGCGAATGGTCCAGTTGTAACACAAAATCCCTGTTTAGGGCTGTTGAATCAAGAGTAGAAATAGTCACGATGTTGTCCAACCATTTCTTAATAATTGTTAGTACCTACTTATAACAAATAACCCAGATTAATTTTTAAATTTGAATTATTGTATCGAATTTTAAATGCGTTTTTAATTAGTCTTTCTTTGTTTAGTTTTGTTATATTTTTACACCTGAAGATGGAGGTATCCTCCGAAATATGTCGTGTATTTTAATATTTTTTATTAAAATGTGGTTTAAACAAAGTTTTTTAATTTCCAAAGTATATTACTATGGAATTCCACAGTGTTAACGCTTTAACTTTCAATAAGTTAAATATGATGATATTGAATAATAATGAATTAAAACGATGTTTTTAACTACTTTCACTTTTGTCTTTATTTCGAAATAAAGACAAAAGTGGAAGTAGTTAAAAAGCATCGTTTTATATAATTATTATTTAAAATGAACTTCCATTAAGAGATTTCAGTAAAATCATTTGATTATGATGATATTGGTTGGTTTATACAACTATTTCAAAAACAAATTTGATAATGTACTCAAAACTTTATTGTTTTACACTCTTAAATATGTAAAATTAGAAATAAGAATAATGAGGTTTCAGGTTCACACAAACCCTTCAAGTTTTAATTAATTAATTAAATATATTCTGTTATGCATTTTTATGTTATCATTAATTATCAATGTGATTGAATCTTTTGCTGAAAATCTGCGTATTAATTTTGATTTCCGTTCAAATAATATTTTAATTAACTTGTTTCCGAAAGGTGATATCTACCCTTCTGTACAATTATAATATAAATTAATTGAAACCACAGAACGTTTTAAATATCACATTACACATTCAATTTTCATAATTAATTTTCTGATTAGATTATAAATTAATATGCGCGTATACATATTAAGGGTTGATGGTAAACCTATTGTTAACAAGAATATAGGCATTTGGAAGGGCACCGAAGCATAATATTATTAGGTCATTGGTATTTGAAAACAAAACCAACAATTAGGTTCCTATACAAACTCTCCCTGTACAAATATTTTCCCTTTGTTAGGCAATATCTATGAAAATGGAGAAATATCTTATTGACTAAATTTTAGCATCGTTTCTTAGCAAGATTTTATGAAGAAATAGATATAAAATTACTTACTAATCATCACGCCGTCTCTTCGAAGGGGTAGACAGAAATAATTGACCGCCACACTGTTTTTTCCTGGTATACTTCTCTCGATTCCTCAACATTCATACATCGTGTCATGCACCCACGGACATTTCTTAGACTCTTCACGTGTCCGACATTTAATATTTGATTTATTTGATTATGCCACATTTTCTTTGGTCTTCCTCTATTTCTAGTTCCGTTCTCGTCGTTTACACATACTTTCGTCAAAATTCTGTCTAGATTCATTCTTACAATGTGTGCGAACCATCTAACACTTTCAATTGCACCCCATTCACATTTTATATTTGCGTTGACACTTATTATCTCACACATATTTATGATACATTCATCTAAAATATCTCATTTCTACTGCATTTATTCTACTTTCATCCTTCTTTTGCTTGTTCCATGCTACAATTCCATTCAAAAGGGTCGGCACCAGAAAACCATTGTGCACCGCTATCTTTGCTTTTTGGATATGCTTTTGTTTGCGATTAAAACGATGATAAATGTGGTCAGATTTGACAGATGTGATATACAATGAAAAAAATTGCTAAAATATTTAAGTTGTATATATTATGTAACTTTGTACATTCATTTAAGGTTTCTGTGTCTCGAAACATGTTTAATTTTTTTTTCTTTTAAAAATAAAGTTTTGTGTTTCAAAGTAAAAAATATGGTTCAATTTGGAATTCACAATACATAGTAATGGTAAAAAAAAAGATCCCTGAGATGGTTTGGACATATGGAACGAATGGATGAGAGAAGAATGGTTAAAAAGTTGTACACAAGCAGCGTGAGTGGAAAAAGTAGCCGAGGACGACTGAGGAAAACATGGCATGACCAAATTGATCAATTACTAAAAGGCGGCCACATTCGAAGTCAGAATAATCGACGTGCGTGCATGGTACGATGTACGAATGTAGAGGAAGCCCGAGAGGTATGCCAGGACAGAGCATTGTGGCGATCCATCCTCTCTGCCTACCCCTCCGGGGAAATGGCGTGATGGTTAGTTAGTTAGTTAGTAATGGTAAACATACAAGAAAGAGAAGGAACGGTAGTACTAATATAATTTATTAAAAATGCTCTGTAAGAGAATCATCAAATTTATAATAGCACAATGCGAAAGTAATTGTACAAGTATTTTGTAACACGGACAAAATCGTATTTTATCACTAGCTTCTCTAGATAAACAGCCAGCATCACCGAAAACAATACGTTCGAAGTTAGATATTTCTCAGTATAAAAACAGTGTGTATTTACAGGAAGTATGAGCTATGATTATTTGTTTCATGGAAATAAACGTTTGCAAGTTTTAATGAATGAATTATCAAAGGAAAGTGCCCAAAAATGTATTTAAAACATCTTAATATAAATAGACAAAAATACAGATGTTAATAAGGGTAGAGTACGCAAATATTTTGAGTAAGAGAGAGCGCGAGATAAATACTTCGATTCTCTGCGAAAGTAATTCGAAATGCACACGATATGCATGCCCGAGAACGTTTCTGTTTTTTTTTTTTTTTTTTTGTTTGAACCCAATTACTCTATACACATTAATTTTAGCAATTATATTGATGATTCTCGTGACATGTGATAGGTAGCCAATCTATCGCCATTTTATTGTCATGTGAATTCTACACCAGACCATAGACAGTGTGACAATCACACTGCCATCGCCGGGAATTGAACCCGGAACCTAAGGTATGGAAGTCAAAGATCTTACCACTCTGCCACGAAGGTCGGTCAATTTCGAATTTTGTTTTGATTATTGTTTTAAGAAATTAAACAAACAAACAAATTATAAAACTTATTCGATCAAAGAATTTGGTTTACTTCCTTGAATAACTTATAGGTTGCAACTAGAATTTTAAAAGGTTAGAAAAATATTAGTTCTGCAAAAGCTGAGTCAACTGTTATGACGTATCATGATAAATTTAGATAAGTTTATCGCAACAGCTGTTTCGCTAACACATTCTGGCATCATCAGGTGTTATAAACTAGTATTTTTAAAGGCTAAAAAAAAATATTAGTTATGCAAAAGCTTAGTCAACTGTAATTACGTATCATGATATATTTAGAAAAGTTTATCATGACAGCTGTTTCGCTTACCCATGTTGGCATCATCAGGTGTTACAAACAACTGAACCAGCTGAACCAACATAAGTTGGCGAACCTGTCACGACAAACTTATTTAAATTTACCGCAGTACGTAATAACAGTATTCTAAATTCTAATCGTAGTGTTTCGGTCAAAACAATGAATTATCAAATTTTTATTTAATTAATACGAATGAAAACGTCAGTTTTCTAGAAGTTTTATTATACTTTATGGGAATGACATGTTTCGCCCTTCTAAGGTATTATCAAATTAATATCATTATGGAAATACGTCATTCCCATAAAATACAATAAAACTTCTAGAAAACTGACGTTTTCATTCGTATTAATTATTTAATATTGAATTTTACATCATTGTTCAAGAAACAATAAATTTTTATTTGTTTTTATCGTTTCTTGAACATGATGTAAAATTTCATATTACATTTGAATACATATAATGTTGTAATAAAACAGTGTTTATTTATAAGAAATATAAGAAACTATTATTTGTTCCATGAAAATAAACGTTTGCAAGTATCAATGAAAGAATTATCAAAAGAAAAAATGAAAGGAATGTAAAAAAATATTATGAAATTAATTGTATCTCAATAGAGACGAAGGTGTAATTTTTTTTGGAAACAGAATATGGTAGTCGAGGTATTTACAGGACTTATGACCTGTCATTGGTTGGGTTAAGCGATCACTTTATTTTAACAACATTCTCCATTCCCCTTTTCTCACGACCACCACGTCTGACAAATTTTTGGAACTTGTATATATGCTACTATGTTAAATAACGTCACATTTTTTGTCAATCTACACTAGCGCCATCTATTAAAATTATTTGTTTTACATTTAAAATTTACATCTTCGTCTCTATTGAGATACAATTAATTCTTAAAAATGATAAACCCGCAATGGGTAAACATTCAGTATTTGACTACAAGTACATTCAAACAAACAAATTATGAAATTGTCATTTTCAAGAATCAATTGTATCTCAATAGAGACAAAGATGCAAATTGGAAACAGAATATGTTTGATCGAGCTGTTTACAGGACTTATGACCTGTCATTGGTTGGGTTAAGCGCACGTTTTATGTAATACAACATTCCCCATTCCACCATTTTTTTTTCTTATGACCACCATGTCTGACAAATTTTTGGAAGTTGTATATATGTTAATCTTTAAGACCACCCTTTACAAGGTTGTTTTTGCAATCAACACACCAACGCCATCTATGAAGATTGTATTTTTTTAAGCACTTAGCAGAAGATCTTTTTAACGCAATTTGAAAGGCTACCACCATTTATCGCATTGCTAGAAACCGCCTGGAGATGTCACTCCAATTTATATGCTATAATTTTTTTTCTTGAATTGATAGCCTGCAATGGGTGAAATCCAGTTGTTCGTCTACAAGTATTTGTATACATTCAAAATGTTGTCATTTTCGTTTTTTTGTTTTTGTTTTGTTTGTTTTCATTCCATCGCATATACTTTATCCTTTTATGAGGAGTTTTCGTAGCATACATTCCAATATTACACCAGTGCTGGGGGAAAATAATATAAAAACATAATATTAAGCTACCCGAATAATAATTTCTCTGGGATGGAGTCTTTTGTAGTATTTTTGCAATTGCCATACATTCTCACCAGCACGCATTGTCTAAGCTGGATTTGTTTTAACAATGCAAAATGGCTGGCGCTTTCCTTGCAAATATGCAATAAAAATGGAGAATGAAAAAAATGAACATTTAATGGTTTGTGGGCTGATATTATTTAACCACATATTAAGTAGGTATAGTCATTTTAAGTACCTATCCAAAAAAGCTAGAATGGCAGTGCACAACGGTGTTCTTCTACCGACTCTTTATGGAAGCGAAGCATGGAACTGGCAAAAGAAGGATGAAAGTAGAATAAATTCAGTAGAAATGAGATCTCTTAGACGAATGTGTGGATACTCTGTGTATGATAGAGTGTCGAATGAAAATATAAGAAGTGAATGCGGTGCGAATGATGGTGTCATGAACAAAATAATGAAAGGATCATTAAGATGGTTTGGACATATGGAAAGAATGAATGAAGAAAGAATGGTAAAAAAATTATATGTTAATGATGTAAATGGAACCAGAAATAGAGGAAGACCGAGGAAAACGTGGCACGATCAAATAAATCAAATATTGAATGTCGGCCATGTGAGGAGTCAGAGAAATCGACGCGCGTGCATGACACGATGTATAAATGTTGAGGAAACGAGAGAAATATGTCAGGAAAGAAAAGTGTGGCAGTCCATTCTTTCTGCCTACCCCTTCGGGGAGACGGCGTGATGGTTAGTAAGTTAGTTAAGTATCTTCTTAACTTTAAATACTGGTTTTTATGTATGACGTATCTCAAAGTCACATATAGCTAGACAGGGCAGTACTAGACGGGCACCCAGAATACTCCAATGAAGGTCTCGGACAAGATATAGAAGTGCCAGAAGACATCCTAAAAGATGGACTGATAATTTTTTTTTCTTGTGTTCAACATAAAACCCAATTACTATGTACAATTTATTTTAGCTATTATATTGATTCTCATGACGCGTGAGAGGTAGCCAATCAATCGCCATTTTATTGTCACGAGAATTTTACAGCAGACCAAAGACAGTGTGACAATCACACTGCCATCGCCGAGAATCGAAACCGGGACCTTCGGTATGGAAGTCTGACCACCACTTTGTCACGAAGGTCGACATTCCTAGAATAGCTAGGATGACCTGGATATGGAAGGGACAAAACTGTAACAATTGGAGAAAAATGGAAGAGGCCTATATGTAGCAAGACGGGAAGAAGGCTGGGAAGAAAAATAGGAAGAAGTATTTCAATAATAGGTAATCTGAATGATTTTGGTTTAAATTTGAAACATCTACATCTATAAAAAACCCCAATTATAACTAACTAACCATCACGTACTTTCCCCGGAGGGGTAAGCAGAGAGACCGTCATATTGCTCTGTCCTGATAAACCTCCGTTTTCATCCGGTCCATCCATCAGTCCATTTTTCCGATTTCGAATGTGGCCGTTATTTGGTCATGCCACCTACCATGTTAGACTGCGGAGTGCTAAAATCTGGTCTATGCATCCCGTCCACTCATGAAGGCTCCTTATTCATCTCAAATTTGTCCAGATGTCATTTTCCTCACTCTTTCTATCAGTATCCTGGCATACAGTTGGCCAACGGAGCTCAGCAGACTGATAGCCCTGTGGTTTCCGCAGTCCAAACGGGATCCGTTACTCTTGTATAGAGGCATAATAACCGCTCTCCTCCAGCCTAGCAGAGGGTCCCTCATATCCATAAATTGGTTAAGGATCCGCATAGCCATACAAGATTCACCTGGCCACCATTCTTGACAAACTCTATGGAAACACAATCATATCCAACAGGTTTTACCACCTTTCATCATTTTCATTGCTATCTTAAGTTCATTCATGCCTATATCTTCTATGTTTATAAAAATCATATTGAAAACTAATCGGTCAGGCAAAAAATATACCAACTAATTAAATATGCTTACACATGAAAGAGTAAATTAAGGCTGGTAAAAAAATAATGAATATATTAATTAAAATGGACAAAAAACTTGTGTATGATAATAATTTATGAATAAATAAAAAATGATGGAGTTAAAGGCAGGTCAAATCATACGTACTAATCGAAAACGTCTATTTTCTAGAAGTTTTATTATGTTTTATATGAATGAGATGTTTTGCCTGTCTAAGGCACAATCAAATTTTAAATATATGTTAAAATCTACTTATTAATAATTATTCAATATGAAGTTTTACGTCATTGTTCAAGAAATAAATACCGGTAAGAATCGTTCAGGAAGGAGTTAATTTCTTCTACGTTTGAAATTTATGTGAAGACCATTATATAGGATAATAAATTAAAAAAATTCAAATAATAACTCAAACTTTTCCAAGAGCTTCATAAAACGCCTCCATTTGTTGAAGAGATTTGGCCATTTTGATGTTAAACGGTACGGTCAAAAGCCCCGTATCATTAATAATGTCGAAAATGATTATTTACCAGACAAATTTACTTCCTCTCAAAAATAATTGGGCCCTAGTTAACCAGAGATATATTTTCCTCAAGTAATTTGTCAAATATAACGACGTGCTAATCGCCTGTGAAACAAAAATATGTCATTTAAATTAAAGCCATCGTTTATTTTCAGAAAATCCATTGAATTTTATGATACTTTTCCGCGCTCGGATTGGCAGAATTTGTAAGAGAGTTATAGTTTAATGTATTGATAAATTAACGCAAATCTCTTCGAAGGCTTAACGACGAAATGATTTAGAGGAGGATAGTAAATGTAGGAGTTTAATCGGAGGTGATGGACCGAGTACCGGGGAGTGTTAAGACTCCGAATGTAGGATAGAAATGGTTATTTTTAGAAACAGTTTAAGAGATGGATTACTTGACAAGCGGAGATATCGATAAGACAGCAAGACAATGAGAAATACGATAACTTGAATGTATCGTATAAACAGAAAAGTTTACAATTAAAATTATCACTATAATATTTCAATACCATATGTTTCGTTTTTGTATACTTGTTGTCATACATCTAATTACTACTAATTATAATATCTAACCACACTTGTACTATTTCTATAGGTAATTATTTCATAGTTTACCTTTATTTTTTCGACCCTTATGTGTGGGAACGAAGAATGGAACTGGACAAGAAGGATGCAAGAAGAATAGTTGCAGAAGAAATTAAATCTCTAAGATGAATGTGTAGAAATCAATGTATGATAAAGTGTCGAATTAAAATATTAGATGTGACTGCAGGCGATTGAACAAAATAATGAAAGGAACATTTAGATGGTTTGGACACATGTAAAGAATGAATAAAAATATGATTGAAAAAATATAAATTTTAACAATGTAAATTGAATTAGAAAAATAGGAAGACTGAGGAAAACGTGTTACGATAAAATAAATCAAATATTGAATGTCGGCCACGTGAGGAGTTGGAGACTTAGACGTGCGTGGATAACACTGTGTATGAATGTTGCGAAATCGAGAGAAGTATGTCAGGAAAGAAAAGTGTGGCAGTCCATTCTTTCTTTCGAGAAGACAGCATTATGGTTAGTTAGCTAGTTAGTTTGTGAACATTATTTTCCCAGCTCTGTTTTGCACTTTTCACAAACATGTTTCGGGATATAGACACCTTTCCTCAGTGTAGAAATTTTAACAATACAAATAATGATACAAAGTCGTTGCTTATATATTAAATGAAAAATAAAAAGGGGGGAATAATAAAGTCTATGGGATGGGTTAATTTTTATGTGGTTAGAATCATGAGACAGAGGGAACAAAGAAGATATGGACATCTCATAACCCATTTTTCTAGATTAATCAGGGGATATTTCAAGAACTCAGCCGTGCTGGAGGTAGTTCTTCTTTTTGACCCTGATAGATATCACCGACAGCGACAGCACATATTGTTTTACCTACCGGGCGCCAGAACTAATCTGCCTCTGACACCGGTGGGAAGAGCAATTAGTCTGCTGAACTCGGTCTCTTCCTGATATTAACTAACTAACTCAATAACCATCACGCCGTCTCCCCGGAGGGGTAGGCAGAAATAATGCACTCTCGCGGCACTCCATCCTTCTCTTTTCGCCTCCGCGGGAGACGCGGTGTAATGGGTTGCGAACCTCATCGCCACCATTAGGCATCTACCGCGCATACTTCCATCATCCAACTTCCACAAAATAAATATTAAACAAATAAAATAACAAAATAAAATAACAGAACACATAATTTTCTTTTAAATGGTCCACATTTTGTCAGCTGGACGATCCGGACTTTTGTTTTTACTTAATTTGTATCCAACGTATCATTAAAATTGTCATTGGAACAAATTGGAAAATATTTTAACGCCTGTCAAATGCTGTTTGTAATGTCTGTTGAGTTAATAAACTGATTTGATAAATCTATTATTGTACTTGAAGTTGATTATTGAAATGCACAAACCATAGTGATGTCGAATATTATTTATTATTTTGTTGAATCGCTCTTTATATCATGACAGCATGAGCCAAATCAATGTAAAGGATATTGTAGCTATCATAGTGATTCTCGTAACATGTGATAGGTAGCTTATCTATCGCCATTTTTATTGTCACGTGAATCCTACATCAGACCAAATACCACATTTCTAGCATTGCGGTAAATGGCGGTAGCCTTTCACATTGCGTTAAAAAGATCTTCTACTTAATGCTTAAAATACAATCTTCATAGAAGGCGTTAGTGTGTAGATTGAATATACTACCATGTAAAGGGTGGTGTTGGAGATTAACATACATACAACTTCCAAAAATTTGTCAGACATGGTGGTCATAAGAAAAAATAAGGTGGAATGGGGAATGTTGTATTACATAAAGCGTGCGCTTAACCCAACCAATGACAGGTCATAAGTCCTGTAAACACCTTGACCAACCATATTCTGTTTCCAATTTGCATCTTCGTCTCTATTGAGATACAATTGAGACCAAATACAGTTTGACAATCACACTGCCCTCGCCAAAAATCGAACCCGGAACCTTCGAGATGGCAGTCAATGCATTTACCACTTGGCCACGAAGGTCGTCAGAAGTCATATAGAAGAGATAGTTTATTAAATCATATAAACAGGAAAGGTATCAGATTTTCTTTAAATTTTCCTTGGTTTTTTTCGTACTCAAAACGACGTACAGTTTTGTGGGGTGGTGGCAATTTGTCTCACGTGAAAGTGAGCTAATGCTTCAACTCTTAAAACTGTCACTTTAGCGATTTTACGATATAACCGCCCCAGATAATGTCTCCTTCGGCTTCTGCAATGCATCATCCTCTCTCGCATAGCTTCTATCAAGCACCCAAAGACAAAGGATCCCAAAGGGGCCATTATATAAAGCGAAATAGTTTTTTTTTTTTGACAGACTCACTTTCGGTTAATTCGCGAATTTATGAATTCGTCGTTTGAAATGCAAATTAGTTATTTTACTTGTTAATGGCGGCTAAGTTCGCTGATTTAAAATTCTAACTAAAGTTTAGTTTATTTTAAAATGAAGCGGGTAAACTTGTAGTTATCAAGAGATGGTCTTGGGAAAAATGTTTGGTCAGTGTGGGAGTATATTCTGTCACAAATACTTACACCCAAAAAATACGCTATAAAATATATTTTAAGGAACTAAATATAAAATTATACGAGTACTAACTAACTAACCATCACGCCGTCTCCCCGAAGGGGTAGGCAGAAATAATGGACTGCCACACTTTTCTTTCCTGACATATTTCTCTCGGTTCCTCAACATTCATACATCGTGTCATGCACGCGCGTCGATTTCTCTGACTCTTCACATGGCCGACATTCAATATTTGATTTATTTGATCGTGCCACGTTTTCTTCGGTCTTCCTCTATTTCTGGTTCCATTTACATCATTAACATATAATTTTTTTACCATTCTTTTTTCATTCATTCTTTCCATATGTCCAAACCATCTTAATGATCCTTTCATTATTTTGTTCATGACACCATCATTCGCACCGCATTCACTTCTTATATTTTCATTCAACACTCTATCAAACACAGAGTATCCACACATTCGTCTAAGAGATCTCATTTCTACTGCATTTTTTCTACTTTCATCCTTCTTTTGACAGTTCCATGCTTCGCTTCCATACATAAGGGTTGGTAGAAAAACACCATTATGCACTGCTATTCTAGCTTTTTTTGGATAGGTCATATAAATAAAAATATATTTTTATTAAAAATTATTTGGCATATATTAAAAAAATTATAGAATATCGGGTAAAAATTGCCACTATGTAAGAAAAAAACTTGATGGTTACTCGCAACTGCTGGTATTGAAGTGTAAAGAGTACAGAATATTCAATCGTTTCACACACTCTTATTGTCTCGCTTTCGCTTCTACTATATTCGAGAGTGCGAGAAAGACATTATTATTTGAATTTTTTCTAACGCCCTAAATCCAAATATTGCATCGGTGATGGTTTTTCTAATGTTGCGAGCATTTTACAGCGGATTTTCATGCTTTTAAGCAATACTTCAGCCTATCACCACTTCAGCCCGCCCATCCTCAGAGCCACCACCCCAGTCACCTTGGTTTGTTGTCGAATAAATTCCAAGCATAGCTCTTTCCATGGCACGTTGGGTGACCTTGAATCTGTAGACTAGACCTTTTGTCAGTACCACGTCTTGGCTCCGTACGTCATGACTGGCAAGACGCACTGGTTAAAGACTTTAGTCTTGAGGTATTGTGGTATTTTAGAGGTAAGAACATGACGTGATTTTCCAAAGGGACCCAACCCAACTAAATTCTTCGGTCGGATTCTTTCTCGCAATTGTTTCTACCTAGTTGTATGATTTGGCTAAGATATGTGTATTCTTCTACCACTACGAGAGCCCTTAGGTTTTAAAATTAAAATATTAATCATTTCACATAAGACACAAATCTTCATAACGATCGAAGTAATCGCACTAAAGATCAAAGTACCAACCTACAGAATGGATAACCCAACTGGTAGGGCAAAATTACCCCACGAGTCTAGACCGTTAGTATCAGGCAATCACAATAAGTGGCTGGTTGTGTCCATCGTACCGTTTTATGTGCGGCATTAAACGGATACCAGCTGCACCGCAAACTGTTGGTGCAAGCTTACTATGTAACGAGGCCGTCGCACGGGGTTACCTAGAGATTACTCGGCGACTCTGATAAAAGTTAGCACCACGTAAGTACCCCATATAAACAAAAGAGCACTAAACCGCTTAAGTATAACGTTCTGGCGTTAAATTATAAAATTAATAGATTAAATAAATTACAAATATTTTTATCACGTATGGTATACCAAATATGGGCGGTTGCTTCCTTTTTACATAATTACTTACTTAGACAGCCGTTTTCGTCCACTGTTGGACATAGGCCTCCCCCGTACTTCTTCACGTATCCCTGTCTTGTGCATTTTGCATCCAATCGCCAACGTGTGGGGGGTCTCCCTCTGTTTCTTTTGTCTTCGCGGGGTCTCCACTCTACCACCCTTCTGGTCCATCTATTGTCAACCAATTTAGCAACATGTCCCGCAAATAACCATTTAAGCTTCGCTACACTTGCGACGACATCTGTTACTTCCGATCTTCTACGTATTTCAGTATTTCTTATCCAGTCTGAGAGTCTTACGTGTAGCATGGCAGTTTCCTGTTACCTCTGTGCTACACGGAGTCTCCTTATAGTCATTTGGTGAGGGTTAGCGTTTCTGCTCTATATGACAGTACTGGAAGTACGCATTGATCATACATTTTGCGTTTCAGACATTAGAAGTGTCAAAAAATTAGGGCGCTGTATAAACACAACCAAGTCCAATATAATGACGAATCTGATCCTCGGTGGTGCAATAGAGATTGACAATCAGCTAATAGAAGAAGTCAAAGAATACGATTATCTCAGCCATAACATCTTACTTTCCAGAGATGCTGAGCTTCAAAGTTAGTTAGTTAGTTTAACTACTTCCACTTTTGTGTTTATTTCGGCAGCGAGCCTGTTTTATTTAATCATTTATTAAATAATACGCTGATCACATTTTTTGTTTGATCAGAGATTTAAAGCATATAATTAATTACGTAATCCAATCGTATATGTTATCATAAAATCCTTATTTATATAATAAGTTCTATGACAGTGGAAGTAGGTAGGTACCTGCAAATTTCATAGCTATCTGCTTACCATCTCTGACGTGTGAATCGCAAAAAATCTCGCATGTGCGTCTAAAAAACATTTCACATCTCCATCAGAATTATATGTGACATCCACCCAGCTGCGGTTATCTCGCTAAGCCCGAAATAACGAACCCCCTCCCCCCTATCTAAAACTACCCACCTGTCAGAATATGTAAATCTTGCTGTTGAAGAAAAATATTTAAACGTGCTTCGCACGTTTCGAATAAATTGACTCAAAGTGTGGGCCGAGACACGAAAACGTCACATTACCATTTACATTGATACTGCATTAGGAAACATAAAACAAATCAAATCACTTTATTAACTCAAAAGACATTCCAAACAGCAAAATGTTTAAGGCATCTATTAAGTACGAGTACATGTAAAATATTATAAAAATACTACATTGTACCAGGAACGCATTAGAGATGGTTCGACGTTAGGAAGACAAGATACTTTCTAAAGTCAAGAGTATTTGTCTCCTGAACGTACCTTCACTAATATGAAAGACGTCGATTTTCGAGGAGACCGCGTGCAGCAGAATAATTGCTCTTCCTACCGGTGTCACTAAAAGTAGATTGGTTCTGGTGGGTGGTAGGTAAAACAATCTGTGCTGTCGCTGTCGGAGAAATCTATCAGGGGCAAAATACCAACACCCTCTAGCACGGCCGAGTTCTCGAAATATCCCAGATTAATTTAAAGAAATGGGTAATGAGATGCCTATCTCTTCGATGCTAATCACTACATCACTACATATACGTAAACAAATCTTGGAATAAGGACAAAGTACCATCTAAAGACATTTAAAAAACGTAAAACATACTAGATCAAGAGTGGCAAGAGCTATGACCGACACACTAAAGATCCCGGGTTCGATTCCGGCGATGGCAGTGTAATTGTCACAGTGTCTTTAGTCTAGTGAGGAACTCCTGTGATAATAAAATGGCGAGAGATAAGTTACCTGTATATGATATGAGATATGCCACAAGAATCAATAACTTAAAAAAAATACAGTAATTGCTTTCAAATAACCTGCTGTATATGAAGATGAAAAGCAACGGGAAACTACCACATTTAAAGCTCAAGTGGCATCCCAAGAACCAGCAAAAAGGATACACTTAGTGGTAGGCAGAAATAATGGACTGCTACACTTTTTTTCTGACATAATTCTCTCGCTTCCTTAACATTCATACACCGTGTCATGCACGTATGACGATTTCTTCGACTTCTCATGTGACCGACATTCAATGTTTGATTTATTTGATCGTGCCACGTTTTCCTCGATCTTCCTCTATAACTAGTTCCATTTACAACGTTAACATTTACTTTCTTTACCATACTTTCTTCATTCATTCTTTCCATGTGTCCAATCCATCTAAACGATTCTTTAAATATTATGTTGCGGATCTCACGGACTGATATGGTCACCAAAAATGAGGTGCCTTATATAGCCAGAGTGGGAAAAGAATTAAAGAAATCTTTTGTAAACATACTACCAAAATACACGAACTCATTTACTTGCTCCAAATTTCCACCATTCACGCTAATGTTGCAAACTGTCATGATTTATTCTTTTTCAAAAATCATTACCTTGGACTTATTCACATTCATCATCAGATCATTATAATAATATCAAAATTTCTTTTTATTTACTGAGAGTGTCGCGACAGCTGTTTCGCCAAACGATGTTGGCATCATCATGCGTTACAATAAACCATATTATTGTAACACCTGATGATGCCAACATCGGTTGGCGAAACAGTTGTCGCGAACTCTCAGTAAATAAAAATAAATTGTGATATTATAACATTTTTTTAAATTTTAAAAGTAATTATATTATAAAACAAATTCTGCTGCTTTTGTTGGCTAATTTTTTATTTTAAGTGAGGCAAATAGTGGAAAACAAGTTTTATTGAATGTCACTAAACAGAAAGCAACTAAAAATATCACGTAACTAAGGAAATCTGTTATTAAATAAAGCGTATTTTTATTCCTTTTCGATAGTATAGAGTGGGTATAAAAATCAACACGTATAACAATGTTATATCCTTTGAAGAGAGATTGCGTTTGAGTGCTGCGATACATAATATAAATTTTGCGGAGAAAATCGGGTAGAACAATTTTTTATAGTCGATTTGAACAATAGTTTGGGAAGCTGGGAAGAAACCCTTTCAATCACGGAACAAAGATTGGCAGAGTATGCTAATCTGACAGAATCACAAAAGGTCGTGTTGAAGCCAATTTCGGGAATGCAATAAGGAAAAAAAGGAATATTTGATTCGATTTGGGACCCAAAAAGCGAAGATTTACCTATTCTACTGATTTGAGATTGCATTGCCTATTACCTCAGGGGAAGGCACGTTCGGGATTTTACCTGTTTTTTACTCTTGTGTATCAACAATAAAATTGGTATTTTATTTGTAATTCTCGTATCTACCATATTGTATTCAAATAAGAACACAATATGTTGATGAAAAAGCAAGCGAAAAAGTAAAATGGGTATTGGTGTAACTTAATCGAAATCCATATAAACAAATTTTCCATGCAGACTTTTGATAGTTTATTCCTTAAAAAAATCTGTGAAATCATCTTACATCATTTTCCTGATTTATGATTTAGTTACGACATTAACACTAGAAATTCGTTATGATTTTTAACAAAACAGCATGTTTTTAATTAAGTAAAATTCAAGACATTTTGAAGTTATGAAACTCTCATCTATAGAATAGCTCAATAAACTAAATCTAAATAAAACGTTCGTACGAAGCGCTTAGTTAGCAGTGTGATATTTTTAAATATAATAATAATACACTTTTACTATTTGTATCTAAACCACTTAATTTGGTAACGCCAACCGGTTTTGCTCCCGGTTTCACTGAGTTCGCCAACCATCTGTTAGAGACAAATCACACATATCCTATATAAGATTCTGGTCTAAAAATGCTTCACGAAAATTCCCCGGGTCTAAAATTAGATTACTTGGAAGCATTAGAAATTAAGAAATTCCTTAACAATAATCTACCCTTAATTAATAATCAAACTTATCGCTTCCATAGTCCCATTTTAGCCATGATACCCATTGAATATTTTATAAGAAGAATATTTTAATATTCCCATAAAAACAAAGAAATTAACTCCCCTGTTGCCACTAAAATCTTAATTAGAAATTCTCTAAAATTTTTCCCTAATGATCATGACTCACCATTCTAACATTCTGTTTGTCCTTGCGCACACTTTCTCCTACCCCTATTTCTCCCATGAATTTTATATTTATTTCTCCCATGAATTTTATATTTATTTCTTTATATGTTGTTCTCTGATTTTATATTTAGCTTACTTTTTCACCTTGACAAAGCTCCAGCGGGAGCAAAACCGGTTGGTGTTACCAAATAAAGTGGTTTAAATACGAATACTAAAATTATCTTGACCGAAATTAAATTATACCACACCGGGCAGAAAATAACATTGGTCCCGTGTTCGGTTCCTGGCGATTGCGGAGTGATTGTCACACTCTCTACTCTGGTGAAGAATTTATTTCACAATAAAATGGCGATAGATTAGCTATCTATCACATGTCATGAGAATAAATATAATAGCTCAAAACAAATAGCATACAGTAATTGGGTTCAAACGATCTGTTGTATACGAATAATATTAAAAAAATTAAATGTATATCTATGAGATAGATCGCCTTTTTTAGTCCATTGTTTTGGCCGAAACACTATGATGCTTCTACATTATAAACTATTAAATTAAAAAAAACTTAGTTTTATGTATCACAATTGTATTTTTATAAATATAATTGTGATAAATAATATTTAATTACATAATTTGTTTTTAAATTTAACAGTTTATCATATGTTTTGTATACGTAACATGATACGTCATTTAAGAATAATTACAGTTAAATGATAAACTATCGATTGTTAAAGTAATATAAAAGTAATGGCTTAAAAATAAACTAGTTTAACGATAAATATAAATACACGGATTACGTAGGGGTACATTTGAGAAATTTATATAACCATATTTTTACATTTTTATAGGCATTGAAGGTGTTAAACCTATTTCTCACGTTACAACTTAAGCCCCCCTCTTAAGGCCCAGATCTGAGTTCCCGTGTGTGGAAATTTCCTTTTTTCGTTTAACAAAATCAATATGATAGAAATACATTCACATGACGGTATTTTTATTGGGCGCTTACAATTTTCTTTCATTCGTGAATTCAAATCCTATTATGGTTTTTCCGAATACAGGTTATACGATTTCTTACTTGAATTGGGGCTTTGCATTGATTTTACATACACGTATATCCTACTGTACAATACAGATGAAATGAAGGATAAAATATTAAGGTGATTACTTAGGAATCCTAAACACATGCAAATGAATAACAATCATTCGATTGATAAATATCATGTTCTTTCATTTTATATTTACTGGGCATTTATTATAAACTATTTTGGGAATTAATTAAACATTGTTTAGACCACTTTTTGAATAAAAAATATTAAAATTCACGACATGTTTCAGAGGATACCTCCTCCATCTTCAGGTGTAAAAAATATAACAAAAACAAAAGAAAAAAAGACTAATAAAAAACGCATTTAAAATTCGATACAAAAATGCGTTTTTTATTAGTCTTCCTTTGTTTTGTTTTTGTTATATTTTTTACACCTAAAGATGGAGGAGGTATTCCCTGAAACATGTCGTGTATTTTAATATTTTTTATTTAAAAAGAGTTCTAAACAATGTTTAATTAATTCCCAAAGTAGATTACTATGGAATTCCACAGTGTTAATGCCTTAACTTTCAATAAGTTAAATTTATTATAATTATTATTAGAGAATAATGAAATCTTTTTTGTCAAAGTGATCGTTCAATTGAAGATAACTAAAGTACCGAAACTATTCAAAGTAGTATATCGTTAAAACTTAAAATATGTGAATCAATGTAAAAACATAAGTTCATACAACAAAAAAAAAAATATGGATTTTTTTTTTTAATATATACAAATACTTGCAGACAAATACTGGATTTTACTCATGACGGGTAAATCATACAGAATTAATTGTATCTCAATAGAGACGAACATGTAAATTATTTGGAAACAGAATATGGTGGTCGAGGTATTTACAGGACTTATGACCTTTCATTGGTAATACAACATTCCCCATTCCGCCCTTATTACGAACGAATAGAGTTATCGCCTCAAGTTTATCAAAAATCAATAATTCTTATATTTAAAAGGTGTAAGTAAAGTTTCAGGTGTATTCAATTAGAATTGTCAAGAGTGATCTAAATCTTTCTACCTGGATTAGGTCTGGTAGTAGTTACGTACTCTCCTGGAGATTAGTTAACTTTATCATAATACAAAGTCTAGTGGCGTAAAACAAGGAGGAAATTTCATGGACAATGAAGCAAAATACCTTCAACTGAACGTTTTTAGATTCGTTAAGGCTTAATACATCGCCCAGAGTCGACGCTTCACATAAAAGTGAGTCATTTTGTTCAATTTAACAGGCGTTTGAAGTTGGCCGTAGTCGAAAAAGCGTTACATTTTCTTGCGAAAACAAAAGGAAATACGTGTTATAATACCCGGCTCGTGCGATACCTAACACGCAAAGTTACTTAGCTTAATGCCCTGAGCAGTCGGCACTCATTCTAGCCAGAAGAACTCAACACTTGCCGGTTGGAAGAATCCACCTGCCTTTCAAATAGTTTTTTTAGTTGGAATCTCTAGGGTATATCTAGCGGCAAAGATTAAGTAATTGTACGGATTGCTTCAAAGAAGGCGTTTTCTCGATGCTTAAGTAATTTTATATTACTTTCACGTCGTAGACACGATAATTATTCCGCTCTTTCGACTGTGCCATTCGTAAATGAAGATACGCTTATATAAATATATTATACAATATATAACTCACAGGCAATTTATAATACACATACCGCACTAGTATTTCTAAAATAAAATAAGACAAACGAATTTTCGACATGTCGTCACCTGAGAGTAAGAGGGTTCCAACTAACAAAATTTCACATTTGCCTTTTTTTCGTGAAAAGGGTTCTTACTTACCTTATCTATACGTACAATAAAAAAAAACATGTAATACTATCGTCATTTTGATGTTACGAAAAGAATCAAGTTCCATATGATCATTCAAAATACACGATTCACTGAAGGATTCATTTAAACTTAGAACTTTATTATTCCAACTGTTGCCAGACAAAATTTGCACGTTTCTCGGTTGAAGAATCTCTGGAAATTAGAATAAAACCCTTTAATTCCAAGATACACACCCGAAATCTTTGACTTCATTTTTATCAGCTTTTTACTTTTGTCAGTTGGAACCTTCTTACTCTCAGGTGACGATGTGTCAATCGACGCGCGTACATGACACGATGTATGAATGTTGAGGAAGCGAAAGAAATATGTCAGGAAATAAAAGTGTGTCAGTCCATTCTTTCTACCCATCCCTTCGGGGAGACTGCGGAAGGTTAGTTAGTTAGTTAGTTAACCATTAAGATAGTTTGGACACATGAAAATAATGAATAAAGAAAGAATGGTAAAAATATATATGTTAACGATGTAAATGGAACTAGAAATAGAGGAAAACGTGGCACGATCAAATAAATCAAATATTTAATGAAATGAGAGAAATATTTCAGGAAAGAAAAGTGTGGCAGTCCATTCTATCTGCCTAACCCTTCGGAGAGACGGCGGGATCATTATTTAGTTAGTTTATAATAACGGTAGTGACACATTTAACGTAATACAGGTTGTGTTTTATTATTAATAAGGGATTTGTTGCAATAAATCTTCATTGGCAAAAAAAAAGTTGCAAATATTTGCTAGTGAGGTTATGCAAGAGTTGATTGAAGGGTTGTTGACTTTACAATAATTATTCATTTCCGCTGTTCGTGATGGGTGCAAATGTTCCAAGTTTGTAATGGCCTTTATAATTACGTCAAAAACAAAACGTTACATCCACTCCGTGTGATTTAACCTGAACGATAATTACAACACGAGAAACACATTTTCTTGAAAGTTCTTTGAAATATTTTACACTGCAGGAAGAGCTCACTATGCTAATAAGTAAGGCAAAAAAATAAAAGAGGCGCCGAGATAGCAAATTCATTTTTTATTTTCTTAGCAAAATTTCATTTTTAAGAAAGCAAAAGGATCTCTGTTTCATTTGTTTTATGTGACTGAGATGCTTAATTAGGATAGGTTAAATCAATACTGGACTCTGAAAGTGAATGTAATGAGCCGGTTGGAAGCGTTCGAGATATGGATATACCGCAGAATGCTCCGTATACCGTTGTAATGCAGACGTACTACAAAGAGCCAGAGCCAACAGAGAGCTGTTGTCGAGTGTGAAAATTAGGAAAGTCTCATATTTGGGTCATGTGCTAACTAACTAACCATCACGCCGTCTCCCCGAAAGGGTAGTTACACACTTTAACCAATGCGGCACTCCATCCTTCTCTTATCATGTGCTAAGGGGAGAAAAATACCACCTCCTTCGACTGATATCAATGGGTTAAGTGGAGGGACGTCGGGTAGTTGGCAGAAGGCAGCTGTCCTGGCTGCGGAACATCAAAGAGTGGACAGGAATAATAAGAGTTCAGAACCTGTTTCAAGTGGCGCAGGACAGAGATGCCTTTGCTGCAGTGATTGCCAGCGTTGGGGGGACCTGACACGGCACCGAAAGAAGAAGAAATCAATACATTAAAAAACAAAAAAATTATTAGCTTATTACGAGTATATCCACTTAGTGACATTATTTTGACAGCGACCGGTTTCGCCATGCATTCGGACATCGACAGAATGGTAAAACTGTTATAAACTTACTTCTTTATATACGTATAGATCAGTTGGTAAACAAGATTCTATGTAAAAATAGTATTAAAATAATATTGTAAATTTTATTAATTTGAAAAAACTAACTAACTAACCATCATGCCGTCTCCCCGAAGGAGTAAGCAGAAATAATGGACCGCCACTCTTTTCTTTCCTGACATATTTCTCTCGCTTCCTCAACATTCATACATCGTGTCACGCACGCGCGTCGATTTCTCTGACTCCTCACGTGGCCGACATTCAATATTTTATTTATTTGATCGTGCCACGTTTTGTTTGGTCTTCCTCTATTTCTAGTTCCATTTACATCGTTAACATATTTTTTTTTTACCATTTTTACGGTTTTGAAATATTGATATAAATATCTTTTTTATTTTGTTTTTAAGTGCAATGGAATTCAAACTTATTAAAGCTGACATTTGATATAAAGGAGTAAGTTTATAAAAGCGTCACTGGTCTGTCGACGCCAGGTAGCTTGATGAAACCGGTCACTGTCAAAATAAGTACAATACGTGGAAGTAGCTAATAAAAAACATCGCTTTATTTAATTTGTATTAAAATTGAACTTCCATGAAAAGATTTAAGTGAAATCATAAGATTATCTTGATATATTTGTTAAAATATCACCTTTGGTAATACCTAATCTATGCAAAACATGCCACTCCTTAAAGTAAATATAATCAAACCTCTTGTAAATCAATTATTATGTTAATCTTGGTTATTTTAAATTGAGTTTTTCACCGTACTTTATTAAATAATAATTAATACTAATAATAAATTTCTTCTATATTCGCCATTACTTTGTGTTGCGGATTCATATTTGAATTACTTTTTGATAACTTTGTATCACAACACTTTATTACACTTTTTTCAGACATGTTTCGGGACACAGAAGCCCCTTCTTCAGTGTGTACAAATTTTAACAGCTAAATGAGACAAAATCGTTACTTATATACTAAATAAAATTAAAATGGTAAAGGAGGAGTGGGGGTGGTTCCAAGAAATAGTGTTAATTACATTTTAGCCGGAATAATGGGATTGGGGAAACAAATCTAGTATCGGACTGGAAGTTAAATTAATTTGATTATTTATAATTTCTTCTTTATTTTTTATCGACTTTTTTATTTCTAGGATTTCAAGATTATTTAATGTTACTTTTCTATTACTGATATGCAAAACTTCAACGCCGTTATTTTTATCGAAGGAGTGATCTTTTTCTATGAGATGATTCGCGAATTCGGAAAAAATATTATTTGAGAGACACCTAATGTGCTCCTTCATTCTTAAATTAATGTTACGCGTTGTTTTTCTATTTAGTATATAAGTTAGTATATAAGTAACGTTTTAGATCTTTATTTAGTATATAAGTAACGATTTTGTTTCATTTAGCTGTTAAAATTTGTACACACTGAAGAAGGGGCTTCTGTGTCCCGAAACATGTCTGAAAAAAGTGTAATAAAGTGTTGTGATACAAAGTTATCAAAAAGTAATTCAAATAATAATAAATGTTTAAAAGCAAAAACTAATTACAAATATAGGCAAAAATACGAGACTTATATTAAAGTTAACTTCCAGTAACGGCAAAAGTAAAAAAATGGTGGATATGTGGAACATAAACCCAACAGACAATATGAGCACTATCTAAAATGAACATTTTGTGTTAAATTATTTTTATTTTGTTATTTTATTTCATATCATTGTATTTTATATTATTTGTTTTAGATTTATTTTGTGGATGTTCGACGATCGAAGTATGCGCAGGAGATGCCTATTGGTGGCGATGAGGTGCGCAACCCAGTACACCGCGTCTCCCGTGGGGCGAAAAGAGAAGGATGGAGTTCCGCATCGGTTAAAGTGTGACAGTCCATTCTTTCTACCTATCCTATCGGGGAGACGGCGTGATGGTTAGTTAGTTAGTTAGTTCCAGTAACTAAACTATAAACTATTATTTTTCTACATCTAAATTCTAAACAAACAAAAAAAGCCGCGCTAGTGTTCTTTTTTTTTATTTAATTTTTTTTTTTTAAAACGCAATTGGGTTATATGGTTACATTTTTAGATCTTACTATTATTTATGTATTGTTTCAGATATTTTTTATATATTAAGTTGTAGTGAGATTCCATGTGTCTTTTGGTAGTTCATTGTAAAGTTTCAGTTCATTGTTCAATATCCTTGATTGTCCTGTCTTAGTTCGTGCAATCGGTAAGTGATATCTGTCACATTCCTGGTCCAGTGTCTGTGTATGTCTGAATTTTAAGTTAATTTGTAGCTGCTGTCTGTTGTCTTTTCCATGGTCATTCTGTGTACAATTTTTAAGGTCTCATAATTGGTCAGGTCTGATATGTCCATTTGTTTTGTTTGTCTGTAAACTTGTATGGTTGGGGTAAGGTAGTCAATGTTATATGCTAATTTTATTATTTTATTTTGTTGTCTTTGGAGTCTGGAGATGTCCTTTTGGTTTCCTGTCCCCTCCCAGAATTACTGTTTAAGCAGATTTCAGTTACCCTGCCTTCAATTTGTAATTTATTAAGTAAACCTATTAAAAAATACACTCAAAAGATCCACGTTTGAACGCAAGTTCTAAACTTTTGAAATTTCGTTTAAAAATCAGTACCATTAAAAGTGTATAACGGTCTCATTAAGTTGGTACATCTTAATATGAAATGTTTGCCGGTTTTCTGCGACCCAAAGGCACTGCGAAGTGGACCGTTTGTGCCCTACCCGCATTAGTCACCCCAGTCCGTCGTGAATGGTCGCATGTATACGGTACACGTAACAAGGATTTATGCCATAATATGCGTAAAGGTAACATGGGTATAAAGTGCTTGCGATTCCATGACCAGACCTATAAATATTCCCTCTTTGGAAAGATCAAGAAATAGCCCGATTGAGTAATTTACAATGAGACTAGAATTTGGGCTGACCGAAGCTATTTGTAGTTGGAATGTATTCAAATTTTGTAAGGATTCGGATTAGGTTACTATATTTCAAAAGGCGCTTATTATATAAGGGTTTAACTTCATAATAAAGTTCCTTCGCTTTGAGCATTTCACTTCAAATGAATTAACCTGATAGTTTGTAAAAAACATATTATCATTTAGTATTCCCTAACTATGTAAGCATTGTCATAAAATTTCTTAACGAGTTCCAAGAAACACTTCCAATATTTCTGAACCTATCCAAATAATTATTTGTTAAAAATGTATAAAGTCACATCAATTTTCGTTTATTACCATATTCTGCTCCATTTACTAGTGTATATAAACTGCAACGAGCTAAAGTTTTGTCACATTTGATAATGCTTTAGAAGGGCGAAACATGTCATACATTAATATTATAATAAAACTCCTTGAAAACTATCGTTTTTTCATATATCGCACGCTTAATAGTAAACTGACCGATTATGGTTTAGGTTAAAATTGAGTTAACATTAGATAGAGGCTTTTATTAACGCTATCTATCTATTTTTTCACAATGTTAATACTATCTGTTCGTAGTACGATAATCGTTCACAATGTTAACGCTATCCATTCGTATGAGTGTTTTCGACTGTTTTTGTTAAAACACCGACTCATGTCAGATTGAGCAAAACATGCTTTTTTGAGTTAAGCCAGTGTTCTATTAAGCGTGTGATATATTAATAATTTTATAGGGAGTTTTACATCATTCTTTAAGAAACAATAAATAAAATCGTTTTCATTTAAAAATATTCTTATAATTATTACGAATGAAAACGTCTGTATTCAAGATTTTTTTATTGTATTTTATGGGATACAAGGTTAGGTTTTATTCTCGTAATTCTTTCTGTGTATAGTATTATTTACTGAAAAACGTAATACAAAAGCACAGCAAATAAAACTTGCCACGGGCTCTGGGTTTTATCGATTTCTAAAAGGCTTTTGATTCAGTGGAGACATGGGCGGTCATAGAATGTCTAAATAATTGTGGATTAGACCACCGATACTCACAGCTTATCAAGAACATTTATTCCAAAGCAACCTCTACAATACAATTGCACGAACCAACTCGAAAGATAAATATTAAAAGGGGAGTCCGACAGGGAGACACCATCTCCCCAAATTATTCACTGCCGCACTTGAGGATGTCTTCCAGAAGCTTGACTGGAAAAACCAGGGCATGAAAATAGATGGCGAATTCTTAACTAACCTAAGTTTTGCAAATGATATGGTCCTATTTGCAAATGACGAAAAAGAATTGCAATTGATTCTCAACGATGTCAATGATCTCTCGAGCTCTGTGGATATGAAAATGAACTACTTCAAAACAAAAATTATGTGTACTTCAGAGCGCCTACAACTCGTGACGGTGGAGCGAAGGATCATTGAAAGAGTTGATGCGTATATATATCTGGGACATATTATGGTCAAGCTTGGCGGAGACAACCAAGAAGCCGAGATCGAATGTAGGCAATGTCTTGATTGGGCTGATTTAGGTAAACTGTCCTAAATCCTTAAGTCCAAAATATTCCCAAACCACCTGAGCAAAAGTATATTTGAAATGCATATATTTTAAATATAAATCTGTAGGTGATCCACATAAATGGACTTCGACGCTGAATCAGCATATTCCATGATGAAATATATGACACGAATAAACGCCTGACTCAGGAGTTGCTTATCGAATTTGATGATTTGATGGCCCCGAATTATTCAGTTTGGTCACTAGGTCACTAGAGCAGGGCATCGTGTGATGATGAAAGCAAAGCATATAAAAGCGGTACTTCCGAACACCCAATTGGTCAGTCAGAGTCGCGATTTCTAAACGACACAAGTCTACGCTACCAAGTCTACGTACGAGAAACCTCCGACCTTCCTACCGAGCTACACAACTGTCTACACTGCTACGCCACGAAACCTTTGACGAATCTTCGCTCCAGTCGACCGACACTACTGCCCAGCGAGCCGTCATCCTCTACTGCTCACCACCCGGACTCCGACCCGCTGCTATTGACATCCAGCCACGCTCTATCACGAGTACATAATACTGTTTACGGATCTGTAGTAAACGCTGAAACTTCCACCGTCTTTCAACTCCCACCACGAACCCCTGAAAATCTATATAATATGTATCACTGAAAAAGGGCTGGTTGTCCGAAACATATCTACGTAATTTTATTTTTTTAAATATATGTATTGTATATACAAATTATATAAAAAAAAGATAAATAAAGCATCATAACAACACAAAGTATGGCGAATATAGAAGATATTAGTTGTTTATATTTTACAGATGATACAACACTAATTGTCTCCTCAGATAGTAAACTTGCAGAACTTATCGGACGAATCGTAAGGGAGAGTGAGCTAGTGGAAAGGATTGAGGATTAACAGATTGAAAACAAAGATAATGATAATAAGCAGAGCTAACCAACTCACAAACACGGGCCGTCTCTCAGATTTGGAAATTGTTAATAGATTGGTCTATCTTGGATCACTGATAACTGACCGGGATCACTGATAACTATGGGAGAGAGAGATTCGAAGCTGAATCCAGATGGCTAAAACTGCCATGATTAAGCTCACGAAGATATTGCTACAAAAAATATCTCTAACAAGACTGAGATGAGACTGGTTCAAACCCTTGTTTTCTCTATATTCCTTTATGGTATAAAGACGTAAAAATAAAATTTTCATTTGATCCAATCACAATTTAAATAGTTTCTTCAATATTATTTAAAAGTTCTTACTGCTGTTGGTTAGTTTTAAGTGCCTAATTACTGTTAATTAAAAAAAAGATAAATACGTGGAACATAAATTAAATAGACAATATGTGCACCATCTAAAAAGAACATTTTGTGTTAAATTAATTTTATTTTGTTATTTTATTTTATATAATATTTTTGTATTTTATATTATTTGTTTTAGATTTATTTTGTGGATTTAGATTAAGTTTTATTTGGACGATCGAAGTGTACGCGGGAGATGCCTATTGGTGGCGATGAGGTTCGCAACCCATCACACCGCGTCTCCCGCGGGGCGAAAAGCGAAGGATGGAGTGCCGCATCGGTTAAAGTGTGACAGTCCACTCTTTCTGCCTACCCTTTCGGGGAGACGGCGTGATGGTTAGTTAGTTTGTTAGTTCCTTTATGGTTATGAGTCTTGGACAATGCAAACATCGGGGAGGTTCAAAATTGATGCTATCGAGATGTGGTGCTGGCGGCAAATGCTGCGTATACCCTGGACGACAAGAAAAACCAACCAGTCCATCATTGACCAGCTGGGTATCAGGGCAAGACTTTGATCAATAAACATTTGACATGCTTATAGTCAAAACTGCGAAAGGGTAATTTATGTTGTTCCTATTATATGAAATAAAGCTTCTATAAAACAGACGGTTGTTAATGAAATATTTGAAATATTCAATATTTAATGTGGAGATTAACAACATCGTTCGGAAAACTGTCGGGAAAAGAAAGAAATCTTGGCTTGAAAACCTTAGTGACCATATCCCTGCTTATCTTCCCATAATATTACTGTTTGGAGCTGCTCTAACTACTTAGGAGAAGTAAGTGAACTAACAGACAGGGCCGCCGTTATAGCTAGTTGCTTGACGAATGCTGTTTGGAAAAATAAAAATATGCTAAAGGAGAGCAAAATTCGAATCTACAAGACATGCGTACGTCCTATACTGACATATGGAATAGAAACGAGAGATGACACCATCAGAACAAAAAGTCTCCTAAAAACCACAGCAATAAAGACTCTCCGATCCATTGCGGGAACAACACTCCAAGACAGAATAAGAAATTCTGAAATAAGAAAGATCTGCAATGTAGAAGATGTCTTGCGATGGGAAAGATTGAAAAGACGCCACTGGAGAGATCATCTGGAAAGAGCATGTTTTGAAAGAGTAATAAATATAGTCGCAAATAAAGTACCAACCGGAAATCGACCTGCAGGAAGACCACCTAAAAGATGGCGAGACAGTTGGACATTTGCATTCCAGGAACAGGCTCCGAGAAATAACAGGACACAGTCCAAAATTCAGCAGAAGAACAATAAGAAGAAGAAGCTGCTATAAAAGCAGTAAAACTAGCCACGATGTTGTCCAACCTCCGATAGGGTCTATGGATGAAGGGTTGGACATATTTTATATTACCCTGAAGATAGAGACTCCTATGATCTCCGAAACGTCAAGAGATAAGTATACCAAGAGACACGGATATATCTAAGATCCCAGAGAACATCAAAATCTGTATCAGATGATGAATTAATAATAATCAAAGAAAATATTAAAAAAGTAGCCAATGTTAGAAGCATAGTTTAGTGGAAATTGTCAAGACGTCATCTAGTTAAATTTTGTCGTTATATCGGAGTAAACTTTGGTACCCAGCCAATACACAATATTCACATTGTATAATGTACCTATAGTGATTCGTATCAATGTATTGTCACCTATTAATAGCGCATGAGGCACTTTGCTCTTTGATGTCACAGAGTGTTTACTCTTCGCAAATTTCAAATGGATTAGTGGTCTCTGTGACAGAATCTACGATGACAGTTTGATGGCTCCTGCTATGATAATATATTTGTTCGATCAACTAACACAGTTTTCAATAACATTATCTTAAGTAATTAATACGAATGAGAATGTCTGTTTTCTAAGAGTTTTAGTTTATTTTATGCGAATGAAATTTTTCGCCATTCTTAGGAATTATCAAATGTAGAGCAAATCAAACGAGTTGCTATTTATATAGACTAATTAAAAAAACATAATAAGTTATATAAGATTTTTTATGTGACTTAGTATTATACATTATTAACAATACTTAAGGGATAAACTCCAAAATATCGGAAAGTATTACCTGAAATTAGTTTAAGATTTTTACACATGATACATTTAATAATGTATTAATTATTTAAAATGGAGTTTTACATCATTGTTAAAGAAACAATAAATAATAAAAAATGTCGTATGAAAATGTATTTGATGATATATTTCATCAACTTATAAATTTAACGTATTTATGAGGTGAGCAGAGGTTTTATACAGCCTACTACTAATATAACTATGTCTTGATTAACTTCTTAGCTCTTGCACATTCATGCAACGAGACATACGCGCACGTCGATTTTTCCGACTTTTAATATCTTCGACCTTTAAATTTTGATTAATATTATAATGTCATTTTTTCTCGGTCTTCTTTGAGTTTGTATTCCATTTGCATCATTTACATACACTTGTTTCAATTAAAAGTTTGTAGATTTTTAATTAAATGAATAATTATAAAAAACATACTTGCGATCATAGTATTGTTTTTTGAATGCTATATGGGAAATCAAAAGGCATGTAGATTTTCAATAAACTTATTTGTTTGTCTTTTTCTTTTTTTATATACTTTGTATACGAGTATAAAACACTATTAAAATTACACATCAAACACGTTTCGGACAACCAGTCCTTCTTTAGTGATGCATATTATAAAGATAAATATTTAAAATATTATAAAATTGATCACATTTGTAAACAATTTTAACTAACTAACTAACTAACCATCACGCCATTTCCCCGGAGGGGTAGGCAGAGAGGATGGATCACCACAATTGTCCTGGCATACCTCTCGGGCTTCCTCTACATTCATACATCGTACCATGCACGCACGTCGATTATTCCGACTTTGAATGTGGCCGCCTTTTAGTAATTGATTAATTTGGTCATGCCATGTTTTTCTCGGTCGTCCTCGGCTTATTTTCCCCCTCACTCTGCTTGTGTACAATTTTTTAACCATTCTTCTCTCATCCATTCGTTCCATATGCCCGAACCATCTCAGGGATCCTTTTTTTAATTTTATTCATGATGCAGTCATCTGCCTTACATTTCTTTCTTATTTCATCGTTCGGTATTCTATCATACAACCCCGTACATCCTTCTTAGTGATCTTATTTCTACGGCGTTTATCCTGCTTTCATCTTTCTTTTGCCAGCTCCAAGCTTCACTTCTATACATGAGGGTTGGCACTCCATTGTGTACTGCCATATTTGCTTCTGTGGATATATTTCTATTTGCAGTAATGACTTTGAGTGCGCCATTTATTTTATTCCCAGCACCAACCCTTCTTTCGATGTCTTGCTGCATTTTTCCGTCTCTTGTAAACATGCTTCCCAGATACGTAAATTCATTAACTTGCTCTAATTTCTCGCCCATCGCACTTATATCACAAATCGTCATACATTCTTCTATCTCGAAAACCATCACTTTAGATTTAGACACATTCATCACCAAGTCACTCGTTTTGCATACCTTTCTTTACTGTCAGCGATTAACACAGCATCGTCTGCATATAAAAAACAATTCATCTTAGCACCAGCGTCTATGCCTTCAAGTTCTTTCATACACTTGTCCAAGTATAGATTGAACAACCACGGGGACATCACACAACCCTGTTTGACACCTTTGGTGATGTCAAAACAAGATGTGACAGCCCCATTAACCCTGACACAAGCGGTGCTTCCCTCATAGAGGGATGCGACCGCGCGTATCAGTTTTGTGCCCACTCCATACTCGGCCAAGACCTTCCAAAGTTTAATATTTTAAATAGGTATCTTTATAGTATGTATCACTGAAGAGGGACTGGTTGTCCGAAATATGTCTGATATGTAATTTTAATAGTGTTGTATTTACAAATTATATAAAAATAGAAAATGACAAATAAAACATCTACTACACAAAGTATGGCAAACATATAAAGAAAGTGTTGTGTTACAAATAGAAAAATATTGTTCGAAAATTAATTCTTTCGATAATAATTAAAACAATTGAGTTATCATGAGAAAAAAAATTCAAGACGGTTAATTTAACCCGTTTCATCTCTCTTCGTTGTTTAAAAAGCCAGTAAATTGCAGTAAAAGTCAAATGAAGTTAGCAGCATTTACTCCAAAGCCGTTCGTTGCAGGAGTGCAAGATCGTTACGATTGATTTTGTACGCTATTGAGGGCACATTCGGTTAAGTCCTTGTAGAATAAAAGTCAGAGGTGAGATATGTCTCCGATAAAAAGACTGTAAAAATCTATGTAATATTGATTCAAACTAGAACACTGTAAAACTCAACTATTATAAGACTTTGTGAATAAAAACATTAATTTTACAATTAAACATTTAATGATGTAAATGGTACCAGAAAAAGAGGAAGACCGAGGAAAACGTGGCACGATCAAATAAATCAAATATTGAATGTCGGCCATGTGAGGAGTCAGAGAAATCGACGCGCGTGCATGACACGATCTATGAATGTTGAGGAAGCGAGAGAAATATGTCAGGAAAGAAAGGTGTGGCAGTCCATTCTTTATGCTTACCCCTTCGGGGAGACGGCGTGATGGTTAGTTAGTTAGTTAGTAAGTTTACATTAATTATATATTAAACAGTTAATGAATCAACTTTATTTTTTTCACAATTGTATAACATTTTGCACGTATACAAATACTGGATTTGGAATACTGGACTTAAAATCCAATCATCATAGATGGCGCTAGTGTATAGATTGAAACTACCATGTAAAGTGTGGTGTTACAGATTAACATATAAACAACTTCCAAAAATTTGGCAGACATGGTGGTCATAAGAAAAGGTGGAATGGGGAATGTTGTATTACATAAAGCGTGCGCTTAACGCAACCAATGACAGGTCATAAGTCCTGTAAACACCTCGATCACCATATTCTGTTTCCAATTTAGAATTAATCTTATCACAATTGTATTTTATTTTACCTGATGATGTAAACATATTTTGATGAGACAGCTGTCGCGTAAAATAAAATACATTTGCTATACAAAAAACAAAGTTTATTCATTAACAGTTTAAAATGTTAAGGTATCATAGTGTTTCGGCCAAAACCATTGACTATTTAATTAATTATGTATTATAGGTGTGTACCAATTGATATGAATAATGTTTGTGATGCATTATGTGGTGGTAAAACTGATAGAAATGTAAACGTTAGGGGATAGAACATCTCAGATGTCTGAATAGTAGCGGTTTTTCTATGTTCGCCAACCATCTGTAGAGATATACCAAAAATTTCTTAAAGATTTTGGCCTAAAAAAGCTTAATAAAATTTCCCTGGATTTGAAATAAGATAACTTGGAAGCACTTAAAATTAAGAAACCCCTTATTAAAAATTTACCCACAATTAATAAATAAACTAATCTTTCCCATAGCCCCATAGTCGTTCTCTGATTTTATGTTAAGTATGTATATTATGTCTGACGAAGCTCCGGCGGGAGGGAAACCGGTTGGTGTTTATAACGAATAAAGTGGTTTACATGCAAATTTTAAATATGTATTATTATTAAATTTAAAAATACCACACCACAAATTAAGTGATCCATACGAAAGTATTAATTTTACACTTTGGTGAGTTATTTATCTCGGCAAAAACACGTACCAGGGCCACAATGACACACGAAATCAAAGCAAGAGCAGACACTGTCAGAACCAAACATCTCATTAGAGTAGCAGAAATGAAAACATTGCAACCTATCGTGGTTAGAACCCTTAGAGATAGGATAAGCAATAAAGAGATTTGCAGATCCTGCAAAATTTATGATATAGTGAATGGAGTAGGCATAGAAGACAATTCTGGAGGGACCACATCGAGAGGACTAGCGAGGATTCCTATGATCGTGGTGCACGAGACCCCAAAGGACCGTCGACCACCAGGACGATCACCAAAGAGATGGAGTGAAAGCTGGGCGTCTTCATCACAGGAAGAAAGTTGACATCCTGTATAAATAGATCGCAAGATCTTCAATAAGGAGAAGAAGAAGAAGAAGACAAAGATAATCTCGAAAAAGTAGTAGATATTATACAGGGAAAAATATACGACAGAATCTCAAATAATAAGAAAGGAATATAGAGCGGAAGAAGGTATTATGAACAAAATTATGAAAGGATCGCTGTGTTGGTTTGGATATATGAAGCGCATGGATGGAGAAAGAATGAAAAATTAATCAAATTTTAAAGGTTGGTTGGTTAAAAGTCAGAAGAATCAACGTGCGTGTATGACTCGCTGTATGAATGTGGAGGAAACTATAGAGGTGTGCCAGGATAGATTAGTGTAGCGGTCCATTCTCTCTGCCTACCCCTACGGGGAAAGGACGTGATTGTTTATTTTATTAACTAACTATCCATCACGCCGTTTCTCCGGAGTGGTAAGCAGAGAAGATGGACTGTGACATTCTTATTCTCTTTCTGCCTACTACTTTGGGGAGACGGGGTGATGGTTAGTTAGTTGCAATAAACATAAAACGAAGTGTCGGGAGAAAAAGAAAATCAAAGATAGAAAATGTTTGATAATGGTTTAGCTGCAGCACAACATCATTATTTAAAGCTGCTATATTAATGTCGTCTACCTCCGATATAAGAGAAACAAAAAGATGAAGAAGATATATTGGTAATAACCAAACTTGCGATTGTGTAATATTCTTACGTACATCCTTACAGTAACCTCGTCCAAGAAAGCCGCGTTGAATAGCACTAATGAACGCTCGATAGTGATTTGTCCACCGACGTTACTCGCTACAAGCACTGAAAAGAGATACTATGAAAAGACGTCTCTAACAAAGGACGGCGTCCTATTTCTAGAGGAAATTAATGAAAGGGTCAGGATCGGTACAATATACGATAATTGTGTGTCGGGACGTTATATAGATTCACTATCTAGCACTGCTGAAACTATCCGTTTTGACATTTATTTAAACTAAATTAATGAATCTATAAATCAAGGGTTCTATCTTGGCCAGACGATCGATTAACCCTCGGCCTCTCGGAAAAACACTTTGACGTAGGGTTTTCTATAAAAAGTTGAAGCGACATTGCTAGACAAGAATCCATCTTGAAGCGGTAGGTACCAGCGTTCCGCTAATTATTCAAGTAATTTTATCAATATATTCTTCTTCTTCTTCTTCACAATATTTTGAATGTATAAAAATACTGGATTTTACTCATAGCGGATAAGTTATTATTATTTTTTTATGTACACAACAGGTCGTTTGGACCCAATTACTGTATACAATTTATATTTTTTAGCAATTATATTGATTCTCGTGACATGTGATAGGTAGCCGATCTATCGCCATTATATTGTCACGTGAATTCTACAGCAGACCAAAGACAGTGTGACAATCACACTGCCATCGCCGGGAATCGAACCCAGGGCCTTCGGCATGGAAGTCAGAGCTCGTAACCACTCTGCCACGAAGGTCGTCTTTTATAAGGATTAATTGCATTTCAATAGAGACGAAGATGTAAATTGTTTTCTGGGAACAGAATATGGTGGCCGAGGCGCTTACAGGACTTATGACCTTTCATTGGTTGGGTTGAGTGATCGCTTTATGTTTAACAACATTCCCCATTCCCCTTTCTTATGACCACCACGTCTTACAAATTTTTGAAACTTGTATATGTGCTAGAATCCCACGCTTATCTTTACATTTTTAAGTTCACTCTACACAAGCGTCATCTATCTTCATTTAGGTCGTATGACCTGATTGTGACGGTGAGTTGTCCTGGGATGATGATGTTCAGCCATCTCTGCATCATTTTGGCGACCTTCCTGGTAGTCTCAATTAGGTAGTAAACAATTTTTGCAATTTTTGTATTCTAAATGCGGTCCACGTGGTCTCTCCAAAAGCGCCTTTTGCTTCTTTCTCATCTTACTATGTCCTCAACATCACATACAGACCTTATCATTTCATTTCTTGAGGGTTTTGCCTGTGATGGAGCGTAGGGTACGCATTTCTGCCCTTCTAAGAAGGTGCTAATTATAATATTAATAGGCAAAAATCCGGATCAGGACAACATCCATCGTCAAGAAAGAGTTTAAGAATAGTTTGAATACAAACGAAAGAGAGAGAGGAAGACTTCGATTCTTTCCGAACGTAATTTGAAATGCACACGATGCGCATAGCCGAGAACTTTACGTGTCGTCTCTTTAATACAAAATAATAATTTATACAATACTTTTATATTTATTCTTAGACGAATCTATGTATGATATGGTGTCGAATGCAACTATACCATAATAAGTGAATGCAGTGCGAATGAAAGTGTTATGAACAAAATAATGAAAGGATCTTTATGATGGTTTGGATACATGGAAATAACGAATGAAAAAATAATGGAACACAATGTTTTTGTTGACTAAAAGTAGAAGAAGACTGAGGAAAACGTGGCACGATCAAATAAATTAAATATTTAAAAGAAATATCCGAAAAATTTGAGAAGTCGAAGAAATCGACGGCCTCCCAAGAGAGGTCAGCTGACTGCAGAAACAGACCAAAGGTCTGAAAGAAGAAGAAGAACTTTCACCGAATTATTTAAAAAAATAAACATCATTAATATAAAGGTTTGTTTACTTTCACAGTCTTAAAATGTTTATCATTACTTTCATGTATCATCCTTTTTTAAGGATTAATTGTGTCTCAATAGAGACGAAGATGCAATTTTTTTTTTGAAACAGAATATGGTGGTTGAGGCGTTTACAGGACTTATGACCTATTATTGGTTGGGTTAAGCGATCGCTTAATGTTAACAACATTCCCCATTCCGACCTTCTTATGTCCACAACGTCTGACAAATTTTTGAAATGTGTATATATAATACTATGTTAAGAAACACTTTACATGTTTTAGGTCAATCTACACTAGCGTCATCTATTAGGATAAGCTTAACCCAACCAATAATAGGTCATAAGTCCTGTAAACGCCTCGACCACCATATTCTGTTTAAAAAAAAAAACAATTGGCATCTTCGTCTTTATTGAGATACAATTAATCCTTAAAAATGATTAACCCGCAATGGGTAAAATCCAGTATTTGTCTACAAGTATTTGTATACATTCAAAAACAAATACTTACTTTTGATTCATTTTGTTTGCATTGTTATTTCGATGAATATTATACACATTTGTATGTAAATATTTTTAAGACTGGATAACATTTTTGGCAGCGTAGGAAGAGTACATAATTTCAAAAACACTATTGCAGCCCAGAATCGTAATAATTCCTCAAAATAAAATCGGACACTTCATGCAGTTTTTGGCAGGTTCACTAGAAACGTACTACACAAGTACGTATAATACGAGAATGTCTAGTATTTCTATACGGTTTTTCCTGTCTGGCGTAAAAATAATTTCAGATTCTATCTACTCCACTGAACGATGTCCTATTTTTACATGTTTTTAAAGGTTTTATTTACTAACTGTTAAAATACATCTTCTTCTTCTTATTTTTCTTCTTCAGCCTATTCCCGTCCACTCCTGGACAAAGGCCTCCTCCATCGCTTCCATTTCATTCTGTCTTGTACAGAATGCATCCAGGTTATTCAACCGTAGTTGCGGTCGCCCTGCACGTCTCTTCGCCGTCCACGGTCTCCGAGTCAGCAGTCTTCTTGTTCACTTTTCATCTGTGCTTCTGGCTACGTTACCTGCCCATTGCCATTTCAGAGTCGCCACCCGGTGGATGATGCCAGTGACCGTTGTTTTTTCTCTCACCGTATCGTTTCTGACTCTGTCTCTTAGGTTTATTCCTAACATGACTCTTTCCATGGCTTTTGGGTCACTCGTAGTTTCTCGGCACTTTGTTTGGAAAATGTTACAGTTTCAAGACCATAAGTACCAACTGGCAAAACGCAGGCTTCATAGTCTTTTCGTTTCAGATTGATTGGTATTTTCCGGTTTTTAAGAATATAACCCATATTTCCGTATGCTGTCCAGCTTAGTCCAATTTTTCTTTATTATCTTTGTTATAAATGTTAACAGTTAATAATGTTTAAGTATCATAGTTAACAGTTAATAATGTTTAAGTATCATAGTTAACAGTTAATAATGTTTAAGTATCATGACTGCATCATGAATAATATTAAAAAATGATACCTGAGATGGTTCGGACATATGGAACGAATGGATGAGAGAAGAATGGTTAAAAAGTTATACACAAGCAGCGTGAGTGGGAAAAGAAGCCGAGGACGACCAAGGAAAACATGGCATGACCAAATTAATCAATTACTAAAAGGCGGCCACATTCGAAGTCGGAACAATCGACGTGCGTGCATGGTAAGATGTATGAATGTAGAGGAAGCCCGAGAGGTATGCCAGGACAGGCCAGTGTGGCGATCCATTCTCTCTGCCTACACCTCCGGGGAAATGGCGTGAAGGTTAGTTAGTTAGTTAGTTTGTATCATAGTGTTCCGGTCAAAACAATGAACTATTTAAAAAATGTCACTTATAAAACTTAAATATTTTCTTACAAACCAAATCATAATAGCGAGTATTAATTATATCAGTTTCATTCTCTAACATCAATTAATCAATAAACACACACTAGAGATCTTGATGCGCAGAACTTATTTATCCGCCGAAAGTTAGTCAAAGAGGGCAAAGAGTTAACTTAACAAACTGACACACTAAGATTTGCAAATTGTCTCTACTGTCAGCGATTAACACAGCATCGTCTGCATACAACAAATAACTGACTGACAAACAATTTATCTTAGCACCAGCGTCTATGCCTTCAAGTTCTTTCATGCACTTGTCCAAGTATAGATTGAACAACCACGGGACATCACACAACCCTGTTTGACACCTTTGTTGATGTCAAACCAAGATGTGACAGCCCCGTTAACCCTGACACAAGCGGTGCTTCCCTCATAGAGGGATGCAGTTTTTAGCCCACTCCATACTCGGCCAAGACCTTCCAAAGTTTTTTCCTATCAATTCGGTCATACGTTTTCTGCAGACCCACAAACGCGTAGAACAGTTTTCGGTCCTTGGCCAAAACCTTCTCTGTTAGAAGAGTTAACTTAATACTCAGAATTCAGCACCGTGAGAAAATGACAAATAAAGAACCGTAAACCGAGTGTTAATTATTGAAATATTTATATAAGGATACAACCCGCTTTTGGGAGTAGATAAACCGTGTGGGGATTTGAACAACTGTGTTGTTTCTTTTGCTGTAAACGGTTTGTAGGTATGAATATTTGATCAGGTGGGTTGGTTCAGTTGAGAAAGGTCCGGCGGTTAAAGGAAAGATCAGTGTTAATATATAATGCCGTGTGAACCGAATAAAAAACTTTTCATTCGAAAAATTTTCCTCAACTTAATGAATTATGTATAAATAGAAACTAAAGCTACATAAAAGAATGTAGAATTACTTCAGATTTCAGTTTTCTTGTTGCTACAACACAGAGGATTTTCTGAACTTTTGAAACAATATCTTATAACATGGGCATTAAATATAATATCTTATAGGTATAACGAATATCTTATGTAAGGCACCATCAAATGGATATTACCAATGTCCATTCGATGATGCCTTATTAGTCATAGACGAATTACGTCATTGTTTTGGCGGAAACACTTTGATATTTTAACATTATTAACTGTTTAAATAAAAAACTTTTTTATAAATATCACAATCGATTATATTTTATCACGACAGCTGTTTCGCTTACCGATGTAAGCATCATCAGGTCTTACAATCAACTCAAAAATACATTAAAAAGACTAAGTTTATATACAAAATTATTAGGAGGGGAAAAAACTACACACAATATTGTAAACAATTATAATAAGATATTTATTATAATTGTTTGCATTATTGTTGATTGTAAGACCAGACGAGGCTAACATCGGTTAGCGAAACCGCTGTCGCGACAAAATATAATCAATTGTGATATTTATAACAAAGTCTTTTTAAATAGTCCAAGCACTATGATACCTAAATATTATAAACTGTTAAATTAATAACTTTGTTTTAAGTATCCCAATCGTATTTTATTTTTCGCGACAGCTACCAATGTTGACATCATCAGGTGTTACAATAATATATCTAATGTCAAATTTTCAAGATTTTTCGAACCTTTATGTGTATTTTTTCCTATGTCAATTTGAATAATTTTGACATTGGAACAAAAGAAATAGCTATCGCGTAAAATAAAATACAATTGTGATACATAAAACAAAGTTATTAATTTTAGAGTTTATAATTTTTTTATATATTTTTAAAGTTTAAATTTCTTGAAAAAATATGATTTCATTCTTATAATTTATGACAACAAATAGTCTTAAACTTAAAAATAAAATGTGGCGTAAAAACAAAAAAAAATATTGTCTTATTAATCTCGGAGGTTATGGACAAAGAAAAGTAGTGTCGGGTGGCCACCTAAAAGATGGACTGATGACCTTGCCCAAATAGCTAGGACGACCTGGATGGAGTGGAGAAAACTATCGAGCAATAGAGGGAAGAAGACCAAAGAAAAAGAAAAAGATTTATCTTAGGTTACTATCTATTTCTATCATCTAATTAAAAATTAGTGTTCACTATTTACTGTAATTCCCTCCAACAGTTCACGATTGGGATTATGTTTTGTCCAGGTGAATTTTGTCAATAGTCTATACTAAATAGGGGGGGGGGGGGGTGTATCACGGATCTACAGCTGCATTCAACGATATTGAATTCACTGCTGGTTCGAATTACGAAATGGTGAACGACACCACCCCCGGTAATTACTCTGCAAATCGCATATCGGTTGAGTAAATGGGCGCGTTCACAGCTGATCGTTAATTTGTTGATGGTTGTGTAATTGAATTAAATAATTTTTAATACTTAAAAAACGAAGCTAGAAATTCATTGAAAACAATGAATCACACGAATGAAAACATTTGTTTTCAAAGTCAATATAAAATGTATCATTATCTTTTATTCTTCTATGTTCGCCATAACTTGTGTTGTAGATGTTTAATGTTTTTTTATATACATTGTATACAACACTCACATTTATTTAAAAAAATTAAATATCAAGCATGTTTCGGACTACCCGGCCCTTCATCAGTGATATTATATAAATATTTAAAATTTTATATATAATTATTACAAATATGGTCAGTTTTGACATTTATGTTATACACTTAAGTGTAAAAACTCTTTTAGCGTCTTGTGTAACCGTGACGAAGATCCGGCGGGAGCGAAACCGGTTGGTTGTTATAACGAATAAAGTGGTTTAAATGCAAAATTTAAAAGTGAATTATTATTATAATTTACAAATTTTGCTGTACGATGCTTTACTTGGCCGCACGCGGCTTCTCTTTCCACTCCCACTGCTGGGATACATTTTTAACCATTCTTCTCTCATTCATTCAATCAATCAATCAATCCACATATCGAAACCATCTCATAAATTCTTTTATTTAATTTTAATAATAATGACATGTGTATCGGACGTATGCAAATAGATTATTATTTTATCTATTTTTTATTATTTTTATTTCATTATTTACAAATATGTCCGATTTTATTTTTGTCAAAATGAATGCTGGTAATTTTATATTAATTTAAGTTTTAATTTGTTTCTGTCATTTGTTTAAATTAATAAGGCGGTCGGAAAGGAATAGAAGCGCATAGTAACGAAGATGTGTGCAGTACTTCTAACAAAATAAACCGATAGTATTCTCGGAAACGGTGGCCGTTTGTCGCGCCATTGTTAACAGTCAATCATAACGCCGTGGCAACAGTAGCCCCGAAGAGTGTACTGAAATTCTCAGAAACGGTAGACTGTTGCCAACGCTATCGCTACTTGCTTGGTGCCACGAAGGTTATATAAGCCGGTCGTGTTTGGAATCGGCACTCACTCTCACACACGCACTCACTCGCTTCGCGTCCGGAGACTTTAGCGCTCCTACCTACATGAAAACCAGTCCTTGTAAGGGCAATGAACTACTGCCACCACTCTCTTCGCTTCAACTCCTGTACCGATCGCCGCAATATAATAAAACTTGGTTTTATTACACACAAGTATCATCACGCCGTATTCTTCGCTTTCACCATCTATACTACATCTGGAGACGAGGCAGCAGTCAGCGGCCTAAATAAATATTAATAGTACAAGGGGAGCAATCTGTCCCGTACAACATGCCTTCGCTGCAGTGATTGCAAACGTTGGGGGGACTTGACAAAGCACCGTAAGAAGAAGAAGAAGAATAACATTTATAATTTATATCTGAAACTTGTGTTTTAGTTATGTTGTGGGTAAGAAGGTGACGAATTAGTTAATAAATAATTTAACTATAATTTTACTATGTCCCCATTGTCTCTAACATAATACTGTAATATCTATATTTCCTGCTTATCTATGCTATAAAGGGATAGTATTGTTACAAAGGGGAACCTTCTATGGACATATACATACAAAGTATGTGCTTAGCTATATCTTAACATGGAGGTAAATTGCGTTAAGATCCCGTACTCGCCTACAAATTTACATTCTCAAAAGTTACTGCAAACTAAATTAAAATTCATAAAGTAATTTCGAATTGTAATTCCCTTCAAGAAAGTTATGGCTTCTATGTTGTATAATAATAATATAATACCATTTTATATAAGTGGTATTCTTATGAATAAATATGGAGTTTGAATAACTAAGTGAAATAATAACCCTTGTTTAATCAAATATCAAAGCTTATTTATAATTACGAGTATATATCACAATTACCCATCACACCGCGTCTCCCGCGGGGGCGAAAAGAGAAGGATGGAGTACCGCAAGGGTTAAAGTTTGACAGATATTCTTTCTGCCTACCCCTTCGCGGAGATGTTAGAGAGTTATAAAATATTTTTTGATATCATATAATGGTTGTGAGTGCAATGTATAGTTTTTTTTATATTATCATCATGTATTAATATTATATTATTTATTAGTTGTTACTGTCAAAATAATAATTATTGGTAGGTACTTATAATAAATAGCCCAGGTTAATTTTTAAATTTGAATTATTGTATCGAATTTGAAATTCGTTTTTATATTAGTCTTAATTGTTTAGTTTTTATTATATTTTTACACCTGAAGATGGAGGTATCCTCTGAAACATGTCGTTTTTTATTTATTTTAAAGTCGCTTATGAAATCCAATCCAGACACAACGTCCACCTGGAAGACCCCATAAGATGTGTAAGGACAGCTAGACCTCATTATCCCAGGAGACATGTTTTCTGTGCCATAGATCGCCAGATCTTTTAAACGAAGAAGAAGAAGAATATAGTAATACTCGTATACAATTTTGATTAATCATACAATCATTGTCACTAGTGTAATATTGGGATATTTTATTTAGAATCTAATTATAAATATACCATAATAATAACCACTTAAGCAAATATGGCATTACATAATGCAATTGTAGTGCCAACTCTTATGTATGGAAGTGAAGCTTGAAGCTGGCAAAAAAGTGAGGGGAAACGACATATGATAGAATACCAAACGCCGAAATAAAGAAGAAATGTAAGGCAGATGATTGCATTACAAGTAAACTTTAAAAACGATCCCTTAGATGGTTTGGACATTTTAAAATGTTGTATACAAGCACGAAAAGTCTATGAAACCTGCGTTCTGCCAGTTGGTACTTATGGTCTTGAAACTGTTACATTGTCCAAAGTGCCGAGAAACTACGAGTGACCCAAAGAGCCACGGAAAGAGCCACGTTAGGGAATAAGCCTAAGAGACATAGTCAGAAACGATACGGTGAGAGAAAAAACAAAGGTCACTGACATCATCCACCGGGTGGCGACTCTAAAATGGAAACGGGCAGGTCACGTAGCCAGAAGCTCAGATGAAAAGTGGACTAGAAGACTGCTGACTTGGAGACCGTGGACGGCGAAGAGAAGTGCAGGGCGACCGCAACTACGGTGGATGGGATGATATAAACAGACACGACGGAATAACCTGGATGCAGTCTGCACAGGACAGAATGACATGGAAGCAAATGGAAGAGCCCTTTGTCCAGGAGTGGACATGAATAGGCTGAGGAAGAAGAAGATAAAAGCATATGAGTGGAAAGAGAAGCCGCGGAAGACCAAGCAAAGTATGGCATGACTAAATTAATCAAATACTAAAAGGCGGCTACATTCGAAGTTTGAAAAAACTTGTTATGATGCATGAATGTAGAGGAAACTAAAGAGGTATGTCAGAACAGAGCAGAATGGCGGTACATCCTCTCTGTCTACCACTTCAGGGAAACGGCGTGATAATAATAAATTAATAAATTGGATAATTTATAGAGCGCCATTTTTATGAATTACTCATCTCAAGGGCGCTGTAGAAAATGCTCCGTTTTATCAACTAGATAATAATAATAATAATAATGATAACAATAATAATAAACATATATAGTATGAGGGCTGCACCTGACGAAGTCGATCAGCCCTTCCTATTAGGAAATGATAATTTAAAAAGGTGCGTTTTGAGGCTCGATCTAAATTATGATTGATTCTCAATGCACTTACGGTCTGCTGGAAGATTGTTCCAGGCTCAAGGGACGGCTACCGCGAAGGCTCGGTCGCCAATGTTTGTGCTTGGATAGCGTTTTGGCACAGTCAATCTACCGATCGCAGAAGACTTAACTGATCGCAATGTAGACTGTCTAGCATTCAGGTTCTCGTTGATGCAGAGTTCAGATATATAAGCTGGTGCCATTCTATGCAGCGCCTTATAGACCGTGATGGTTAGTTAGTTAGTAAGTTTCTAATATAATATAATATGCTTGCAGATATTCCAAAGTCGTTATATTTTAAGCGAAACATTTTTGTTACTTGCGCGCTTATATTCCAATAAAAATAGCTTCCGCAGCGTAGCCACGGCGGTGGAACGTCGGTCTTTGAATAATAAAAAGCCGCCAACTTTGTGCGGCTTTTGACGAAAGGTTTATGAAAAGTTTTGGAATCCGATATCAACGCGAGAAATGTTTCGGAAATCTCTTAAATGTTTACTCTCCCGACTCAAAGTTCCGATATCCATGAAAAATTTACTGCGAGTGCACTTTTCTTTGCGAGTCGAGAGCTTTTGAAGTGTACGAATATACGGAATATAAAATTTCACATTTTGAAGTTCTTGCAAGAGTTGGATTGTTTAAAGTGCCTAATTACAGTTATTTAAAAGAATGGTTGATACGTGGAATATAAATTGAATAAAAACAAAAATCCGGATCGTTCATCTGACAACATGTGCACTATATAAAAGAACATTGTGTTATATTAAATGGCAGTGCACAATGGAGTTCTAGTGCCGAGCCTCATGTATGGAAGTGAAGCTTGGAACTGGCAAAATAAGGATGAAAGCAGGATAAATGCCGTAGAAATGACATCACTAAGATGAATGTGCGGGAAAACGTTGTATGATAGAATACCGAACGATGAAATTAATAAGAAAGAAATGTAAGGCAGATGACTGCATCATGGATAAAATTGAAAAAGGATCCCTTAGATGGTTTGGATATATGGAACGAATGGATGAGAGTAGAATGGTTAAAAAGTTGTACACAAGCAGCGTGAGTGGAAAAAGAAGCCGAGCACGACCGAAAAACACATGGCATGACCAAATTAATCAATTACTAAAAAGCGGCCACATTCGAAGTCGGAATAATCGACGTGCGTGCATGGTAAGATGTGTAATTGTAGAGGAAGCCCGAGAGTTATGCCAGGACAGAGCATTGTGGCGATCCATCCTCTCTGCCTACTGCCTCACGCCTGAAATGGCGTGATGGTTAGTTAGTTTGTTTGTATTTTGTTAAATTATTTTAATTTTATATCATTGTATTCTATATTTTTTGTTTAAGATTTATTTTGTGGATGTAGGACGATCAAAGTCTGCGTGGGAGATGCCCTTTGGTGGCGATGTGGTTCTTTCGACCATCACACCGCGTCTCCCGCGGGGGAGAAAAGATTTGGATGTTAAAGATGATGATTTCTGCCTATCCCTTCGGGGAGATGGCGTGATAGAAAGTTAGTTATTTAGTTAGTTATAATAAAATTTCATATATGTTATATATTATTTCTTGAACGATGATGTTAAACTTAATGACTTGAGTCATCAGAGAAATAGGTATACATGTATGTGTGCTTGAAATTTTTAGAAGTGGATATGAATATTGTCAGGATGTCCATGCTTGAAGGATAGACCACCACGCTGTGCTAAATAGTTAAATGTTATAGTTTGTAAGAAATGCATTTTGTCGATTCAAGAAAATGATAATTTAAAAGTTTTTCTCATTATTTTTAATTAAAGAAAAAGCACTTATTAATTTACACGATGTTATAATATCTACGGTTCGGAACCGTCTGCTTCTTGCTGGAAAGCTGGGCTGCTTGGTTCACCCTGGGGGTAGGTGATTAATCGATGCACCGCTGCAGGGGTGCGCAATTAACTTGTCAATGGGGGAAAGTCAATAAGATTAAGCACTAATTGGTTGACCGAGGGGTCAGTCTAACTAACTCCTCTATTTGAATGCCGAAGGTCAGATAATGACCTTAATTTAGTTGGAAACTAGAACAGTCTGCAAACATCCCGGAAAGATTTAATTATTTCCACAGATCATAGAATAAACTTGAAAATCCACTTGTGTTTACGAGTAATTTAATGAAATCAAAACAAATAATTTAAACTAACTAACTAACTAACCATCACGCCGTCTCCCCGAAGGGGTAGGCAGAAAGAATGGACTGCCACACTTTTCTTTCCTGACATATTTCTCTCGCTTCCTCAACATTCATACATCGTGTCATGCACGCGCGTCGATTTCTCTGACTCCTCACATGGCCGACATTCAATATTGGATTTATTTGATCGTGCCACGTTTTACTCGGTCTTCCACTATTTCTGGTTCCATTTACATCATTAACATAATTTTTTTTTACCATTCTTTCTTCATTCATTCTTTCAATATGTCCAAACCATCTTAATGATCCTTTCATTATTTTGTTCATGACACCATCATTCGCACCGCATTTACTTCTTATATTTTCATTCGACACTCTATCATACACAGAATATCCACACATTCGTCTAAGAGATCTCATTTCTACTGCATTTATTCTACTTTCAGCCTTCCTTTGCCTTCCAACATTACAAACACATTAATAGTATAAGGCATCAATTTGAGAACAGGTAAAATACTAGGAACGTATGAGAGATGGTTCAACTTTAGGAAGATAATATTATTTCTAGTTTAGAACATTTATCTTCTTACACTGGTATAAAATTATATTTTAATTGACTTATTAACGTATTTTATCAATATTTTTAATGCTCTCTGTATTATTTATCGAAATTCTACGGAACGACGAAATAATGAAGAAATGTAAGGCGGATGATTGCATCATAAGTACAATTAAAAAATGATCCCTGAGATGGTTTAGACATATGGAACTAATTAACGAGAGAATAATGGTTAAAATGTTGTATACAAGCAGTGTGAGTGGAAAGAAAAGTCGTGGAAGACCAAGGAAAGCATGACATGACCAAATTAATCAAATACTTTCGAAGTCGAAAAAATCGACGAAAGTGCATGTTACGATGTAGGAATATGGAGGAAGCAAGAGGGATATGTCAGGACAGAACGGTATGGCAGTCCATCCTCTCTGTCTACCCTTCGGAGAAACGGCTTAATGGTTAGTTATTTAAAAACGCCAGAACCACCTTATTTTTCTCATAAATTTTACAGAACATTTGTTTTTGTCAAACATGAGTCAATAATATTGTGGAATTCTTAAGAATAGTTAGACAAGACTCTGCTCGAGGGGATAACAAGTACGCGGTGGGTGTGCGATATAAGCGGCGCGTTTGACAACGCCTGGTGGCCCATGATACTTTCGAAGCTACGCAGCCGAGGATGCCCTCGAGAATTGTTTAATATAATTTCCGACTACTTCAAAGACAGGAGAGTTGAAATCATCCACGGAGAAACTCGAGTCGAGAGAGAGTCGACGATGGGATGCCCTCAGGGCTCGGTCCTTGGGCCGACCCTCTGGAACGTCCTATTCGACGACGTCCTCCGCTTACCGTTACCGGGAACTAGCACTGTGGTCGCGTATGCCGACGACGCGCTCCTCCTTGTGTGCGGAAAGAGCCGGAATGTACTTTTAGGTATACGAGTATATGTTTCGATATGATTTGAATTATTTCTTAATTTAAAACAAATTATCTTAATGTACACCCCTAGATTTATTCATACAGCGTCATGCTCATTGTTCTGACTTCGAACACGGCAGAGTTGTAGAATTTAATTGATTTTGACATGCCATGCTCTCTTTGGTTTCTTCTATATCGTACCCTAATAGATATGTGAATTATACATTCGATTTATTCGCAAAACCAATGACATAGTGAGGTGGAGTAGGCATAGAAGACGATTCTGGAAGGATTACATCGAGAGGATGGATCCAGCAAGGATTCCTAAGATCGTGACGGCACTCCATAGTGCCGTCGACCACAGGACGACCATTAAAGAAATAAAGAGAAAGCTGGACGTCCTCATCACAGGAAGAATTTTTATACCCTATGTAAATAGATCGCAAGATCTACAATAAGAGGAATAAAAAGAAGATTTTATATACTTCTGTGAATTGTGAAGTAGTTTTTATTCAATGATCTTAAAAGCGCTTTATAAATATATATAATTAACGAGTACCTTCCAAAATTCTCCCACAAAATTAGCACAAAACCATAACATGTTTTATGCGGTTTAATGGACTTTGCCACAATACTCGTACACCAAAAGAGTACCAGAAATAGGGCACTGCAAAAATAGAGCGTCTTGTTCCTTCGCAAGCAATGAGCGAGTACAAGGCCCAGGGGAAAGATGAAAGCTCAAATACCGAAAAATAAGCGAAACGCTCTCGAAATTCTGATGCAGCGCATTTCGTCGAATTCTGGAATACGCCCAAAACACAATTGGATCTATCCGTAACTGGGGCGCGTTTTGATATAATCAAATGTTCCATTTTTAAATAAATTATTTGCGTTTAAAATTCGAATGTTATTTGCGTTTCAATAATTCAAATAAAATATGTATCAATATTATATAATACATTAATGTTAGAATTAAATTAAAATTACTATACCATTTTTTTTAAATAGTCTACTATTTTGGCCGAAACACTATGATACTTTAACATTATAAACTGACTTAAACTAAATTAAAAAACTTTGTTTTATGTATCACAATTGTATTTTCATTTTTCGCGACGGCTGTTTCGTCAACCTATGGTATGTTGACATTATCAGGTGTAACACCCGATGATGTCAACATAGGTTGACGAACCAGCTGTTTTTTCTTTCTAAAAACGAATCAATGTATTTCTATACGAGAGAATGAATACCAGATTATTTTAAAATGATTGAAGTGTTAACGAATGTTTTGACATATTAATCGATGTATGATTAAGTGTATAGAATTCCATAATGATGTTATTAAAATAAACAAAAGTTGTTTCAAAATAGAATAACTAAAATTTCTATAAATGCTATGAAATATTCACGACACGTGTTTCGTCTTATGAGGACATCTTCGAGTGTCCACTCGAAGATGTCCTCATAAGACGAAACACGTGTCGTGAATATTTCATATCATTTATCGAATGTTTTGACAATATTTTTTTACAACATTCAAGTTACTTGAGTCTTATGTAAACTTCATTTATGCATTTAAAGTTATATAGACATAATCGAAGGATTTAAATTAAATTAAACATTATTTTTCTATTCTAACCAACAAAACACCATCACACTGATCTACTGGAGGGGTATGCAGAGAAAATAGACCGCCACACACTATTTAATCCTAAAATACGTCACTAGATTCTTCCACATCCATTCAGCGAGTCATACACGCACGTCGATTCTTCCGACCTGGCCGACCTTTAAAATTGTATTAATCTGGTCACGCCAAGTTTTCCTCTGTCTTTCACGACTCCATTCGCAACTTACACTTTCTTAACCATTCTTCCTTCATCCACGCGTTCCATATGTCCAACCCAGCGCAGTGATTATTACATAATTTTGTTCATAATACTTTCTTTCGCTCTACATTCCTCATCCTTATATCAGCACTTGAAATTCTGTCGTAGATCGTTTTACTACACAAACGTCCTAGGGATCTCATCTCTACTGCATTTATTCTGCTTTCATTCTTCTTCTGCCAGTTCCTTGCTTCACCTTCATACATCAGGGTTTGTACTTAACCGCCCTACGTATTTGAACGTACGTGATACGTTCACTTTGACTGTACTATTCTGCGCTATCCCGTATCACGTACGCGCTTGAAAAAAAGTTTGTACCTAAAATTTACAAAATGTTAGTAATACGCGCGTGTGCCAACAACACTTGTGTACAAGTGTGCAGTCGAGTATTTGACGTTTCGTAATTTAAAAATATATAATTAATTTACAATTAAATTAAATTAATAAAAACTTGCTTTTTTTGCACGTTTCTCGGAAAATAACCTGAAGGTAGGGGGGTTAAACTCTATTGGGAAGGGCCATTTTGCTTTCATTGATATTTTTTGTTTCCAATAACAATTAAATTTTAACGAAATATCACATTTAACTGTATCCGCATACGATACATTGTGTAAAAAAAACACTGCTTAAGTATTCACTTATTAGTGAAAAGAAAAGTATACACGGATTTCTGTTCGATAATATTCATTTTAAATAGTTCTTAATACAGTAAATGTTTACGAGATTACACCCAAGGGGCGTGTTGGACGATAAACGATAAGGAGAGAAAGGATCGAATTAGATTAATTCGAGGAATGTTTGAATTGAGAAGGGTTTCTGATGATGACCACAGTACTCGTAGAAAGCTAATTTAACGTGAATTAAAAAAAAGGAAATGGTTTAAATTGTGATTGGCACAGTTATTTCAATGATAGTGAAATAATTAATACTACCATTTCTTATTAAAACATCGGGTAATATTGTATAAGTAAAACAATTTGTCTAAATTAAAACGTATAACATTAAAATATAAATTGTTTTTTTGAATGTATACAAATACTTATCTTAATAGATGGCGCTAGTGTAGATTGACCTACAAAATGTGAAGTTATTTAAAAAATAGAAGCATATATACAAGTTCCAAAAATTTGTCAGACGTGGTGGTCGTAAGAAGGGGGGAATGGAGAATGTTGTTAACATAAAGTGATCGCTTAAGCCAACCAATGACAGGTCATAAGTCCTGCAAACGCCTCGATTACCATATTCTGTTTCCAAAAAAAATTACATCTTCGGCTCTATTGAGATACAATTTATCATTAAAATATACGATACAGACCAAAACTTCTTGGCATAGCTTTTTGATAACTTTACAATATTCATGCTATATCACATTAAAATAAACAATATTTTTGTCTACTGGAGGTCATGGTGTCAATGCTTAGTGTCAGACAAAAAAAATCGAGGATTTAATACAAAATTAAAAATCTTGGACCAAAAATAAGGCATCTACTTATTTTTTTATTGTTTCTTGAACAATGATGTAAAACTACATATTAAATAAATAAAATAAATGAAAACGCCTGTCTTATAGGAGTTTGTTTTATTATATTTTAGATGAAAACAAGTTTCGCCCTTCTAGGGCATTGTCAAAATCATCTACTTATTATTTCATTAGCATTGATGTAAGGACTCCATAATTAATTATTAATACGAATAAAAACGTCTGTTTTCTAGAAGTTAAATTATATTTTATGAAAATGGCAATTTTAGTCTTGCTAAGGTAATATTACGTATTTTACGTTTTTTTTCCTTGTATACAACAGGTTGTTAGAACCCAATTACTGTATACAATTTATTTTAGCTATTATATTGATTCTTATGACATTTGATAGGTAGCCAATCTTTCGCCATTTTATTGTCACGTGAATTCTACACCAGACTTAAGACAGTGTGATAATCACACTGCCATCGCTGGGAATCGAGCCCGGGACCTTCGGAATGGAAGTCAGAGCTCTTACCACTCTGTAGCAAAGGTCGACTTGGTCGACTTGGTATGGCATTATTATTAGATAATGAATAAATAACAACGCCTTGTAAAGACATTATTATTTGATAATGCCTTTGCAAGGCAACCAGTGGCAGTACTCCCATAGAAGCCCAGAAGCCTGGCTTGCGTAAGAAATTTCGAATCAAACCCCCCAAATCTAAGTAATCATGCTCCCGCATAAACCAAAAACCCACCAAATCACCGTCCAACAATGTTCCAGCCACAAAAGCTGAACCTCTGTAAGCCAGAAGAGGTTTTGATTCCAAAATTTTTACGCAAGCCGGGCTTCTCGGCTTCTATGGGAGTACCGCCACTGATAGAAGCCCAGAAGCCCGGCTTGCGTAAAAAATGTTGAATCAAAATCCCCAAATCTAAAAAAATCGTGCCTCCGCATAAACCTAAGATCCACCAAATCACATTTCAACAATGTTCCCATCAAGCGTAAGAGGAATAGTCACAAGAGCTGAACCTCTGCAAGCCAGAAGAGGTTTTGATTACCAATTTCTTACGCAAGCCGGGTTTTTAGGCTTCTTTGGCAGTATCGCCACTGAAGGCAACGTAGTGCCGCTAATGTGAAGAATAAAAAATTGGACTAGGTTTGAAAACACGACCCCTTCGTTTACGAAAATTCAATACATTTTATATGCTACCTTTAACTTTTATTTTTCCTTCTATTTTCCCAAACGACGATCTGAAAATTGCCAATGTAATAAAAGAATATTGTACTGTTTAGACCCACATTTCTCGCATTCAGTACGTTACACCTTGTATGTATTTACTGTTTTAGAATATCCGATGGCTTATGGGTGTCCTTAAAAGTAACGTCTTCTGGGTCCGCTGTGAGATACACTCTCCATATAGCTGAAATCATCAACCCTACTGCTAAATATTCATCGTTGCTTAGTATTATACCTTATTTAGGGGTTCATTTAAGCAGTAGAGATACCAAACACTATACACAGATTACGATACGGAAAAAAATGGAAGCAAAGAGCTAGATAAGAGATGTTTTGACCCTACCATTTTGATCATCGTTTATTTTAACTGCAGAGAGAATACACATTTTGATTTACATTGAATACTGTTTTCTTGTGCCAACATTTATGAAAGGAAGTGAAAAATAAACTAACTAACTAACTAACTAACAAACCATCACGCCGTCTCCCCGAAGGTGTAGGCAGAAAGAATGGACTGCCACACTTTTCTTTCCTGACATATTTCTCTAGATTCCTCAACATTCATACATCGTGTCATGCACGCGCGTCGATTTCTCTGACTCCTCACATGGCCAACTTTTAATATTTGATTTATTTGATCGTCCCACGTTTTCCTTGGTCTTCCTCTATTTCTGGTTTCATTTACATCGTTAACATATATTTTTTTTACCATTCTTTCTTCATTCATTTTATCTATACGTCCAAACCATCTTAATGATTCTTTCATTATTTTGTTCATGACACCATCATTCGCACCGCATTCACTTCTTATATTTTCATTCGACACTTTATCATACACAGAGTATCCACACATTCGACTAAGAGATCTCATTTCTTCTGCATTTATTCTACTTTCATCCTTCTTTTGCTAGTTCCATGCTTCGCTTCCATACATAAGGGTCGGTAGAAGAACACCATTGTGCACTGCCATTCTAGCTTTTTTGGATAGATTTTTGTTTGCGATGACAACTTTAAGTGCACCATTCACTTTGTTGACTGCCCCAACTCTTCTTTCAATATCCCTCTCCACTCGCACATTTCTTGTTAACATACTACCTAAATACACGAACTCATCTACACTCTCCAAATTTTCTCCATTCACGCTAATGTTACAGACTGTCATGATATCTTCTTTTTCAAAAATCATTACCTTGGACTTTATTACATTCATCATTAGATCATTTCATAAGTTATACATAGAACTGGCAAAAGAATGATGACAGTAGAATAAACGCAGTTGAAATGAAATTTCTTAGGCGATAAATAATACGAATTTCTCTTTAATTCGTTAAAATATTACTTTATTCTTCTTATATATTTAACCTTATGTCAGTTTTTCAATAATATTTGAAATATAATAACATATGAAATATAATATTTATTTTCGGACGGACGGACGGAGGACAGGAGGAGTTGGAGGCGAAGAATACTGGAGGCTAAGGCTCGATATGGGATGTAGGGCCATCGAAGAAGAAGAAGAAGAAGAGGGTAACAGACAGCGAATACAGTATATAAATACAAACACACAGATACAAAAAAACTAGGCCAATTACATGCTACCACAAATATTATATAAAAACTGACATAAGGTTAAATATATTAGAAGAATAAAGTAATATTTAAACGAATTAAAGAGAAAACATAATTAAAAAATGTAAAAAAAGAAAAAGACAAGAAAAGAAAAAGTAGAGTAACTCGTTTCATTCGCCCCGAAGGGTTGCTCTAACCATTTTTTTTAATCACTTTCATTAAGATGCAACACATCGATGTTATTAAAGCACTTGTTGTTCATATCGCACGTCCGGTACACCGCTCTAAGCGTAGTTAGTCCGATAAGCAGGAAGGTGGAATCACTGAAGAAGGACTGGGTTGTCCGAAATATGTTTGATATTTAATTTCAATTTGTTTAAAAATAAGTGTTGTATACAAAGTATATAAAAATATATATATAAAACATCTACAACACAATGTGCATATGGCGAATATAGTAGAAATTAAATTATGGTTTGTAAAAACCGATTCATAATCAGATATCAGTTCAGCAGTTCTCGTAAACTTTACGATCCCCTGTAATCCTCTTCTCACTGTAGCAGCTGCCATCTCTTGGACAGCATCCAAACTTATCTTAAATTGATCTATTAAACTAAGTGACGCCAATATTTTGATGGCGCGCGGATAAATGCCAGAACTGACAATAGTTCGCCGTTTTGACGCGGGGAATGGACATGTAATTTGGATCGGGTTCCCTGAAAGGGGAGGATGGAGTATGACAATGAAGTGATTTATTGCTGGGCCCTCCACATCTCCTCTTTTCGATTTATTTTGCCATCAATTATATTTTATGTAGTGCGTCCATACATAATCCACACCCTGAGTGATCTAGTAATGTGCCAAACAATCGGAGACCAAGAAACTTTCAATATTTTATCATACGAATGCGAGCAATAAGTACCGAGATAATCTTATCTGTTTTCATACATATTTATGTAAAATTAAATCATGTTTTAGTATGATAGACGCGATGATTACAAATTATATGATAGGTTAAAAAAAAATCAATTTGACCATATTTGTAAACAATTTTATAATATTTGTCATTTTCTTTTTTATATACTTTTGGATATATATATATATACAAAACTAACTTTATAAAAAAAAATTAACTAACTATCACGCCGTCTCCCTGGAGTGGTAGGCAGAAAGAATGGAACGTCACACTGTTCGGTCCTGACATACTTCTCTCGCTTCCTCTACATTCATACATCTTGTCATGCACGCACGTCGATTTCTCCGTTCATGTGACCGACATTTAATATTTGATTGATTTGATTGGGCCTTCCTCTATTTCTAGTTCTGTCACGCCGTTTACGTATACCTTCTTTACCATTCTGTCTTCCCTCATTCTTTCCATGTGTCCAAACCATCTTAATGCCCCTTTCATTATTTTGTTCATAACACTTTGATTCGCACCAAATTCACTTCTTATACTTGCATTTGACACTCTACATTTTACATTTGACAACCAGGTCCTTCTTCAGTGATATTATAAAGATATTAAATATTTCAAAATTGTTTACAAATATGATCAGTCATAAATATATCTTGACAGATGTCATAAATATATCTTTATAACATGTGTCAAAACTGATCATATTTGTAAACAATTTTATAATATTTTAAATATCTTTATAATATCACCGAGGAAGGATTGGGTTGTCCGAAACATGTCTGATATTTAAAAGTTAAAAGTAAGTGTTGTATATACAAAGGATATTAAAAAAGAACAAGACAAATAAAACATCTACAACACAAAGAATGGCGAACATAGAAGAAATTTTATAATACTTTAAATATCTATATAATATATATCACTAAGGGCTGGGTAGTCCGAAATATGTTTGATATTTAATTTTAATTTGTTTAAAAAGTGAGTGTTGTATACAAAGTATATATACAAATATTTCCAATCAAATAATCTTCTTCTTAGTTTTTATGATCTGTTAATGGCGTTGAAGTATCTTGGGATGACGTCATGCAACCAACTCCACATTTTACATTTCTTCGGTGGAAAAATATGGTTGAGGATCGCACGGGATAAAGAAAAATGAATGAGGAGAACGTTTGCAAAGCCTACATCCAGCAGTAGAGAGACGGTTAAAGAAAAAGAAAAAGAAGATATTACTGTTTTGTTCATTTATTTACGAGTATTTTGCGATATATATAATATATATTTTTATCATCTTTGTCCTATTATAATTAATACGAATGAAAACATCTGTTTTCAAGAAGTTTTATTACATTTTATGTGTCTGACTTGTTTCGCCTGTCTTAGTCATTGTCAAAGACATTTTTCTTGAACAGGCGAAACAAGTCAGTACATAAAATATAATAAAATTTCTAGAAAACAGACGCTTTCATTCGTATTAATTATTAAATATGGAGTTTTACAACATTGTTCAAGACACGATAAATTTAATTATACCCCTTGAATAAGTAACTCGACATCTCTTGGATTCCAAGCCAAGCTTTCTATTACCTAGTTCCCAATCCTGATGAGTTAGGATACAAGCCCACTGACCAGGTCGTTACAGTAAACAATGAATGATATATGGAATCTACTCGATTTCTCTTTGCAAACATGAGATGTTTTATGCGAACTAACAAGCAGGATTCCGAAGCAATTTGTTATCGAGTCGCGTACAACATTAAAGCACTCCTAAAACGCTGTCTTTATTTGCATTTCTGCATTTGACGCCTGTAGCGCAGTAAAAGAAAATTGCGCAAATAAAATGGGATCATTGCAGATGCAGTCAACTTTATAGATTCACAGTTTATAGCCAAAATGTAACGGCAATACACGGCGTGAAATGCAATAACGTCTCCAATGTTGTATGTGGACTGAAAACTGATCATAGGGATATTCTTGGTTTTATGGCCGATACTACACAAGTTATTATAACAACTAGATGAAGTAGAGTGATTGCACAATTCAATCTACTTGGTTTTGTGGCCGATATAACAAGTTATTATAACAACTATAATATATGAAGTAGAGTGGATTGAAAAAACTATATACTAACTGTTGATCGCCCAATTCGATCTACTTGGTTTTGTGGCCGATACTACACAAGTTATAACATATGAAGGAGAGTGGATTGATAAAACTATTGTATATTTACTGTTGATTGCCCGATGCGATCTACTAAGTTTTGTGTCCGATATTATACAAGTAATTATAACAACTAGATGAAGTATCATGGAATGATATTATTAAATTTACTCTTTGTCTTATGGCCGATACTACACAAGTTATAATATATGAAGGAGAGTCGATTGATAAAACTATTGTATATTTACTGTTGATTGCCCGATGCGATCTACTAAGTTTTGTGTTCGATATTATACAAGTAATCATAACAACTAGATGAATTATCATGGAATGATATTATTATTTTTACTCTTTGTCTTATCGCCGATACTACACAAGTTATGAAGGAGAGTGGATTGATAAAACTATTGTATATTTACTGTTAATTGCCCGATGCGATCTACTAAGTTTTGTGGCCGATATTATACAAGTTATTATAACAACTAGACGACCTTCGTGGCAGAGTGGTAAGAGCTCTGATTCCCATTCCGAAGGTTCTGGGTTCGATTCCCGGCGATGGCAGTGTGATTGTCACATTGTCTTTGGTCTGGCGTAGTATTCACGTGACAATAAAATGGCGATAGATTGGCTACCTGTCACATGTCACGAGAATCAATATATCAGCTTAAAAAAAATGTATACTGTAATTGGGTTCAAGCAACCTGTTGTATACGTAAAAAAAAAAAAAAAAAAAGTATCATGGAATGATATTATTATATTTACTCTTTGTCTTATGGCCAATACTACACAAGTTATTATTACTACTAGATGAAGTAGAGTAGATTGATTTATCTATATTCGCTGTTGATTGCGCAATTGTGAAAACTTTAATATTATTTAAAATAGGTAGCTAGAGAAGATGAATTATTGAATTTTTTCTTAAACAATCATGTAAAATTCTATATTAAAATATTATTACTTAAGAAAACGTATTTTTATTGCTTTTTTTATATTTTATGTAAATTAAATGTTTCATCTCGTTTAGCCATTATAAAATATTATAATACATTTGATCATGCTTTAACATGGCAAAACATGTGGTTCCAATTATGTATAGGAATTTAGAGAAAACACACGTTTTAATTTGTTATTATTAAAATGAATATTATGAGTAGTATGCTATTAATAACTGTTTAATTAAAACACTGTCATGAAATATAACAATTGATTCTATTTCTTTTAAAATTGTCACAATGGCTGCTAACCAATGTTAAAGGTGTAACATCAGTTGATTGTAACAAATGATGACACTAACATTGGTAAGCCGAACACCTGTCGCGACAATTTAAAGAAATAAAATCAATTGCGATATTCCATAAACTTGTTTTAATTAAATAGTTGATAATGTTAAAATATCAAGTATTTTCGCCATAACAATGGATTATTTTCAATATAAATATTGTATTTAAAGAAGTTTATTGTTAGAAATGACCAACGAAAAGTATCAACACAAAAACTAACAGAAATCGGCTGGAACTAGAATAATCGGAAGTATTTTACTTATATAGAAACTAACGAAAACAAAAAAATATTGATACAAAATTTCTTTATTATTATATATTTAGTGTGCTTCCACTTGTGTTTATGTTCAACCGGTTTCGGCAGCTTGCTGCCATCTTCTGGTGTTATAGACCAGATATAATGTATTATAGTCGAACATAATCACAAGTGGAAGCACACTAAATACATAATAATAAATACGAGTAAATTTATAACCAATTTTTTTTTTATTATTATTTAAAATGAACTTCTACCAAGAAATTTCAATTAAAAATATTTTATGTGTCTGACTTGTTTCGCCTGTCTTAGTCATTGTCAAAGACATTTTTCTTGAACAGGCGAAACAAGTCAGTACATAAAATATAATAAAATTTCTAGAAAACAGACGCCCTCATTCGTATTAATTATTAAATATGGAGTTTTACAACATTGTTCAAGACACGATAAATTTAATTATACCCCTTGAATAAGTAACTCAACATCTCTTGGATTCCAAGCCAAGCTTTCTATTACCTAGTTCCCAATCCTGATGAGTTAGGATACAAGCCCACTGACCAGGTCGTTACAGTAAACAATGAATGATATATGGAATCTACTCGATTTCTCTTTGCAAACATGAGATGTTTTATGCGAACTAACAAGCAGGATTCCGAAGCAATTTGTTATCGAGTCGCGTACAACATTAAAGCACTCCTAAAACGCTGTCTTTATTTGCATTTCTGCATTTGACGCCTGTAGCGCAGTAAAAGAAAATTGCGCAAATAAAATGGGATCATTGCAGATGCAGTCAACTTTATAGATTCACAGTTTATAGCCAAAATGTAACGGCAATACACGGCGTGAAATGCAATAACGTCTCCAATGTTGTATGTGGACTGAAAACTGATCATAGGGATATTCTTGGTTTTATGGCCGATACTACACAAGTTATTATAACAACTAGATGAAGTAGAGTGATTGCACAATTCAATCTACTTGGTTTTGTGGCCGATATAACAAGTTATTATAACAACTATAATATATGAAGTAGAGTGGATTGAAAAAACTATATACTAACTGTTGATCGCCCAATTCGATCTACTTGGTTTTGTGGCCGATACTACACAAGTTATAACATATGAAGGAGAGTGGATTGATAAAACTATTGTATATTTACTGTTGATTGCCCGATGCGATCTACTAAGTTTTGTGTCCGATATTATACAAGTAATTATAACAACTAGATGAAGTATCATGGAATGATATTATTAAATTTACTCTTTGTCTTATGGCCGATACTACACAAGTTATAATATATGAAGGAGAGTCGATTGATAAAACTATTGTATATTTACTGTTGATTGCCCGATGCGATCTACTAAGTTTTGTGTTCGATATTATACAAGTAATCATAACAACTAGATGAATTATCATGGAATGATATTATTATTTTTACTCTTTGTCTTATCGCCGATACTACACAAGTTATGAAGGAGAGTGGATTGATAAAACTATTGTATATTTACTGTTAATTGCCCGATGCGATCTACTAAGTTTTGTGGCCGATATTATACAAGTTATTATAACAACTAGACGACCTTCGTGGCAGAGTGGTAAGAGCTCTGATTCCCATTCCGAAGGTTCTGGGTTCGATTCCCGGCGATGGCAGTGTGATTGTCACATTGTCTTTGGTCTGGCGTAGTATTCACGTGACAATAAAATGGCGATAGATTGGCTACCTGTCACATGTCACGAGAATCAATATATCAGCTTAAAAAAAATGTATACTGTAATTGGGTTCAAGCAACCTGTTGTATACGTAAAAAAAAAAAAAAAAAGTATCATGGAATGATATTATTATATTTACTCTTTGTCTTATGGCCAATACTACACAAGTTATTATTACTACTAGATGAAGTAGAGTAGATTGATTTATCTATATTCGCTGTTGATTGCGCAATTGTGAAAACTTTAATATTATTTAAAATAGGTAGCTAGAGAAGATGAATTATTGAATTTTTTCTTAAACAATCATGTAAAATTCTATATTAAAATATTATTACTTAAGAAAACGTATTTTTATTGCTTTTTTTATATTTTATGTAAATTAAATGTTTCATCTCGTTTAGCCATTATAAAATATTATAATACATTTGATCATGCTTTAACATGGCAAAACATGTGGTTCCAATTATGTATAGGAATTTAGAGAAAACACACGTTTTAATTTGTTATTATTAAAATGAATATTATGAGTAGTATGCTATTAATAACTGTTTAATTAAAACACTGTCATGAAATATAACAATTGATTCTATTTCTTTTAAAATTGTCACAATGGCTGCTAACCAATGTTAAAGGTGTAACATCAGTTGATTGTAACAAATGATGACACTAACATTGGTAAGCCGAACACCTGTCGCGACAATTTAAAGAAATAAAATCAATTGCGATATTCCATAAACTTGTTTTAATTAAATAGTTGATAATGTTAAAATATCAAGTATTTTCGCCATAACAATGGATTATTTTCAATATAAATATTGTATTTAAAGAAGTTTATTGTTAGAAATGACCAACGAAAAGTATCAACACAAAAACTAACAGAAATCGGCTGGAACTAGAATAATCGGAAGTATTTTACTTATATAGAAACTAACGAAAACAAAAAAATATTGATACAAAATTTCTTTATTATTATATATTTAGTGTGCTTCCACTTGTGTTTATGTTCAACCGGTTTCGGCAGCTTGCTGCCATCTTCTGGTGTTATAGACCAGATATAATGTATTATAGTCGAACATAATCACAAGTGGAAGCACACTAAATACATAATAATAAATACGAGTAAATTTATAACCAATTTTTTTTTTATTATTATTTAAAATGAACTTCTACCAAGAAATTTCAATTAAAAATATTAATTATTATATATAGAAACTATTGTTTCTCAAACATCGGTGTAATACTCCATATTCAATAATTTACATATGAATGATTAAGTAGTTTTCTAGAAGTTGTATTATATTTTATGGGAATGACACGTTTCGCTTTGCTAAGGCGAAACGTGTCATTCCCATAAAAATCAAATAATTATTACATACAGATCAAAAATCTCTTTTTCGCCCGCGTCTCCCGCGGGGCGAAAAGAGAAGGAAGGAGTGCCGCATCAGTATAAGTGTGACAGTCCATTCTTTCTGCCTACCCTTTCGGGGAAATGGCGTGATGGTTAGTTAGTTAGTTAGTTTTACAGATCAAAAATAATTGTCAGACGTGGTGGTCGTAAGAAGGGGGAAAGGGAAATGTTGTATTATATAAAGCGATTGCTTAACCCAACCAATGACACGTCATAAGTCCTGTACACGCCTCGATCACCATATTCTGTTTCCAAATAATTTACATCTTCGTCTCTATTGAGATACAATTAATTCCTACATACAGATTGTTTAGATATTATACAACAATAATATATTGATATATACAACAATATACGAGTATACACGCTTCTCGTTGTTTAATTCTAGAACATATTAAGGCGTCCTGGTACTGACATACAGATACTTATTGGGAACATACTATATTACAGACAGACTATTATGCGTAGTTTGATGTGCCACTGCGTGCTATCGGAGTTTCGTGTCGGTTCCACATTTTATGATCAGTGAGTGATTTCATATTCCTCTGCTTCACATGTCGATCAGGCACTATAATCTGATTGAAAGGGGAAATAGCGAAATCCGCTTCACGTCTTTCCGTGAACGTATTTCCTGACTAAATATAATGTGTGCAGGAATTAACGGAAGTAAAGTGTTTGCGTACGTACTCACTTACGTAATTATACTCACACTAATATTATTATGTAATATTCCTAACAGAAACTTATCAAGGTAGTAAATTTGACAGAATATTCACAGCCGAATTCTCATAGAAGCTAAATAAGTAAAATACCGAAAAATAAAACATTGAAAATTTATTTATGTTAGTTGTTCTTCTTCTTTTTCTTCTTCTGATTGTAGATCTTGCGATCTGTTTATGCAGTATATCAACTTTCTTCTTGTGATTAAGACAACTAGCCTTCTCTCCACCTTTTGGTGAACGTCTTGGTGGTCGACGGGCCTCTGGAGCCTCGTGCATCACGATATTAGGAATTCTTTCTGGATCCATTCTCTCGATATCGTCCCTTCAGAATCGTCTGATTTGCCTAATCTATCTCACTTTGTCATAAATTTTGCAGGATTTGCGAATTTTTTCATTGGGTATCCTATCTCTAAGGGTTCTCCCCACAATAGGTCGCAATGTTCTCATTTCTGCTACCCTTAAGATATGTTTGGTTCTGACAGTATCTGCTCTTGCTTCGATTCCGTATGTTATTATGGTTCCGTATGTAATTATGTTCGTTAAATTCTTAAATTAATAATTAATACGAGGGAAAACGTCTGTGTTCTAAAAGTTTTATTATATAATATGCGAATGACATATTTCGCCAGTCTATGGCAGGCATTATTTAATGTAGATCAAAATAGACATAAGATAATGTCTTAGACAGGCGAAACATGTCATTCACATAAAATATAATAAATCTTATATAAAACAGACGTTTTAATTTGTATTAAACTTTTGAAATGGAGTTTTATTTCATTGTTCAAAACAAAAAATGTTTATTTAGTTAAATCTTACGTAGATTTATGGCTTCGACTGGTTTCTGCAGATCACTGCCTTCTCCATGATGGGTAAAGAGGAGGTAAGACGACCACAAGGACGACCACCGTGCCCGCTGTTCCGATCAAATCAGGGATCTGACTGGACAGGAGCGCATGGCGTGCCATGGTCAATAGTTTACAGGATGGACACGACCCTCAATCATGAGGAATACGACTAGGAAGATGTGTTCACAAAAGCGGAAATGGGTATAGAGATCTGCAGCCCCAATGAACTTCATACTGTAGTGCAAGAACAAGTCAATAACGCCTCTTCCGTGTCAGGTTATCTGGTCTAAGAACAAGTATATGTGTATTGACAGAGAGGTCAGAATTTATAAGACATTGGTACGACCTATTATGACGAAGGCTATAGAGGCGCGGGGAGGCACTTTACGAACCAAGGGTCTGCTATGAACATCTGAGATGAAGGTCCTAAGATCCATTACTGAAAAAACTCTGAGATCGTGTCCGTAACACAGACATTAGAAAAACTTGATTTTGGAAAAGTTTTTTGTAAAAATTTGCTTTTAGATGATATCGTTTGGTGGTATAGATCCAGAAGAAGATACTGGAGGCACGAATAGCCAGAATGGATAGTGATAGATTCGGATATATAGCAGTTTACGAAATTGCCTCTGGATACCGTCCATCTGGAAGACCACCTTAGGGATATGGAGAGACAGTTGGGCCTCATCTTTCCAGGAGTCATGTTCCTGTTCATAGATCGTAACATCTATGAAAAGGAGAAGTAAAAGAAAATGAAGAAAAAAAAAATTGTTATTATTGTTCTCTGTAGATCTGAAATCGGCAGTAGATTTTATCAGACCAATGAAGACAGTATTGAAAATGTTTATGTTATAGTATCAACACTAAAACTTTTTTTTATCGATACTGTTGATAGTAACCCTTTGATGTGTTGATACAAATAGTCCGACTATCATACGTGTTTGCAGAAGCTCGTACGTTTGAGCCCAGCGGATAAATTATACGATTCTCAAATAGTACATATAAAAAAGCTCCCGCGCCTTGACCTTTCAAGCTCTCTGAAACTTTATGGGCGTAATGTATTAGGGATAATGTTATTGAAAATTCTACGTTTTCACCCGATTATAAGGCTTATTGGAAAACTTTACTTTGTAAACGAGAGAAGCACATTTAGGAAAGTTTATCGAAAGCGCGGCTGTTTAATTGAAAAAGTATTTTTCATTATAATATGTCGTTAGCGTGAAGGGATGCTAGAAGTCGCCGAACTTGGCGCAGGAATCCATTTTGTATCGAACAACCGACGTGTTTGATGGAATTTCGGAATAGTTCGAATTTTCAAAATCCAATTTAAATTTGGAAGCGGAATGAAATCGGTTGACTTTTAATTGTACACCTTTATACGCACCTAGGGTAAATCCTGATAAAAATTATAAAAACAAAAAAATCACAGATGTTAATTACATCAAACATACACAATATCTGTGATGGTTTTATTGAAAAAGTTAAATAAGCAATGATAACGTTTTTTTCGCTGTTTCAATTCTAAAGAATGGTTTGAAACAATTTTTTTGCACCTCGTTCTCCACTTTTATTGTAATTAGTGACAGAAAAGTTCTGGTTCATATTATAATATAAAGTATATGAGCCTAGTAATATTTATTTTAATTTCAATTTTATTTAGTTTATTTTAGGGAAATTAATAAATTAACAGCGAATAAGTATATATATAAAAATACACAAAGAAGTACTTAAATGAGGCCAATTACATGTTACCACAAATATAAATGAATGAACAGAGTTAACATTATAGACTTATGAAACGAGATTTAACCAAACTAAAATCAAGATACAACTAACTAAGGTAATAGTACAAAAATTAACAAAAAGATAATTATAATAATAATACAAATGAAGGAAAATAACATTATAGCACTATACACACCGAAAAGTTGCTGCAACTATTTTTAAAAATCATAAGAGTTTAGGTAAAAAACATCGATTACATTAAAAGATTTGTTCTAAGTGTCGCATATCCGGTATATTGCCGCGCTCTGATCGTAATTGGTGCGATAAGAAGGAAGGTGGAATACTTGGCTCGCGGTGTGTCTTGTACGAAACATAGGGGTATAAATGGTCAATTTCCTAAGAAGTTTGAAGTTATCATTTCTGAAATGTATGATTTTGTGAAGTACGAGTAGAATCATATATTTTAGTGTTCGTCTATCTTCGATAAAATCTTAATATAAAGTATATGAACCATATTCTACAATTCGGAATTCTAAACTATAAGGTGTCAAGATAAATAAGCAGCATGTGGCAGAAATAAAAATGCTGAGATGGACCGCCGGAGTGACAATGCTGGACACAGTAAAATGAGCATATCCGAGGAAATGTGAAAGTAACTACTATGGTGGACAAATCTATGGAATAGCGTCTGCGATGGTACGGCCATCTGAGCAGGAGGGACAATGACTATATTTCTTTAATCAGATCTCATTTCTAGTGTATTTATTCTACTTGCATTCTTCTTGTGGCAGTTCCATGCTTCACTTCCATATATATATAAAAAAAACTATGGTTAGGAAAACAAACGTTAATTAGGTGAACGAAAGAAATATGTCGCACAATCAAATAAATTAAATATTAAGTATGTACTGTTTGAGGAGTCGGAAGTATGTTAATGACGCGGTATACGAATGTTGAGAAATTGAATATTGTTAGGAAAGAACAGAAGAAAGAAGACGGCATGATGGTTAGTTCAAAAATATATACGAGTATGATGGGCCACTATAATAAAACCTTAAAGAAGATGGGAAGAGTGGATCAGGTCGGCCTTCTGCAACTTGGATATCTACAGTTAAGAATGACCTGAAGGCGCAGCGGCAGTCAGATGACGAACGACCACGAAACCTAGTGAAATAATATTAGAAGAGCCGACCCCGAATAACGGGAAATGGCTAGGAGAAAGAAGCAGAAAATAATTAATATGAATGAAAATGTCTGTCTTCTAATAGTTTTATTATATTTTAGATGGAATTAATTTAGATCTATTAAATAATAATGCATTATAAGGGCGAAACAAGTTATCACATCTAAAATAAATTGAAAACATAATAAAAACATATAATGTTTTCATTCATATTAATTATTTAATATGGAGTACAACATCATTGTTCAAGAAACAATAAATAAGAAGTGTAATAAATATCTGCTGGGTATATCTCACTAGAGTTGCGATCTCAAATGTAACGTCAAATTGTAATTAACATTATGAAATAACACAGTTAAGAAAATAAATAAATTATAAAGCAATTAAGTACACATACAAACATCAGTCACCCTAATATAGTTGTGAACTAAATTTGATGGAATAACAACACGAGCAAATACAATTCTCGCATTCAAATTCGAGCGAAATGCCGCCTTTCATAGCGATATTTACAGTTACTACCAAAATCTTACGTGTGATACAGCGTATACGTTACTCAGATGGTATTGGCTTCGGTAAACACATAAATCTTGCGCAAACAGATACACTATTCCAAGGAAGCGTTTCACTACCTATAATAATATGCCAGAAGGAGGGAATGGCAAATTTTGCATCTTATAATCACCACACGTGTTTGGACACGTGGAAAGAATGAATAAAACTACTTAAACTAAATAACTAACTAACCATACACTGTCTCCTCGAAGAGGAAGGCCGAAATAATGGCCCGCCACATTGTCCTTTTCTGACATACTTCACTCGCTTTTTCAAATTTTAAATATAATAATAATGCACTTAAATGTAATTAATACGAATGAAAACGTCAGTTTTCAAAAAGTTTTATTATATTTTATGGGAATGACATGTTTCGCCCTTCTAAGGCACTATCAAAAACATTTGATAATTGCATATAATAATAACATTAACATGTGATAATGCTTTAGAAGGGCAAAACGTGTCATTCCCATAAAATATAATAAAAGTTCTAGAAAACTAACGTTTTCATTCGTATTAATTATTTAATATGGAACTTTACATCATTATTCAAGAAAAAATAAATCACTTAATATATTTTAACGACTCCTCACGTGGCCGACATTTAATATTAGATTTATTTGATCGTGCTACGTTTTCCTCGGTCTTCCTTTATTTCTAGTTGCGTTTACATCGTTTATATATACTTCCTTTGCCATTCTTTCCATGTGCCCAAAATAAACGATCCTTTCATTATTTTAATTACAAGTCTTAGTGTCGAGAATGTTTGAGGTATGCAAGTCAAATGATTTAATAATGGATGTCGGAAAGTCAAAGGTGATGGTTTTTGAAAGGGAAGATCAAATGACAGTTTGTAACGTAAGTGTGAACGAAGAGAATTTGGAGCAGGTGAGTGAATTAGTGTATTTTGGTAGCATGTTCACATCGGATGGCCGAACGGATAGTGACGTTGAAAGAAGGGTTTGTGCGGGTAACAATGTAAACGGGGCTTTGAAAAGTTATTGGAAACAAGAATTTATCAATATAAGCGAAAACGGCCGTTCACAATGGAGTTCTGGTCCCAACTCTAATGTATGGAAGCGAAGCAAACTGGCACAAGAAGGATGAGAGCAGAATAAATGCAGTAGAGATGAGGTCCCTAAGATGTGTGTGTCTGTAATGTAATCTGTAGAGAGAAAGAAGGTATTATGACCAAAATTTTGAAAGGATCGCTGCGTTGGTTCGGAGAAAGAATGTTTAAGAAAGTATACGTTAACGATGTAAATGGAGTACGGAGTCGGGGCAAACCGAGAAAAACATGGCATGACCAAATTCATAACATTTTAAAGGTTGGTCATGTTATAAGTCGGAAGAATCGACGTGCGTGTATGACTCGCTGTATGAATGTGGAGGAAGTTAAAGAGGTGTGCCAAGATAGAGTAATGTGGCGGTCCATTCTCTCTGCCTACTCCTACGGGGAAACGGCGTGATGGTTTGTTGCTGTTGTTCATTATTTTGTTCATAACACTTTTATTCGCACTGCAGTTGCTCCTTATTTGCTTTCCACACACTTTCATACACATATTTTTTAAACATTAGTCTGAGAGATCTCATTTCTACTGTATTTATTCTATTTTTATCCTTCTTGTGGCAGTTTCATGTTTCACTTCCATATATTAAAAACTATGGTAAGGAAAACAAACGTAATTAGGTGAACGAAACAAGAAATACGTCCCACGATCAAATTAATTAAATATTAAGAACCATTTGAGGAGTCGGAAGTATGTACATGACAAGATATACGAATATTGAGAGATTAAAATATGTCAAGAAAGAACCGTGGAGATGTTTATTCTTTTTGCCTACCTTTTTCGACAGACATTATGATGGTTAGTTAAAAAAGTATGTATGATGTGCTGCCTTGTTTACTTGGGTTTGTATTTCTTCCCGCAGATCAGCTCTTCCCACCAGGTCTATGCCTAGATACTTGTAGGTCCTGACCTGTTCTATGGGTTGATTTTCTATTACCAGGTTTCATGTTTTAGGTGTTTTGGAAAAGGTTATACATTTTGAGATGTAATTAAAAAACATGTATTTTTAAACATATATTAAAAGCATATGTATTTTGTTTACGCTTGCAAAATATTCATTGAATTATTTTAATATTTAACATTTTTTGCACGATTTTCTATTCTTTTATCATTATTAAAGGCTAATGATATAAAGGAAAAGTATCAAAAACCACGCGGCAGTTCCTTTTCATTCTTGCGACGATGGTTATTGGAATGGAAATAAGGTTAATCCACCAATAAATCTCTCGAAAACAATATGCAATCAGGAGGCAGAAGTACAAAGAGATATTGCAAGGCTGAAATGGATATTCCTTATAAGTCAACTGGGGTGAACCTTTGTATGAGGGATCGGTAGAATGAAATTGGGGATTACAAAAGTTCAACGCAGTGAATTATTCTGACGGATTTATTGTTAGCTTCCTTTCTTCTTCTTTTCCCTCTTTTATTCTTTGTGAAGAGAACGTCAAAGATGTGCTAGTCGTTAAAGGTTCATCAAATCCCTTACAGCTTTTCCATGCTTTTTGATTCTTTTGAATGTATTGAACTTCTTTCCACTCAATTACTCAATAATTGTTTAGCTACTTTTCCGTTTCGATTTGTTTCGTTCAATTTAAAAGAAATAAAATGTTTCAATATTATATTAACTTCCCTTTAAAAAATAACACTATAACTATAGACACTAGACCATTACACTAGACAAGCAAACATTCTGTATATCCCCAAAGTATTCACTAGAAATAAAATCTCTTTAATTCATAGCTTTTTCTGCACTCTTCGTCTTCCGGAACACCTAAAAGATGAAACAAAAAAAAAACAACTTAAATTATATTACCTTAATCAGGTTTCAGAAAAGAATGAGTTTTAACTTTATATGATAACATTCTAAACTGTTTCACGCCGTCTCCCCGGAGGGGTAGGCAGAAAGAATGGAACGCCACACTTTTCTGTCCTGACATACTTCTGTCGATTCCTCTACATTTATACATCTTGTCATGCACGCACGTCGATTTATCCGATTCCTCACGTGACCGACAGTTCATATTTGATTGATTTGATCGTGCCACGTTTTCCTTACCATTCTGTTTTCGTTTACCATCTTCTTTACCATTCTGTCTTCACTCATTCTTTCCATGTGTCCAAACCATCTTAATGACCCTTTCATTATTTTGTTCATAACACTTTCGTTTGGACTATTTTCACTTATTATATATTCATTCGATACTCAGTCATACCCAGATATTCCTAACATTCGTCAAAGAGACACGTTTATGTTATGATATAGTTGTGTTAATCCTACCCTTCAGAAAATATTAATGTTTCTTTTAAACATCGTGTTGAAACGGTACATAATACTTAAGTCAAGCAAAACACTTAATATTGATAGTACAATATACAGGCTGAACACCAAGATCTAACGAGGCGTTGATATTAATGTAGATACATTAAGAAATAATTGAAAATGACAATGTATGATTCTTGACAAAGCATCTGTGCTCTAACTTCAAACAAGTCTGATTCACTGTTGTATTAAGATATCACGCTAAAGGAAAACGAGAATAATAATCGTGGAGTAAGGTCTGAAGTTAAATAATCTGTCGAGCTTTTGTGGGAATATTTATATTAACGTGTGAAGAAGTGTAATCATAACAATTTATGTGTTACGGTAAGGACGGGCAAACGACTCAAGTCATTTCGCGTAACACAAATAACGGATTCGACATTTGATTGATTGCAGAGTATCTACGTATCTCCGTCTATATATCAGAGAATGATATAAGAGAAATATAAGAGAAATACACTTGTAAAATTTGTACAATATTTAAACCACTTTATTATTTTCAACCATTAACCGGTTTCGTTCCCGCCGGAGCTTTGTCAGGGTTACAAAACATAAAAATATAGGTTGATGAGTGTAAAGAATAAACTGGTTTATATACAACTACAGCTGTATTATCATTTTATTCAATAATGTTGCACCACAAATTAAGTGCCTTATACAAAAGTTAAGCAAGCAGAAGCAATCTGCTTTTCAAATTTATTTATTTAACCAACATACATAAAAACATTTAATTCGGCGATTTGGAAGAATGCATCATTGTAACACATGAACAACGCTTAGTGTTGTTGGACAGAATAAATAAGTATGTTGATGTAAATTTACTTAATATGTAATAATTAATCCAAATCTTGTCCGAATACGGAGTGAGCACAAAACTGATAGGGGCGGTTGCTTCTCTCTACGAAGGGAGCACTGCCAGTGTTAGGGTAAATGGAGACATCACGCCTTGGTTTGATATCACGAAGGGTGTTAAGCAGGGCTGCGTGATGTCTCCATGGTTGTTCAATCTGTATATGGACAAGTGTATGAAAAAACTGAAAGGTATAAATGCTGGTGCTAAGATGAGTGATCTGTCTGTAAACTGTCTGCTTTACGCGGACGATGCCGTTCTCGTTGCGGATAGTGCGGACGAATTACAAGTCTTGGTGTCGAGAATGTTTGAGGTATGCAAGTCAAATGATTTAATGATGAATGTCGGAAAGTCAAAGGTGATGGTTTTCGAAAGGGAAGAGCAAATGACAGTTTGTAATATAAGTGTGAACAGAGAGAACTTGGAACAGGTGAGGGAATTTGTGTATTTAGGTAGCATGTTCACAGCAGATGCCCGAACGGATAGTGACGTCGAAAGAATGGTTGGTGCGGGTAACAAAGTGAATGGAGCTTTAAAAATAGTTATTGGAAACAAGAATTTATCAATGAAAGCGAAAACGGCCGTTCACAATGGAGTTATGGTCCCAACCCTAATGTATGGAAGCGAAGCATGGAACTGGCAGAAGAAGGATGAGAGTAGAATAAATGCGGTAGAGATGAGATCCCTAAGGCGTATGTGAGGTAGAACGATATACGACAGAATCTCAAATACTGATATAATAAAGGAATGTAGAGCGGAAGAAGGTATTATGAACAAAATTATGAAAGGATCGCTGCGTTGGTTCGGACATATGGAACGCATGGATGGAGAAAGAATGGTTAAGAAAGTATACGTTAATGATGTAAATGGGGTACGAGGTCGAGGCAGACTGAGGAAAACATGGCATGACCAAATTAATCAAAGTTTAAAGGTTGGTCATGTTAGAAGTCGGAGGAATCGACGTGCGTGTATGATTCGTTGTATGAATGTGGAAGAATCTAGAGAGGTTTGCCAGGATAGAGTAGTGTGGCGGTCCATTCTCTCTGCCTACCCCTGCGGGGAAACGGCGTGATGGTTTGTTTGTTTTGTTTTGTAATAATTAAGATTAATTGGTTGAGGTCCATTGTAAATAATGAAGTAAAAAAATTTAAAATCAATATTATATATTAAAGCAATCTGCCTTCACCGGTTGACGCCATAAAACAATCTCAATATTACAATATATTATGTTATTATATCGAGGAAAATAAACAAATAAATGTTTTAATGAAAAATAAAAGTAAAACCAAATTTTCTTTTAACCATCACAATGTCTCTCCGAAGGAGTAGGCAGAAAGAATGGACTGCAATTTATTTTTGTTTATTTTTTTCATTTAAAAAATTCCTAAGAAGTAAATCAAATAATTTTAAATAATTTAAGTACTTAACATTAGAGTAAGTATGCTACAAAAAAAGTTTTTGAATTATTCAACTAACCCCATTTTTTTTCAAATGAAATATATTCATTTGAATGTTTGGCAACATTCAGCTGTCAGTAATTCAAGTGCTCTGATGTAACAAAAGCATTGTTCAAAAGTAAGTCGATCTTCTTTTACATTTAAATCTCGCATGAAATAAACATGTATTCTGTAAGGTTCCCGAAAATCGCATAATTGATACAAGACCCGGTTCATAAGATTGACTTTTATACAGAATCTGTTTGTTTCCTCAGTATTTTTTTTATCACGTACATACATTGGAATTTTTTCATAGCCCACCTGATAATTGACGATTTTCTTACCAGAGTGCCCAGTGTTATTACTGCTACACCGAAGGTCCCGGATTCGGTTTCCGGCGATGGCAGTTTGATTGTCACACTGTCTATGGTCTGATGTAGAATTCACGTGACAATAAAATGGCGATATATTGTCTATATATCTATCATATTAATTCACTTGACATGTGATAGGTAAGCTCATCTATCGCCATTTTATTGTCACGTGAATTCTGCACCACACTAAAGACCGTGTGACAATCACACTGCCATCGCCGGGAATCGAACCCGGAACCTTCAGGGTGGCAGTCAAAGCACTTACTATTCGGCCACGAAGGTCATCAATATAGTATATATGTTATTTTTTCCTGATCTCAAAATTATGTTTGTAACGAGAAAATTAACTGATTTGATTTGATATCTTACCAATTCTATATATTCTTACCAATGATCGTGCTATCGAAAACAACTTAGAGCATAGACTAAACGTAACGTACGTTTCACTCCTTAGACTCTCTTGAAGGTAGACGAACACTAAACGATATGATGCTGCTTCACAAAATCATACATTTCAGAATTGATAACTCCGAACTTCTCCGCGAACTCCGCGAGCCAAGTATTCCACCTTCCTGCTTATCGCACCAATTACGCTCAAAGCGCGAAAACGTACCGGATATGCGACACTTACAACAAATATTTAAGTGCAATCGATGTTTCTCACCTAAACGCTTGTGATAAAAAAACACTGTTGCAGCAACTTTTCGGTGTTTATAGTGCTATAATATTATATTCCTTTATTTATATTAATATAATCTTTTTGTTAATTTTTATACTATAACTTTAGTTTTATTTTGATTTTAGTTTAGTTTAATCTCGTTTCATAAGTCCATGATGTTAACTCTATTTATTTGTATTAACATGTAGTTGGCCTTATTTAAGTACTTCTTTGTGTATTTTTATATATATATACCTATTCGCTGTTTGTTACTCTAAAATAAAATAAATAAATAAATAAAACGTACAATGGTTTAAAAGGCGTGCCCTTTTAGGAGTACTTTGCGACGGCAAAATACCCGTTCAAATAATGAAAAGAGATATCTACGGATCAAAATGCTGGCGACGCAAATAGCAAGGCGTTAATATATACAGAGGCTACATACGTGGCAGAAATGAAGATGCTGATGTAGGCGCCGGGGTGAGAATGCTGGTCAAAGTGAAAAATGAGCATATCCGAGGAAAATTACAAGTTTCCCTCTGGTGGATAAAACTAGCGAATTGCGTCTGCGATGGTATAACCAAGGAAGCAGGATGGACAATGACTACATAGTCCACAAAGCCCTGTTCTTGGAACATGGAAGGAGACGACCTGACTGCAATGTGGATATGGATGTTTACAGTCTAAAGCAGGGAAGGTGAACCTATGGCACGCGTGCCACCTGTGGCACGATTTTTCATGGCACGCGAATGAAGAGAATTTTTTTTTAAGATTTAAGAATTATTTTGGAATAAATTGAGCGAGATCGATTCGTTGGACCAGTCCAGAGGAATGCCAAAAATGAAATACTTACAACTAAGCAATCCATCCCGGAAATTTTTTCTTATTTAAAAAAAAATAACAATGGGCATTTTAATTATTTTTTCGTCGACTTATTCCTGTGAATCATTATTTTCTTCAATGAATTTTATTAAATCAGACATAATAAGTAGACTAACGGAAAAAAGTAATTCTGTTTGTATTCTATTATAAGCTACCAGCTATGAACCCGGTATACAAAATTGGCATCTAGCATCCAACAACAAAAATCTCACTAATAATGAAGTTTTGAGGGTTCTACGTTTTGAGGGTTCTAAGTCTTTCTTTTATTTATTTATTTTATTTTGCCATTAATAATAACTTTTTTTCGATGTATTACTGTTTTGTTTATATTAAAAATCTGAAGTTACACAAACATTTGATGCATTTTTATTTCCATGGCATGTGGCACGCAACATATTATTTATATTAAATTATTATATTAAAAAAACTTTTTTTTTTGGCACTCAGACTCAAAAAGGTTTCGCCTTCTTTGGTCGATGGTAACCCGAAGGCGCTGTGACTAGACAGCCAGATGATCCAAAATCCTGAATCTTAGCGATGTGGTATTACTAGAGCTGACATCAAATAACAGGGAATAGATAAGAAAACAAAGAAGACGAATATATTTTAAAAACTAAATAAAGTTTTTTCTTCTTATTTGATTTAAACTATCTGGACATGCTAATGAGTTAAAATATCTTCATAATCATTTGAAAAAAATATTTTGTTTTGTTAAAAAAAATATATCTTAAAAAAAACATATATAGGTACGTCATTTTCTTCTTTTTTATTCAAAATGCGATGTCAGGTTCCCCCGAAGTCGGCTATCACTCTTCACGAGAATTCAATTTCAATTTCAAATTCAATTTCATTTTCAAGAAACAAAAATACAATACTTTGAATAAATGAAATAAAAACCACAAAATTTTGGTTCAATTGATTGGCATTTCAATCAATAATTTAAGCGGGAGTTATTAAAACATTTCGAAAATTTTCATGGTTGGTAGCAATATGAGTTTTTGGATTTTTGGTATATCCGTGTAACGTGTTTTTCTCGACTAATGTTTCGGAAAACGTTGCACTCTCCATCAGGATAGTTTTTTTGACTACCCTGTATATATTCGGTCCATCATATAACTTCCCCGGAGATGGGGACAGCAACAATTTCCAAAACGTCGACAGAGGAAGACAAGTTACGCTGATATATGATACCAAAACATGTATTAATACATTTATTGAAAGTTAAGGCATTAAGGCTTGAAGATGGGTTCTGCTCCAAAACATGTTGTGATATTTTATATTTAAGTAGAACATAAATAAAAAGTAATTTTTCAATTACCAAACGGTTTTAAAACTTTTTTTTTTAATTTTCAATATAAATATTTCGGATAATGTTCCATACGGTAAAAGCGATAAATTTACTTGTGATCTTTCACCCTTCATTCGAATGGTTAACTGTTGAGTCATTATGTTATCTGTGTCATTTACGCCAAGTTTCCGTTACATAAGTCACCTCCAATCTCACTTAGCGAATCTATTGCGTCACAAAGATTTTCGTTACCCCCTTGGCTGCGAAATAAAAATATTCACTTGTGTATGTATTTATATTAATGCGAGAAGAAGTGTAATCACCGCAATTTATGATTTCTCTCCTCTGATGGAAGGGGTTTAATGGCTTAAGCAATTTTATGTTAAAGCAGACATACCCTCCTTCGCTTGACGGCTTGATGGATTTCCTTCGAAGTTTCTCTCGCTGCGTGGCAGAGAACTACTCGGCAGACCTGAAATGAAACACGACTTATTAACACAATGTTCATTTCGCTAGATATCGTGTGCTCTATTGTCTATTTCGTTGTTAGATGATATATCTCTCGCGGCTTTTACTTGCTGGCACAGATGCCAAAAGCTATATGCCAAAGCATTAACCGCTTCCTTTAAATATTGATTACATTTTGTATGTCTATTTGTATTTCAAGCATATTTCTTAACAACAAAATTAATTTAGATAATCCATTGTTTTGGCCGAAACACTACAATACTTCAACATTATTGAATATTTTAAATTTAAAACGCTGTATACAATTGTTTACTATACACGCATCACCACATATTAAAACCTGTTTCGCCAAACCAATGTTGGCCTCGTCAGGTTTTACAAATAGCAGTTGTTTACCAATATAGTTTGGCGAAACAGCTGTCGCAAAAATAAATATTGATAATTTATCAATATTTATTTTCAACATATCGAAATTAAAACATTCAATAATGTGGGCATCATCAAATATTCACATTTGATAATGCCTAAGATAGGCGAAACATGTCATTTTCATATTATAAATAATTGTAAATAAAGCTTTTATTCGTATTAATAAAAATAATGGTATTCAATTATTATTAATATTTAAGAAATTTGATAATGTTTTTTTTTTATATTTGTGTTTCACGTAAAACTTGACATGATTATATTGAGATATTGTTAACTTTTACGAATACTCACTACCAATTTAATAAAAGGTATTTTTTTGTAGCGTAAACTTATAAAAAAAAATTCAACTCACATTAAATCGTTTATACGAAGAAAACTTTTTTTTCAGGAGAGTGCCGGCAGGGTTGTATGTATTCCTAGTAGTATAAAAGGCACAATTTCGAACATAAAAAATAGATAAATAAATTTTTATTTATTTACCCCCACAGGGTTATTATTTTTACGAACGAATTCATCAGCAACGTTTACATATAACAAATCAAATCAAATCAATTTGTTATCTCAACAGACATTACATACAAAATTTATGTTTAGGGCATCTATTGAGAACAGGTAGTCGTATATATTAATATATAAGACTATCATAAGACCGGTAGTCACCTACGGCTGTGAGAAACGGTCTCTAACGCAGAGAGAGGAAAGCAGTCTGGCAGTTTTTGAGAGGAAAATACTGAGAAAATTTTTTGGACCCACGCTAGAGGATGGAACTTACAGAATTAAAAAAAAATCTTGAACTTGAAGTGCTGATTAACCAGGAAACAGTAGTGAGATTCTGTAAGTCTCAACGCCTACGGTGAGCTGGCCATGTGGAGAGAATGCCAGAGGGTAGAACACTACAAACTATATCCAGATGGGTGCCCCGCGAAAAGAGACCAAGAGGCAGACTGAGGAAAAGATAGGCGGATTGCGTGGAAGAAGATTGGGAGAAAATGGAAGGAGCAGGGGAATGGAGAGAGATGGCCAGAGAAGTCAGTGAGGACCGTTGTGGAGGAGGCCAAGTCTCACACCGGTATGTAGCGCCTAGAAATGACGAATAAATGAATGAATGATGATTGAGAACTGGTAAAAAATTATATAATATAAACAATGTAATACCTACCAGGAACGCATGATATATGGTTAGAAATTAAGAAGACAATATACACTCTAAAGTCAATTGTATTTGTCTTCTGAACGTCTTACACTAATATAAAAGTCGACAATCTTCAAGGAGACCGCGTTCAGCAGACTAATTCCCACCGGTGTCACCAGAAGCAGGTTTGTTCAGTGGCTGGTGGGTAAAACAATCTATGCTGTCTCAGTCGGAGATATCTATCAATAACAAAAATACCAACATTCTCCGGCACGGCCGTGTTCTTGAAAAATCCCCTGATGAATCTCAAGAAATTGTTTATGAGATGCCCATCTCTTTGAAGCTGCAGAAAATTGGTTCCGAGCATTCCTAAAAGAAATGCCTTAGGATAGAGCTACGAATAGCTACCATATTCCCTCACGTAGAGATACCTCAGAAAATCTGAACCCTCTCCAGGATAACGGAATATTTCACCTCGTGAGGACTCCATATCACAGAACCACTTTCGAGTTTGCTCCGATCCAATGCGTTGTATAGGACTGATATATACATGAGGATCTCTGACAACTCTTCCGGTTCGGATGACGAAGCCCAACATTCTAAGTCCAGAGCCACAAATCCTCTCGATATGTGCAAAAAAAGTCAGCCTTTTCTCATAGATGATCCCGAGATCTCTCAACGTAGATACATGTGCTAGTTATTGGTTGTTCATTGTGTATCTATGATACACAATTCTCAATGCTCTAGTAAAAGATAGAATAACGTACGTAGAGACATTAAGTTGCATTTTATTACTGCACTTCCGACTGGAGGTGTAGACAGTCGTCAAGATTGTTAATTTCTAGGAATAATTTGAGTTCATCGGCAAATAAAAGAAATTGCGAGAAGTTTATCACCTACGCAATATCATTTATAAATATGCTGAAGAGGAGTGGGTCTCGAAATATCCCCTGATTAATCTTAAGAAATGGGTTATGAGATGCCCATCTTTTTGAAGCTGCAAATAATTGGTTCCCAGCTTTCCCAAAAGATGTCTATACATATATGTATGGAATGGCACCCGCCTACATATCTGAACTCTGCATCACCGAGAAACCGAATGCGAGGCAGTCTACATTGCGATCAGCAAGGTCTTTTGCGGTGGGTAAATTGTACGTACCGAAGCGTTATCCTCGCACAAATTTCGGCGACCGGGCCTTTGCTGTAGCTGGCCCCTCGGCCTGGAACGCTCTCCCTGCAGACTTAAAGTGCATTGATAACCCGTCAGAGTTTAGATCGAGGCTCAAAACGCACCTGTTCAAACTATCCTATCCTGATGCAAATGGTGATGGACTGGGTCAGGTGCATCCCCCATACTAAAATGTTTTATTTTTAACAAAAATGTTTATCTTAAACAAAATGTTTGTTTTTAACAAAATGTTTATTATAACTAAATGTTTATTTTGACAAAATGTTTATTTTCAACTGTATGTTTTTTTTTACAAAAATGTTTATTCTTAACAAAACGTTCATTTAAATTTTTTTTTTTAAATAATTTTAACAAAATGTTTATTCTTAACTTAATGTTTATTTTTAACAACATGTTTATTTTTAACAAAATCTTTATTTTTAACAAAATGTTTATTTTTAACAAAATCTATATTCTGAACCAAATTTTTTCACATAAACTAAAATATGAATCTTCAACTAGTTCACAAAATGGAGCTACAGCGCCCTTGAGATGATTAATTCATAAAAATGGTGCTCTATAAATCATCCAATTTATATTATTATTATGTGGTTATAGTAAAAGTATATGATGAGATAATTTAATTGCTTTATGTTTATAAAACAACTCGAACAAAAAACCTTGTAGCCAAAATGAATTTAAATAAAAATATATATACCACGTATTCATTTAAACAAGTTTAATTTTCAGGAGTAAATAAAAGGTTTAAGGAAAATGAAAAATATTTTTGGGTAAGAAAATTTTAAAATGTACTAGCAATTTGAAAACGGCCCCCAAAACAGACCCTTGTAAAACGTACATATTATACATATCCACCCCTATAACTAGCTAACCCTTTGTCTGCTTACAAAAAGGTGTGTACCTACATGATAATATTTTAAAAGAGCAGGTTAAAAAAAAATTTAAACGTTAATTTTATCTTTTAATGTGTAAATAAAACTTCTAATAAAAATTAGTTGAGCATAAAAAAAACATTTTATCTTTTGAACAAAGTACAACAACAACAAATCATCACACCGTTTCACCGAAAGGGTAGGCAGAGAGAAAATACCGCCATACTCCTGACACACCTCTTTAGCTTCCTCCAAATTCATTCGATTCTTCCGACTTTTAACATCGCCAACCTTCGAACTTTGATCGATTTGTTCATGCCATGTTTTCCTCACTCTTCCCCGACTCCGTACTCGATTTACATCGTTGACGTATACTTTCTTAACCATTCTATCTTCGTTCATGCGTTGCGTGTGACCAAACCCACGCAGTGATCCTTTCATAATTTTGTTCATTGTATAGGGTGTTTTTTTTTAGAAGTTTGGTTTTTAAATTGGTAACATTGTTTCTACAGACAATCAATTTGATAGATTATAATTGATTTGTAGTTAATGTGTTTTGCTAAATTTAAACTAGAAACACTGTTTTACAGACTGTCAATTTGAAAGTTGACAGTTGGTTTGTAGTCAGTACGTTTTGCCATTTTAACGTAAATAAACTGACGTCAGAACAGTGCTTGCAAATCGTGCAAATTTATTTTTAAAATCATGGTTCGATTCGCCAAACTTATCGTGCACTACGTCCATTTTACGGTCGACATAATCGTCCATCCGAGCAAATTATTCGGAAGGCCATGAACCGTTTTCGCACCACGTACACTCTAGTGAATAATACGCATCCACAAATATGACAATTGTTGAAAATTGGATTTCACGATAAAATTATTATATATCTTATCTGTTTTGGATTTTAAAACACCTTTTTAAAATTTGTTATGAATATTAAAAAAATAATTGGAGAAAAGGAATAAATCCCTCACCATCCAAAAAATATCAAAATGTATGTGTGTTGCTATAATGACATCGAAAAAATATACATTATATTGATACGTACGTCAAAACCTCTCAAACGGTTCAAAAAATTGAGGATAACTGTAGTCATAGAACCGATGTAAATCTGTGAATGTATAAAATATAAACGTTTTCAAGAAAACAATTTTTCAGGCAAATTTATTACTGGAGCCCACAACAATAAATATTTCGAGAAATATCCGAAAAGGGTAGAAAAAAACGGAAGGGAAAAAACGGACGAGGCATAAACTACCCTTTTATTTATTATCCCACACCTGCTAGTCAGCTATAGGGGTGGTTGCCCGCCCATTATGTTTGTGAATAGTGAATACAAATTAAGGAGGAAGGAGGTTAGAAGAATAATGTCATTAAAAGTGACAAAAGGGCGAAAATGACACAACATGAATTATATACGTCACTTTTAACCTTCTTCGTCCTCTTCCTTGCTGTAGACCTATGAGGTCTGTTCTCCAGCGGGTTGTTCCTCCTGTAAGGTGGTTTCTTAGCTAAGCTACCACATTTTAGGAGGTCTTCCACTAGGACGAGTCCCGTGAGGCTGATTATACGAGTATAGTGCAATTGCGTCTATCTAGTCGTGGTGTTAATTGTTTGGACATGACCTTATCAGTACCTACTTCGCTGTCTACTCCATATTATAATATCACCAGCTTTAGATATATCTCATATTATGGTGTTGATGGATCTTTAAGTGTCTCGCCTGGTATCATTCTCTTTGTCTTCATTTCGAAAGAAGTCTTCGAAACTCGTTTAGTCTTAAATATTTTTTAAATAACATATATCTATGACTATGTTCTCTAAACATGCGTGCGACCTATCATGACGTACGCTGTAGAGACGCGGGCCAACACTGTGCGAACCAAGGGACTACTATAAACATTGGAGATGAAGGTCCTAAGATCAATTACTGGAAAAACTCTCCGAGATCGTGTCCGCAACGTAGACTTAAGAAAAACTTGCAAAATAGAGGATATCGTTCAGTGGAGTAGATAAAGAAGAAAATACTGGAGAGACCATGTAGCCCGAATGGATGGTGACAGATTTGCATATACAGCCGCTTATGAAATCTCCTCCGGACACCGTCCACTTGGAAGACCGCCTTAAAGATGGAAGGACAGCTGGATCTCATCATCCGACGAGACAGGATTTCTGTGTCACAGATGTCAGATATATTAAAAGAAGAAGAAGAAGAATATATATGGAGGTTGAACTGTCAAAATTTTCTTCTTCTTTTTATATTATGCAAGGTTCTTCTTACGTTGATTTTTTTCCTTTTTTCTCCAGCCATACATAACAAACTGTATTAAATAAATGCTACAAAACTTAATCGTATCCATCAAATATTAAATATCGGACATATGCGGTGTAAACATGGCTTTTTATTTATGGTGTTTGGCTTTTTGTTCCTGATAGACATCTCCGACGGCGACTGCAAAGATTGTTTTACCCATCGGCCACCAGAATCAATCTCTCTTTGGTAACACCGGTGGAAAGAGCCATTAATGGATATAATAACTGAATGCGGTCTCCTCGGAGATCGACGTCTTTCATATTAGTGAAAGTACATTCAGAAGACAATTACTCAATTAAATTTGATTTTGGAGAATATATTGTCTTCCTAATGTCGACCCTTCTCTCATGCGTTTCTGGTAGTATACTATGTACAATGTATTTTTTAAGCTGTTCTAATAGATGTCTTAAACCTTAATTTTGTAATGTCGGTTGACGAAATTAACTGATTTGATTTGAGGATTAATTGTATCTCGATAGAGACGAAGTTGTAAATTGGTTGGGTTAAGCGATCGCTTTATGTTATACAACATTCCCCATTCCGCCCTTCTGACGACCACCACGTCTGAATTTTTTTTTGAAAGATGTATATATGCTACTTTGTTGAGAAACACTTCACATATATTTTGTTCAATCTACACTAGCGCTATCTATTAAGATTAGGTGTAAGCATTAAGCAGAAAACCTTTATTAATGCAATGTGAAAACGCCTCGACCACCTGAGATACAATTAATCCTTGAATGATTAACCCGCAATGTGTAAAGTCCAGTATTTGTCTACAATTATTTGTATACATTCAAAATGTTGATTTGATTTGATAATGTGTAACATAAACAGAACTTTTTATTTTTATTTTTAAATTTAGATCTAAACATCATTAATGCTAATTATTGTTTTATTAAACATCAGTTAGAAAATGTGGTTTAAGATATTTTAGATAGATTTCACGTTTTACATTTACCGCGATGAAAACGACACAACAGATACGTTTTCACGATTTCAATATTTCAATTGAACGAAGAAATGGCAATGTTTTTCTTTCCCAATTTAGTATTCATTGTGCGCAAAACAATTTTCCAAACGTTTTGCTCTAAATGCTACAAACGTGTGACATAAAATACACCTATCGACAGTATTATTTATCTTCAGCAGGTTCGCGTAATCGAAATTTTATTCCGTTTGTTGTGAACGATAGCGGCATTACACGATCAACCAAAAAAAATACATTTGTGTATCTTTCTCAACTTCCTCTTCCGTTCACACTAATTAAGTTTAAAATAATTGACTTTTTTTTTACACAGACTTTTTTTATCGCTGTACACAGAAAGCACTGCTAGTGTCAGAGTAAATGGGGATCTTACAGCCTGGTTTGATATCAATAAAGGTGTCAAACAGGGGTGTGTAATGTCTCCATGGTTGTTTAATCTATATATGGACAAGTGTATGAAAGAGCTGAAAGGGTTGGAAGCAGGTGCAAAAATGGAAGATGTTTCAGTAAGCTGTTTGTTGTATGCGGACGACGCTGTGCTACTTGCAGACAACGAGCACGAACTGCAAGCCCTGGTGTCTAGTATGTATGAGGTATGCAAGCGATACGATTTGATGATGAATGTGAATAAGTCTAAGGTAATGATTTTCGAAAAAGAAGGAAGCATGACAGTCTGCAACATTAGTGTAAACGGTGAAAATCTGGAACAAGTGGATGAATTTGTTTATTTAGGAAGTATGTTTACAAAGGATGGGAGGGTGGAGAAGGATATTGAATGAAGGGTTGGGGCAGGCAACAGAATAAATGGTGCATTTAAAGTTGTCATCGCAAACAAAAGCCTATCCAAAAAAGCTAAGATGGCAGTGCACAATGGTGTTCTTGTGCCGACCCTTATGTATGGAAGTGAAGCATGGAACTGGCAAAAGAAGGATGAAAGTAGAATAAATGCAGTAGAAATGAGATCTCTAAGACGAATGTGTGGCAAATCGTTTATGATAGAGTGACAAATGCAAGTATAAGAAGTGAATGTGGTGCGAATGAAAGTGTTATGAACAAAAGGAAAGGGTCATTAAGATGGTTTGGACACATGGAAAGAATGAGTGAAGACAGAATGGTAAAGAAGGTATATGTAAACGGCGTGAACGGAGCTAGAAATAGAGTAAGGCCGAGAAAAACGTGGCACGATCAAATCAATCAAATATTGAATGTCGGTCACGTGAGGAGTCGGAAAAATCGACGTGCGTGCATGACAAGATGTATGAATGTAGAGGAAGCGAGAGACGTATGTCAGGACAGAACAGTGTGGCGTTCCATTCTTCCTGCCTACCCCTCCGGGGAGACGGCGTGATGGTAAGTTAGTTAGTTAGTTTAGACTTTTTTTTTAGTGAGTGACATCAGCAGGCGGCTTCTAACAATGCGCTAATGGCGGGGTAGCCTTTCACATTGTGTTGAAAAGATGTTCTGCTTAAAGCTTAACCACTTAATGCTCGGTTTTTTTTTTACGACAATAGAATCAAAAATATCAGGTGATTTTATTTTTTAATTAAAGAATTTATATAATTTAAAAATAGTCCAGTTCCAAAAAGAGGCGAACTCTGTTTCTTAGTTTACCTTATGTAACACAAACAAGTCGAAACGCGCGAGCAGTGCTCGGGTTGGCGCGATACGATACATGCGCCGCGCGCGAACACTGCTCGTTCAAAAGCATTAAGTGGTTAATAAACATAAATCTCCATAGATGGCGTTAGTATGTAGATTATATATAGAGTAATCTTAAAAAGATTACTGATTAAAGAAAAGAACTCACTAAAACAAAAGAACTGACTAAAACAAAAGAACTGACTCAAACAAGAAGAACTGATATTTCAAGGTAAAATAAATGGAAAACAAAGTGTCGGGAGAAGGACACCCTGGCAGAAAACCTTAGAGAATGGTTTAGTTGCAGCACAACATCCCTATTGAGAGCTGCTGTATCAAGGGTAGAAATAGCCATAATGTTGTCCAACCTTCCATGGGAGAGGAAAAAGAAGAAGAAAAATAAATAAATACTTTAATAATTTCTTTTTTCTAGTTTAGACTGGTTTCAGCAGTTTTTTTCTCAATCTTCTGGTATCTGCATAGTAATTATTAAAACCATTAAGGATAGATTTTTCCAAAAACCCTAAACATGTAACCTGGTTATAGAAAATTAACCCATAGAAAAGGTCAGGACCTTCAAGTATCTAGGCATAGACCTGGGGAGGGGGAGCTGATCTGCGGGAAGAAATACAAACCCAAGTAAATAAGGCAGCAGCAATCTCTGGGGCTCTAAAATCCACAATATGGAAAAAACAAAGACATGGCCATTAAGAGTAAGATGAGAATCAATAAAGCATGCGTAAGACCAATAACAACATATGGCGTCGAAAGCATGGGCAGACACAATAAGGATCAAACAAGTTTTGGGGACTTCCAAGAAGATGCAGGCAGGATACTGAGGGATCGCGTGGGGAACACCAGAATAAGAGAGATATGTGAGGTTGAGTATATTATAATACGGAGTAGACAGCGAAAAAGGGACTGGTACGGTCATGTACAAAGAATGGACACCACCAGACTCCCCTATATTGCATTGCATAATCAACCTCATGGGACTCGTCCTCGTGGAAGACCTCCTAAAAGATGGAAGGACAGCTGGGAGTCTACCTCACAGGAGGAGCAACACCCTGAAGAACAGACCACATAGGTCTACAACAAGGAAGAAGACGATGAATGTTTTTTTAATTATTTGTTTTTTATAATGATAATAATGATGTTTATCTCCACGTTAAATGATTAATAATAATAAAAAAACATTATATTGTGTTTAATGGGAATGACATTATATGTTAACATTATATGTTGCTTACTAAGGCATTCCCATAAAAAACAATAAAATTTCTAGAAAACAGACATTTTCATTGGTATTAATTGTATTTTGTTTTTAAAATAGTTATATACAACTCCACAATATATCTTTTAAACCGATTTGTATTACATTTTAAGGAATCGACATTCAAATTTGATATTGCCCTGGCTAGAAAACAGGTAATTTCATTATATTGTTAATTTAAAAACATCTGTATGAAAAGTATGAAAAATCATTGTTGTATAATTAGTAAGGTTGAATAAATTGTTTTTGAAATTTTAAGCTTTTTAAATTTTTTAACGTGTGGTCTGTTCTGTTATATGGGTGTGAGACATGGACATTAAAAGTAAATACAATGAACCGGTTAGAGGCATTTGAAATGTGGCTTCACTATGAATGTTCAGATCCCATGGACAGACAAAGTGACGAACACAGAAGTCCTGAATCATGCAGGAGTAAATAGAGAGCTGCTGACATTGATCAAAATCCACAAGATTTCATATCTGGGTCACGTTCTACGAAGAGAGAAATATCGCTTGCTGCATCTGATTTTAAAGGGAAAAGTGGAGGGCCGCAAGGGGGCAGGGAGCAGGCGGATCTCTTGGCTGCGCAATGTGAGGGAATGGACGGGAATCGAATCTGTGGAGGAGCTATTCCGGACAGTGCAGGATAAGGAAGAGTTTTCGAGAGTGATCGCCAACGTCGGGGGGACCTGAGAGGGCACTTTAAGAAGAAGAACAAATACAATTCAAAGTACATATCTAATGTTTAAACTTCATTAAATATGATAATTTCTCAATATATTGATTGAAATAATATTAAAACTTTTTAGCATTAAGGATTTTTTATACATTACATTAAAAATTAAAGGAAGTTATCGTTCATATGCAAAATGAAAACCCAAAAAATTTTCTAGCTACGTCGAAAAATATATTTATAAATGTGTTTACTCAATCCACTGTAAGGACTTGTATTTTTATACCTACGGCAGGACGACACTAAGTCCGACCGGAAGAACGACATTCCGGTTAAAAAGGAAAATACTCGATAAATCACGCCCCAAGTTCCAAGTGTACTCACAAATGGGGATGTTACAGTAATTTTCTGCTGTAATATTGGTTTTCGTTCTTCTGGGAGACAATGGGTTTTATCTTCTTGGCAAAACTAAAGTAGGTTACGTACACCATACATTGAGGTTCGGTCAGATAATTGTGCTTGCTAGACTTTATAAAACTGTATTTATGAACGTTTTAACAAATACAGTTATTTCTTCTATATACGCCATACTTTGTGTTGTTATGATGGTTTATTTCTATTTTTCTTTTTTTTTATACTTTGTATTTAACAACACTTTTATTGAAAAAAAAAAATTATATAGACATTAATCGATATATGATTAAGTGTATAGAATTCCATAATGATGTTATTAAAATAAACAAAAGTTGTTTAAAAATAGACGAACTAAAAATTCTATAAATGATATGAAATATTCACGACACGTGTTTCGTCTTATGAGGACATCTTCTTATAAAGACATTTCTTCATATTCTCTCCCATATCTCCCCATATCTTCCCTTATATAGACATGTTTCGAACAAACAGTCCGTCTTCAGTAAAGATACATATTTATCAACTTATTGAAAGTTAAGGCATTAACCCTGCGGAATTCCATAGTAATCTACTTTGGGAATTAAAAAACTTTGTTTAATCCACTATTTTTTTAATAAAAAATATTAAAAACACAACATATTTCGGAGGATACCTCCATCTTCACGTGTAAAAAATATAACAAAAACTAAACAAAATATAAGGTACGTCATGTTAGAAGTCGGAAGAATCGACGTGCGTGTATGACTCGTTGAATGAATGTGGAGGAAACTAGAGAGGTGTGTCAGGATAGAGTAGTCTATCCTCTCTGCCTACTCCTGTGGAGAAGCGGTGTGATGGTTTGTTGTTAATGCAGATTTTTTTCTATTTTCGTCATTACTTTGTGTTGTGGATTTTTAGTTCTTTTAAATACTACTAATTTCATTTGAAAAAAAAATAGCGAAATTTCATATATGGTATGAAATATAGACCTTAGTCTTTTGTATAATATTTTCACCATCACTGTGTCGTAGAGCAAAATAAATTTGCATTATTTTATCAGCAGTATAAGTCAACACTATTGGTGAATACAAGCAATATTTCGGGAAAAGTTTTCTACTAAAACCTCTTATAAACACTCTATCTATATTTATATATGAGTATATATAAAAACAAAGTCGTTTTAGTCACACCATTGATAACTCAAGAACGGCTGGACCGATTTTGATGATCTTTAATTTGTTGGATTTGTCACCGTCCCGAATAGCCGAATAAATATTAAAACATCGAAATAATCGACCTGGGTGCATCCCATCCAGCAAATATAATAACATAGTTTAACAGAAAGTAGTATTCGCTTTACAGAAGCAAATCCCTTGCGTGAATGTGAATTATATTCATATCAATGTTAATCCAATACTTCTCATTTTGATTTTTGCACATTTATTAAACTTAATTCATTTTGAGTATTCATTTTAAATATATAAATTGCTGAATTTAATTCCAGTAAAAAGTTAACACAACATTAATTGATTCTGAGGCGTTACGAAGGTCGCCGGGTTAGCTTGTTTCATATAATTTTCCAAGGTAATCATTTTATTCACTTACCCAAGGAAAATAAAACTAATATAAAAATTATTCGTAAATTTTTTTAACCTCTGTGAATAAATTTGTTCTTCGAGTATTAACAACGTCAACCAATTAACCTCTTGTTAACACAAAAATCTAATTACCTCTATCTTAACAAATAAACACAGAAGCAAAGATGGCAGTACACAATGGAGTTCTAGTGCCAACCCTCATGTATGGAAGTGAAGCTTGGAGCTGGCAAAAGAAGGATGAAAGCAGGATAAACGCCGTTGAAATGAGATCACTGAGAAGAATGTGCGGGAAAACGTTGTATGATAGAATACCGAACGATGAAATAATAAAGAAATATAAGGAGATGACTGCATCATGAATGAAATTAAAAAAGGATCCCTGAGGTGGTTCGGACATATGGAACGAATGGATGAGAGTAGAATGGTTAAAAAGTTGTACACAAGCAGCGTGAGTGGGAAAAGAAGCCGAAGACGACCGAGGAAAACATGGAATGACCAAATTAATCTATTACTAAAAGGCGGCCGCATTCGAAGTCGGAACAATCGACGTGCGTGCATGGTAAGATGTATGGATATAGAGGAATCTCGGGAGGTATGCCAGGACAGGCCAGTGTGGCGATCCATCCTCTCTGCCTACCCCTTCGGGGAAATGGCGTGATGGTTAGTTAGTTAGTTAGTTTAACAAATAACCTTCACCTTTTCGTTAGGCGTTTCCTTTGTGGTCGTTAATTATTATTATTATTTTTTAATTATTCGAATGAAAACGAATGTTTTCATTCGAATCATCTCTCATTATTTTTTTTAACTCATTCATTTGCACCGCATTTACTTCTTAAATATGCATTCGACACTCTTCCACTCTATACAGATTTTCCTCACATTCGTCGGAGAGATTCCATTTCTACTGCATTTATTCTACTTTCATCCTTCTTCGCCAGTTCCATGATTCACTTCCAAATAAAAGGATCGGCACAAGAACACGATTGTGCTAACCTAACCTAACCTATCCAGGTTTATATTTGCGATGATAGCATTAAGTGCACCAATTTTGCACTTTGTAGCCTGCCCCAACCTTTCTTTCAATATCCTCTTTACATAATAAAAATTTACAGTGTTTTAATATTAAATTGAACAATAACTGTATGGTTTGGTTCTTATAAAAATATAATGAAAAGAGTTGTAAAGAAAATAGATCCATCAAAACCACGTTGTACAAAATAAATTATGTTAATTAAATCGTAACGGATTTTTTTTTAAGTATAAAGTCGTCACAGGATAGTTATGTTATTAATCTAAACAAGCGCACATTTCAGCCATTTCGCGAAATTTACCGTCAGCAGGGGCACATTTTAGGCGGGAAATTTTTAAATCATAATATTCCGTCGCGAGTATTTTCATTTGACCCGGACTGACCATTCGTTCCCGCTGGAGCGGCAGTACAAATACTGCGAAACGGAACGGAAATTCGGAAATGGAACGAAAAAAAAAAACGGCGGGAATTACGCAGATTGGCCGAAAATTGTTTGAATTCGCAATTCGTTTGTTTAGGATTAAAGCGGTCCGGGCTTTGACAAAAAAAAATGTTGGCATTTTAGATATATTTTAAATGTTTTACATTACTGCGAAAGGAAGTTTCGGAATTTAAAATTTATTGTTTTGTGCGAATAGTTTTGAATACGTGAAATATTAAAAAAAAAAGAATAAACTATCAACGTATTTTTGAGTTTATAAAAAAAATATTTCCATTATCTCGTAAAGATCTTTAATACTAACTAAGTAAGTGACCAACAATCACGCCGTCTCCTCGAAAAGATAAAAGGCAACACTATTACTTCCCGACATACTTCTCTCACTTCCTAAATATTCATTCGTCCATTTGCCTGGATTTTGAATATTTATTTATAATTATTTTTAAAATTTATTGTATAAAAAATGCTTAATTACCGCTCCAGATAATGTTTCAAAATCTAAATTTAATTTCAAGCAAAGAATCTTTAAAAAAATAGTCCAATTACTATGTTAGTATTTGACTTTGGGATGATTATTACTAGGATTATTACTAGGAAAAATAACGCTGTTTCTTTTCCACTTAAATTTTTAACATCAAGACACATTTCGGAGGAGATTTCCATCTTCCGGTGTAAACATATAACAAAAAACTAAGAGAGGAATACTTTTTAAAACACATTTAAAAATCAATACTATTCAAAAGAATAAAACATTTGAATCAAAAAAAAATACCTGGACTACTTGCTTTAAGAACTAATTATTATTTTTTATATGGAACATATGGAACGAATGGATGAGAGTAGAATGGTTAAAAAGTTGTACACAAGCAGTGTGAGTGCAGACGACCGAGGAAAACATGGCGTGACCAAATTAACCAATTACTAAAAGGCGGCCACATTCGAAGTCGGAATAATTGACGTGCGTGCATGGTGCGATGTATGAATGTGGAGGAAGCCCGAGAGGTGTGCCAGGACAGGCCAGTGTGGCGATCCATCCTCTTTGCCTACCCCTCCGGGGAAATGGCGTGATGGTTAGTTAGTTAGTTAGTTAGTTATTATTTTTTAATAGTTATTATACGAGTACATTATAATTATAAGTGATATTAATAAATTGTAATTTGGAAAAAAACATACAAAAAAATGATTTGCATTGATATTAATTATTGATTAATTTGCGTTGAAAATATTATTGGGAATGGGAGCTTAGAATAGTAAAGTAGAAAGGGTTTTTAAAGAGAAAGGAGTAAATGGAGGAATCTGATTATTAATGACGTTTTCTCCCAATTTCACCGACTTGAGGACATCTAAAAATTAATGTTTAAGTGAAAAATAAAAAGCATTACTTTTAAATTCTAAAGTGTATAACTATGGAATTCCATAGTATTAATGCCTTAACTTTCAGGAAATATTGGTATTTATTTTTATTTTATTATATATAACTCGCTAGTGCTATATTTTTGTCCTCTGTTTTTGTTGTCTCCACGCCGCTAGCGAACATCATCTTCCCGTAATCTTGGAGGCTATATTAAGCGTAAAATCCACCATAGAATTAATATAGAATTTTACAATTTTTTTTTCATCTTAATTTTTCCTAGAACATGCTTTTTTCATTATAACAATGAATAATAAAAACAAATTAATTTTGATTTCATGTAAAGATAAATAAAGAGTGAAACAACCTTATTTATTAATAACTCTTTTAATTTCACGGTGCACAAGTTTCAATAAAACATTTAAATTTCGAGTAATTCACCTATTTATTGTCATTTCAATAAGGTTTAATATATTTATTGTTTCTCTCTTATTAAAATTTGTTAAACAATATTGTAAAACTATGTATTAAATAATTAAAAACTAACTAACTAACCATCACGCCATTTCCCCGGAGGGGTAGGCAGAGATGATGGATCGCCAAACTGGCCTGTCCTGGCATACTTCGAGGTTCCTCTACATCCATACATCTTACCATGCACGTACGTCGATTGTTCCGACTTCGAATGTGGCCGCCTTTTAGTAATTGATTAATTTGGTCATGCCATGTTTTCCTCGGTCGTCCTCGGCTTCTTTTCCCACTCACGCTGCTTGTGTACAACTTCTACTCTCATCCATTCGTTCCATATGTCCGAACCACCATACGAATGGAAACGCCTGTGTCAGACCCATAATGACTTGTGGTATAGGATCGAGGGCTGACACAAATAGAACCAAAGCACTATTACGGACCGCCGCCTATTCTGGGCAAAACACTGAGGAACAGAATCAGAAACACAATAATTCGTGAGACCTGCGATACCGTAGATATTATCAGATGGGGCAGGAAAGAAGATGCTTCTGGCGCGACCACCTAGAACGAATGAGCGACGATAGACTCCCCCAAGCAGCCGCAAACAACGTGCCAATGGGAACTCGCCAACTCGGAAGATCTGCGAAGAGATGGCGAGACAGTTGGAGTTCTTTATCCCAGGAGACATAAAAACAAATCCACAGATCTATTAAAGGAGGAAGAAGTAGAAGAAGAAAACGTCTGTTTTAAAGAAATTTTATCATAGTTTATGGGAATAAATTATTTCACCTTAATATATTATCAAATGTTTACATTTGATAATTGTTAAATTAGTAATAAATTACTTAGAAAATATAATAAAATGGTTGAAAGGATTCGCACCATTTTTGTAAAATCGTATAAGTTCAAAAGATAATATTTTTGTGTACCCTAACGAGGTGCCTTAATTCAAAACGAATTTTCTTTTCAATGGCGAACACACAAATACAATATATTGTTAAATAATGTTATTCGCTAATTAACGTTATGTTTTTTTACAAATGGACAAAAACGAATTCTTTCTTGTGAAGTTCTTCAATCTACTTTTAGCCTATATTATTATTCCTCCCTCTTTCACCCCTACACATGTTGCCGTTTTTCTAAAAGATTTCTTAGAAAACCCTATTCCCTTGTTAGCCAACATTAAGCCGCAGTTAGACATTAGATTGTGGTTTTCACTTCTTGCGCTATATCCTCAGTACATTTATATGTAAAACTATACATTGTATTAAATCATGCCAGAGTAACGCTATGAAATACCCAACTAAATCAGATTATTAAATTTTAATATACTTTTGTATGAAGCAATTTATTTATGATGTGAAATTTTTGTCAACTCAGTCAAATCAGTGTCAAAATTGTCTCTTCATAAACAAATTGCTATATACGAAAGTATATTAATTTTGATATTAATGAAGATAATTTTAACTAACTAACTAAATGTCCGTTACAACGTTTCTTCGGAAGATGTAGGGCAGACAGAGATAATGGATCGCCAAACTGCTATGTTTTTTATAAATACTTTTCGACCTTTTTCTACATTTGTACATCGTTACACGCACGATTGTCGATTTTTCCTATTTCAAATGTCCGTATTTTTGGTATTGATTAATTTGGTAATGCCATGTTTTTCTCAGCCGTCCTCCCTCAATACCATTCCTCTGATATTTTAACGTTTCATTCGACCAAACCATCCAAGTGAATCTATTATAAATTTACTTAGGATGCAATAATCTCCTTTTATTTCGGGATTTTTGCCCTTATTTCGGGATTTTTCCCCTTATTTCAGGATTGTGCCGGAAAACGATGTATAATAGATTACATAACAAAGGAAATGTTTATATATTCTTTTAAACTATTTATTTTATTTTAAAAAATACCAACGGATTTTGCTACATTTTCCATAATGAAGCACTGTTGTAGCAAAATAAGTTATGAAAAAACAAAAGAAAAACTCTATTTTTAAATATCGTCACCCCATAGCAATAGTAAGATAAACCAGTGCCATCTTGACATTATAACAAGCCGTAATGTTCCTTTGATATTGTTTATGGTTTGACTTGGTGGAGGCCTTGCACTTATTTGAGTCTCCTAGGCCTTAGGAACATTACGGAATTACTCAAAGGAACATTTAGGCTTGTTATAATGTCAAGATGGCACTGGTTTATCTCACTATTGCTCTGGGGTGACGATATACAGATATCGATTATATTTTAATAACAATTATTGCGATGTAGAATTGCTGTATCAGAAGTGAGTGATGGTCTAAAAAAACTATGATAACATCATTAACTTAAAGATTTTTTTATAACAAGAGACGGCGTTTTTATTTTGGAAAAGGGGGTGGTGAGATTTTTTTTTGAAAAAGGGGGCGTTACCCAAAAAACGTTGGGAACCTTTGGTCTAAATGAAGATTTAGAGGACACGTCACCACACTAGAAAGTTTGCTGATCCAGTCGTGGGGGGCTTTTTTACTTTGTACGCACCAGATGAATAGAGAATGCCCTTTCTTTTCCTTTATGAATTGACAACTGCTAGTGACAGATGTAGCTTTTGCGATATATTCTCAGTAACGGGAAGAAAACCATATTTTCTTGAAGAAAAAAAAACAAGAATGTGCTCGAGTAAGTTTTTGATGTTTATTCAGTACAAAATAAGAAGTTTCCTTCTTGAAATGATTCGGGTTGACGTGATCAAAAAAATATTTACGTCGTTTTAAATTAAAATCATGTAACGTTTAAATTTAAAACTCTGTTATTTGTACGTATCACCATTTATTTAATTAATTATATATAATATGCAAAAAGCATATGATTACGTGATAAAGAAAATTTGTGAAAAATATTGTCTGAATATGGAATAAGTACAAAACTGATCACGGCAATTAAGTCGCTATACACGGAAAGCACTGCTAGTGTCAGAGTAAATGGAGATCTCACAGCCTGGTTTGATATCAATAAAGGTGTCAAACGGGGTAGCGTAATGTCCCCGTGGTTATTTAATCTGTATATGGACAAATGTATGAAAGAGCTGAAAGGGTTGGATGTAGGTGCCAAAATGAGCGGAGTGTCAGTAAGCTGTCTCTTGTATGCGGATGACGCTGTCCTACTTGCTGACAACGAGCATGAACTACAAGTTCTGGTGAATTGTATGTATGAGATATGCATGCGAAATGATCTGATGATGAATGTTAATAAGTCCAAGGTAATGATTTTTGAAAAGGAAGAAACCATGACAGTCTTCACTATTCACGCTAATGACAAACAGACATTAGCGTGAATGGTGAAAATTTGGAGCAAGTAGTTGAGTTCGTGTATTTGGGTAGTATGTTTACAAGAGTGGAGAGGGATATTGAAAGAGGGGTTGGGGCAGGCAACAAAGTGAATGGTGCACTTAATGTATGGAAGCGAAGCATGGAGCTGGCAAAATAAGGATGAAAGTAGAATAAATGCAGTAGAAATGAGATTTCTTAGACGAATGTGTAGATACTCAGTGTATCTTTTTACTCCAGAACATAGGGGTTTTCAATAGAGCCCCGAATCAGGGTGAAAAAATACCTTGACATAAATACTTCCCTCCTCAGTTCAACTGAGTTATACCCCAGCATACCCAAGATAAATGTTTAAATTTGAAACACTGTTAGAAACTTACTAACTAATTTACTATCACATCGTTTCCCCGCAGGGGTAGACAAGAGAAGATGGTTCGCCACACTGTTCTATCATGACATAACTCTCGCGTCGCTTCTACATTCACACATCGTGACATGGACGCTCTTCCTGTTCCTAGTTCGAACATGACCGCCTTTCAGTAATTGATTAATTTGGTATTGCCATGTCTTTCTTGGCCTTCCTCGGCTTCTTTTTCCATTCAGCTTCAAACACAGCTTTAATTAAAACATTGTTTCTTAAATAATAATGTAAAATTCCATATTATATAATTAATACGAAAGAAAACGTCCGTTTTCTAGATGTTTTATAATATTTTTTTGGAAATTCGAAAGAGAAAGAACGAAAGAGAAGTGCAGGGCAACCGCAACTTCGGTGGAAGGATGATCTGAACAGACACGTCGGAATAACCTGGATGCATTCTGCACAGGACAGAGTGACATGGAAGCGAGTGGAGGAGGCCTTTGTCCAGGAGTGGACGGGAATAGGCTGAGGAAGAAGAAGAATACGAATGAAAACGACTGTTTTCTAGAAATTTTATTATTATTTTTGTAAATGACATTTACCGCCTCTCTAGTGCTTTATCAAATCTAATAATATGTAAATTAATTAACTGTTTAAAAACTGTTTAAAAAAATATATATTAAAAAGTTGATTATAAGCCCTGATGATGCTTACATCGGTTAGCGAAACAGCTTTCGCTACAAAGTATAATCAATTGTGATATTTATAAGAAGGTTTTTTTTTTTAAACAGTTAATAATATTTAAAAATCAAAGTGTTTCCGCCAAAACAATGGATTATCTAATTTGATAATGCCTTGGAGAGCCAAAAAACGTCATTCATATAAATTATAATTAAACTTCTAGAAAACAGACGTTTTCATTCGAATTCATTATTTAACATGGATTTTTACATTATTGTTCAAGAAACAATAAATAATTTATGGGAATGACATATTTCACCCTTCAAAGGCATTATCAAATGAAATTTTATCTTAAAGGAAAAGAAGAAGAAGAATTTTTATCCGTTTCTATGATACATAATATTTTCACGTACATAAGAGATTTCAATAATATTTTCATTTCATAAAGGTTAATTCTGCTAAAGCATTGGCGAGAATTTATTAATAAATTTAAAATTAAACTTCGTTTGTGTGTTCAATATATTGTACACGTATACTCTACATATTTAACACTCCTATTATAATCCTGTTCGTGAAAATATTGCAACATTTGAAGTGTCAATAAAAACGTGAAATTGCTATTGAATATTCAAGTATCAATTTTATCACCATGCATTTGTTATAACAGTTCGCGTTTAAATGTTACATTTTGAAAATTTGTTACCATGTCAATTTTAATAATAAAGACGAAAAAGCGTTTTTCAATTAAAAAATATATTCAATAAGTAACGTTTTCCAAATTTCAATGAAAACAGAACCCAATTACTGTATACAATTGATTTATTAGCTATTATATTGATTCTCGTGACATGTGACAGGTAGCCAATCTATCACCATTTTATTGTCACGTGAATTCTACACCAGACCAAATACAGTATGACAATCACACTGCCATTGCCGGGAATCGAACCCGGGACCTTCTGAATGGAAGTCAGAGCTCTTACCACTCTGCCACGAAGGTCGTCACTTCAAGAGACAAGAGTAAAATTGAGCGTACTAATTCCTTTAAGCATGCCAAGTCTTGGCTTTACATATACACACAGTTTTTCTAGGTCCAATATAGTAAAAATTTGGTATAATAGCATCCTCCGGACTGCGACCACCTGATATGACCGCTGTGTCGTTGACGCGCCTACCCGTTTGACGTATGCGCAAATGCACCGCTAGGCACGTGATGCATCTTATATTATTACTTCATTTATACAATGAAGTCAATGTTTTGCTATGTATTTTATACAAAACAAATAAAATAGTTTAATCGTATCTAAAAACAATGATAAATTTAAGATACTAGTAAATATCATGTAGATTTATCTCTCGTATTTTGTGCTTTGAATGAATTCTTTATAAGCCAAAAAGTAAATGAGATCATATTCTTTTTTTATCATGTAGAGATATCGTAAAGCCAGGATCCCAAAAATACGGCCCGAGCTATAATCGTAAGACAAATAGGCCATTTTCACAATAGAGATATAGGAGTCCCGAGGTATATAATGACGTCACTGAAAATTTAACCTCGTTAATCCGTTTAATCGTGAAGAGAGAGGCTTACCAACTGTTGGTCTCTAAAATTGAACTTGAGAGGTGTATGAAATAAGTAATCTTGAAAATTAATAAATGTCGAAAAAGTCCGTTGTAATTAATATAAACTAAATGACGTTGTTGTGAATGTGAATTCCCAACAAAAAGTGATAACAAATATAAAAGATACATAATTTTTCTTCGTGTATTTAATAAAAAAGTACTCATTATTTATTGAACAAAGATCAAATCAAATCAAATCAGTTTATTAACTCAAATTTGAGTTCAGGTAAAATATTATAAAAATACAACAAAATACCAAGAACGCATTAGAGATGATTCGACATTAGGAAGACAAGATACTGTCTAAAGTCAAGTGTATTTGTCCCTTGAACGTACCTTCACTAATATTAAAGACGTCGATCTCCGAGGAGACCACGTTCAACAGACTAATTGCTCTTCCCACCAGTGTCACCAGAGGCAGATTGGTTCTGGTGGCCGGTAGGTAAAACGATCTGTGCTGTCGCTGTCGGAGAAATTTATCAGGGACAAAAAGACCAACACCCTCTAGCACGACCGAGTTCTCGAAGTATCCCCTGATTAATTTAAAGAAATGGGTAATGAGATGCCCATATTAAATAATTATGAAACATTTGATAAACATTTGATTAAACATTTGATAATGCCTTAGAAGGGCGAAACATGTCATTCCCATAAAATATAATAAAACTTCTAGAAAATAGATGTTTTCATTCGTATTAATTGAAAAAGTATTCGTATATAGTTAAGTAGCTAGCAGACTTGAACGATGTAATATTAACAATGCAAAAATTTATTTCTGCAACATTAGCGTGAATGGTGAAAATTTGGAGCAAGTAGTTGAGTTCGTGTATTTAGGTAGTATGTTTACAAGAGATGCGCGAGTGGAGAGGGATATTGAAAGAAGGGTTGGGGCAGGCAACAAAGTGAATGGTGCACTTAAAGTTGTCATCACAAACAAAAACCTATCAAAAAAAGCTAGAATGGCAGTGCACAATGGTGTTCTTCTACCGACCCTTATGTATGGAAGCGAAGCATGGAACTGGCAAAAGAAGGATGAAAGTAGAATAAATGCAGTAGAAATGAGATCTCTTAGAAGAATATGTGGATACTCTGTGTATGATAGAGTGCCGAATGAAAATATAAGAAGTGAATGCGGTGCGAATGGTGGTGTCATGAACAAAATAATGAAAGGATCATTAAGATGGTTTGGACATATTGAAAGAATGAATGAAAAAAGAATGGTAAAAAAATTATATGTTAATGATGTAAATGGAACCAGAAATAGAGGAAGACCGAGGAAAACGTGGCACGATCAAATAAATCAAATATTGAATGTCAGAGAAATCGACGCGCGTGTATGACACGATGTATGAATGTTGAGGAACCGAGAGAAATATGTCAGGAAAGAAAAGTGTGGCAGTCCATTCTTTCTGCCTACCCCTTCGGGGAGACGGCGTGATGGTTAGTTAGTTAGTTAGTTAGTTAGTTTAGCGTAAGGCCTATACTGACATATAGCATTGAGACCAGAGCGGATACCACAAGAACGAAGGCTAAAGTACGGGTGGCAGAGATGAGGACGCTGAGGATGATAGCAGGAAAGACTATTCGCGATAGGGTGAGGAATACGGCCATCCGCGAGATCTGCAAGGTGGAAGATGTCGTGAGATGGGGCAGACAACGCAGAAGATACTGGAATGCGCACGTGCAGAGGATGGATCCCACCAGAATCCCACACGCCGTGGTGCATCAGATTCCTGCCGGCTGCCGTCCCCCCGGAAGACCGCCGAAGAGATGGAGAGATAGCTGGAAGTCAACCTCCCAAGAGAGGCCAGCCTGATTTCAGGAACAGACTAAAGGTCTATAAGGAGAAGAAGAAGAAGAAGAAGAAGAAGTCTTTTGTTTTAATTTTTGAGTTTAGAATTCTCTTAAAGAATGAGGCACATGCGTTTAAATAATTCTCTTATGGAATGAACACTACACGTTGAAGAATTCTTATACGAGTATAAAATAAATATCATAATTATAGAGATTTCTCTTATGGAATGAACACCACACGTTTAGAGAATTCTCTAAAGGAATGAACACCACGCTTTCAGAGAATTCTTTTATAGATTGAACACCATAAGTTAAAGAATGATTATATTAAATGAATAACACAAGTTTGGAGAATTTACTTACGGAATAAACACCATACGTTTAGAGAATTTTCTTATGAAATGAACACCATACGAGTATTTGATAATAGCGTAGAGATATTATTTTGATTCAATCAAATGCGCGCCTAATTGAATCAAAACAATTACATTGGACTAGTTTACCGTTGTGTGTAAACTACAATAGGCAGAATGTAAAGACATCGTTAAAATATTCCGGGGCAGAAATTTGCTCGAAGCAGGTTTCTTAATGTAAAGAAAATATTACACCACTCCATGAAAATGTACCTAATAATATTATAACCTAATTTGTCATGTTCCCGCAAAATTAGGTCTCGTGTAATTCTTGCTATAAACTATATATTAGAACCTGCTTTCGGTGAAGGTAATTTCGTATGACGATAATATGAAGGGTAAGTACTTATTTATTAATACGCCGGGGCATGAACAAAATATGCTAAGGGTTGTAAGGTTTTTCAGCGGTAAGGGCATGAATATTAAATTTGATCGTTTTCAAATTTCAAACAAATTAATACCTATTGATTAACATTGTAATATTTTTGCGTAGCTGAACAATACAATTTTTATAATGCCTAATTACATTTTCTTTTAAATATGGAAAACAATAATAAATAATTGAACCTATTTATATATGAAAAATAATACACGTAATCAAATGATTTTACTGACATAAGTTCATTTGAACTATAAATAAATAGTGTTCATTTTAAGAATAATTAAATAAAACGATATTTTTAAACTATAATATAATACTTCCACTTTTGTCTTTATTTCAACAGCAATCGGTTTCGTCAGGTTCGCTGGCATCGACAGACTGGTGAAACTGTTACAAACGTTCTCCTTAATACACATACAGATATTATTGCTTGAATTAAATTCGTTATGTAATATTTTCAATAATATAAGCACGATTACTTAGATGCGAAATTAGAGCAAGTTATAAAAAATTTCAATCTGGGAAGGATGTTTATAAGAGATGGAAAAATGGAGAAAAGTATAGAAAAGGTTTGATGCTGGGAACAAAATAAATGGTGCACTAAAAATCTTTACGTCAAATAGAAATGTATCGACTAAAGAAAAGATGGCAGTGCACAATAAGGTTCTAGCGCCGACCCTTATGTTTGGGATTGAAGCTTGGAGTTGGCAAAAGAACGATAGAAGTAGGGAAAATTCCGTAGAAATGAGATCACTAAGAAGAGTGTGCAAAAAACAATATATGATGGAATACCCAATGAAGAAATAAGAAAGTGAGTGCGTCCTAAATAAAATTAAGAAAGAGTCACTAAAATGGTTTGGACTTATGGAACATATGAACGAGGAAAGAATGGTCAAAAATATATATACAAGTAGTTGTGAATGGAAAAAGAAGTCGAAGAAGGCCAACGAAGACATGGCATGACATATAAATTAATCAAATACTGATAGGCAGTTACGTTCGAAGTAGGAACAATCAACGAGCGTGTGTGTTACGGTGTGTGAATGTAGAGGATGCGCGAGCTATGTCATGATAAAACAGTTTGGCATCTCATCCTCTTTGCCTTCTTTTCCGGGAAAATGGCGATATAGATAGTTAGTTATTTAGTTAGTTAGTTCAATTATATAAGTTTTATTATATTCTACGGAAATTTAGCCGCTTATGAAATCCCCTCCGGACACCGCCCACCTGGAAGACCGCCTAAGAGATGGAGGGACAGCTGGATCTCATAATCCGACGAGATATGATTTATGTGTCACAGATCGTCAGATCTATTACAAGAAGAAGAAGAAGAAGAAAGGAAATTTATGTTTTGTGTTTTTATAGAATATTATCAATTTTAAATTTAAATAATAAATAAATGCAGACAGAGTTCATCTTCTTCTTTATGTGTCATTCCGGGCTTCTCCGATGTTGACACTCACTTCTATAAAGGCTTTTCTACGCCGCCCAGAACAACTCCTCCACGTTCCGTATTCCAGTATTATCTTTAATATTGCACAGCCATGACGTTTGCCTTCGGTTGGGACCACGTCGTCCCTCAATTTTGCTCGTGAGTTGGATGATCTCGCATTTGTCTCGACGTAAGTTGTGACCCAGATAGAAAATCTTACGGACCTTCTTCTTCTTTCTTCTTTTTATCCTGTCACATCTCCGTAGTGCATAGAGCCTCATGGAACCTTCTCCACCCGACTCTATTGCTTGCCTGATGCCTTACATCATCCCAAATGAGGCCTGCTGCCTTTAATTCGTCCTGCATGGCTCCTCTTCAGGGGGCTCTAGGTCTGCCTCGCTTCCTCTTTCCTCAAATAGAAGACCAGTCTAGTGCGCCCTTAGTGATGCAGGCTGGGTTCCGTCTCAGAGTGTGATTCTCACTGCCATTTACGTCTAGCGACTTGTTCTCTAATTGGCTTTTCGCCTGCCATGGTCTAGAGAACGGCATTTGACACTGTTTGGGGCCAATAGATCTTGAAAATTGAGCGAAGGCACCTATTTATAAACACCCAGTGTTCCAATAACGTCCGCGGTAGATTTCCAAGTCTTACATCCATACAGCAGTACGCTTTTAACGCTACTGCTGAATATTTGGAGCGTGAGCTTTCTCAAAATGATACTGGAACGCCATACAGAGCGAAGCATAGCGAAAGCTCCCCTTGCCTTGTTGAGTCTGCTGGCTACATCTTCCTCCGTATCTCCCGAGCCTGCTATCATACTACCGAGGTGGCAAAAGTTGGTCGTGGTCACAAGGGGGACACCGTAGAGCAAGATTGGAGTGGGGTCATTTGTAGACACTCGTGGGTCTTACTGTCTTGGACATGTTAATTTTGAGACCTACTTTTGCCGCTTCCTCGCGAAGTCTACACAGTTTCTGCTCTACATTCACCCGGTTTATCGAAAGCAAATAGAGGTCATCAGCATAATTCAGATCCTTCAACTGGGTATCACGTATCCATGGAATGCCATGGAACTTAATACATTTTAATAATTTTTTGTTGCAATGAGTTCTCCTCGCAAGTTCTGAATTGCTTATCACGCACGGTATACAAAATATTATTTTTTGTAACCACATATCGAATGCCTCTCACTGGCTCATAATATCAACCTTCAGAGTCCAGGTTTCCAAACCATACAAAAAATAGAAACCATTTATTCTCTGCCTAAGTTTCAAATTTAGATTATTGTTGCAGAATATTGTCATCATTTTGTTGAATGAGAGATTAAACGCCGATTACTTATTTAATGATTTAAATACAAAAGCAAATTATTTTTATTTGCCTACCTCATTATTAATATTTTATAAAAAATCAACATCTGAAAACACATATTTAAAAACAAATGTATCTTAGATTAACTATCTATAGTAATGAACACACAACGTTTAATTTGTTTCTTTAATTGCTTCATTGTTATTAATTTATTCTACTTTTAGTCGATCAATACAAATGCCATTAAAATACTCGGCTCTAAATTTGTAAGAAAGGGTCAGCAATTATTACAAGAACACTCTTTGGAGGAACAATTTAAATATTGGATTGATAAAAACGCTTTTAAAATGCTGTCTTTTTTCAAAGAACCAAGTTTTCCATCCAATATCCCTGAGAGCACTCAAGTCAGCCTGTGAAAAACAAATAGGAGGGACAACGCCAACGCCCTGAGGCCCGAAAAAATTTACCCACCCATTTTATTTAAATTATCAAGAAAAATTATTACCACCCAATTATTCTATCATCTCAAAGTATATTTAATAAATTGTTTGATGCTTCTGTAATCTTCGTGCAGAGTGAAAATTGATATGACTGCCACACCGTAAAAACAACAGTATAAAATAAAACACACGGTTTTTGGTCTTATAGAATTGACTAACTAACTAAATAACTAACCATCACGCCGTATCTCCGGAGGGGTAGGCAGAGAAAATGGACCGCCACACTGTTTTGTCCTGACATACTTATCTCTTTTCCTCTACATTCATACATCTTGTCATGCACGCACGTCGATTTCTCCGACTCCTCACGTGACCGACATTCAATATTTGAATGATTTGATGGTGCCACGCTTCCCTCGGCCTTCCTCTATTTCAAGCTCCATTCACGTCGTTTACATATACCGTCTTCACCATTCCGTTTACACTCATTCTTTCCATGTGTCCAAACCTTCTTAACGACCCTTTCATTATTTTGTTCATAACACTTTCATTCGCAACCGCATTCACTTCTTATACTTGCATTTGACACACTATCATTCTCGTATACAGATTTACGACACATTCGTCTTAGAGATCTAATTTCTACTGGTTTTTATTTTACTGTCATCCTTCTTATGCCAGTTCGATGCTTCGTTTCCATACATCAGAGTCGGTACAAGAACACCATTGTGCACTGCCATTTTTTTTTTCAATCGTATTAATTATTAATATAAACTTTATGCATAGATACAGAGTTTATTTTTTTACTCATTTGATTTAGAAATTAGTTCAAAACAAGTGTTTAAGGGTTCACGTAGGTCAATGGCTGAAAGGGTTAGGAAGTCAAGATGTTTTCACTCCTTATAAACTCAATTTACACAAGTAGGGGAACTCAAATTTGTCGCTTTAAGTTCACAGAATATTAGTTATATACATCACAAATAAAAGAGTCCCTTTGAAATGTAATACAAGGAAAAGCAGGATTTTTTTTTTAAATTCTAAGAATTCTACAAACGAATTCAAAATATTTTGTTAAGCTCAAATGGTACATAGTACTTTTTTCCAGGCCAGACCAGAGGCGTCTAATGTGAAATTGTTAGTTTCTAGGAAAAAAAAATAACATAATCATTAATTTCTCGGTGCTATATCCCGGTGAGGGACTTGGCCTCCTCCACAACGATCCTCCACTGACTTCTGTCTCTGGCCATCTCTCTCCATTATCCAGCTCCTCCCATTTCTCCTAATCTTCTTCCACGCAATCCGCTCATATTTTCCTCGGTCTGCCTCTAGGTCTATTTTCGCGGAGCACCTATCTGGATATAATTTTTGGTGTTCTACCATCTGGCATTCTTTCCACATGGCCAGCCCACCGTAGGCGTTGAAACCTACAGAATCTTACTACTGTTTCCTGTTTAATCAGTACTTCAAGTTCAAGGTTTCTTTGAATTCTGTAAGTCCCATCCTCCAGCGTGGGTTCAAAATTTTTTCTCATTATTTTCCTCTTAAAAACTGCCAGCGTGCCTTCCTCTCTACGCGTTAGAGAACTTGTGTCACAGCCATATAACATAATATATCTCTATTTATTATGTGTATACATATTTTTGGCATATTTACATTTAGGCATTATGAAATATTGCAAATATCGTAGGACTAATACTGATTTTTAATGAGATTGTCGCAACAGCTGTTTCGCCAATCTATCTTGACAATGCCAGATGTTATCAGATTCTAACACAAACAATGTTTGAAACATCTGATGATGCCAATAAAGGTTGGCGAAAAACTGGTCACGACAATATCTTAATAATAAAAAATAAATTGTAATACGTATTTTACAATTATTTTGAAACATTAAACCAACTATCGGTTTTGTTGAAACCAACTATCTTACTAACTAACCATCCAAGAGGGGTAGGCAGAGAGAGTGGACCGCCGTACTGCTCTATCCAAACATACGTCTTGAGCTTTCTCTGCATTCATATATCGAAACATGCTCGCTGGACGATTTTTTTATTCGATGTGGTCGATTAACTATAAAAAAAAAGTTTCACAGTACGTCACTGCATTTAATATTAAAGAATCACCTTTTGCGCTTTAAAAAACATCTAAAGAAGAACGCAATATCTTTTCATTTGTTTCGTTTGAAATAAAACGGGTGATATAAGAAAAAAGTTTTATTCCTCGCTTTATGTAAATTAATCTAACGTCGCTCAGTTTGGTTCCAATTATTTTTGCTGGTTTCAACTTGTAAAAAGTGTATTTTATTAGTTTTCAAATAAAACGAAGTAAAAGTCGTGTCTTATATTAAGAAGACTTAAAATATCGGTGAAACACTTTTTGTAAAAACTTTAAAAACTCTAATATACGTTCGCATATAAAAGACCAAAACATTATTTTTTAATCATTTACACGAAAAGATATTTTAATTAAGACTATTTGTTTTTTTCTGATCATGGTATCGTGCAACAATTTCCTTGGTCTTCCTCTATTTCTGGTTCCATTTACATCGTTAACATATAATTTTTTTACCATTCTTTCTTCATCCATTCTTTCCATATGTCCAAAACATCTAAATGATCCTTTCATTATTTTGTTCATAACACCATCTTTCGCACCGCATTCACTTCTTATATTTTCATTCGACTCTCTATCATACACAGAGTATCCGCACATTCGTCTAAGAGATCTAATTTCAACTGCATTTATTCTACTTTTATCCTTCTTTTGCCAGTTCCATGCTTCGCTTCCATACATAAGGGTCGGAAGAAGAACACCATTGTGCACTGCCGTTCGAGGAAAACGTGTCACGATCAAATAAATCAAATATTGAATGTCGGCCATGTGAGGAGTCAGCGAAATCGACGCGCGTGCATGACACGATGTATTCAGGTTGAGGAAGCGAGAGAAATATGCCAGTAAAGAAAAGTGTGGCAGTCCATTCTTTCTGCCTACCCCATGATGGTTAGTGAGTTTAGTTAGTGATCATGGAAAATTCCGTGTAATACGTTTTTCTGGACTAAGTTACTAGTGTCCATCTTTAGGGTGGTTGATCATCACCACATGAAGATGGAGACTGCATCGATCTTCAAAACGTTGGTCCAGAAAGACGCGGTACACGAATTTTTCACAAAATAAACTGATTAAAAAATGCGTATTTTAAATAATCAATTTCAACCACCTCAAGTTTCTGATACCTTGATCAGGGTTCAGATCGAACCACAGCGGCTCTCTAGCCCAGTTTCTTAGGAGGCCTTACGGTATTCATCCCTAAATACTAGCCCTTATTTGCGCCCCGGTCACGTAAGGGAGGATATCAAACTTTTCACTCTTTTTTAGGAATGTGGCGGCCTCCAGTAAATTTATTGCCCAACTCATATATTTTTCTCTGCACGAAAATAAACGATTATTTTAGTATCATTCAACAACCTGAGATCGGTTATGATTCTTAATAGAAGTGAAGTTTATTTTCGAAGCAAACGAGAACATATTATGTTTATCATTGAGAAGTGAAGAAGAATTTGTTACCGAATATAGAATTCACAATTGTATATAAAATAAAACGTAACATGTTAAATTCAGAACTAATAAATCATCACGCCGTGGAGGATGGACAAACCTTCTAGATTCCTTTAAATCAGTGATTCTTGTGGGCGTTTTAGAGGTCTGGGGGCGTTTACAATTTTTCGGAATTTAGGGGGCGCAGCAGGAGTTCTAGTCGGCGTTATGTCGAAATATCAGTTTGGTTAATTAATCCATTTTTATCAGACAGAGTGTGTCAGTCAAAATTGAAAAGAGCAGTTTATTGAGCTACAAAATGACTGTGGGGCTAAAATAATATTCAATCAATGTGATGAGGATGCTTTTTTGTGATCGTTTTCGCCATCAATACCCTCTTCTGTAGAAATAAGTAAAATTACCCATCATAGCATTTCCTTCGTCGTATTTAGTGGAAAAGAGTTTTAGAGCATTAAGCATATATTAAAAAAATCACGAAATCGATTACAAATAAGCCAAAGAGGAGATTTGGGATTGTATTTAAGTAAATTTGATCCTAATATTAGGAAATTGGCTCAATCACATGAGGCTCAAGGATCTCATTAAATTTATATTTTATTTAAAATTTCATATTTCGTATTGAAAAAAGGCAATAAATACATAATATTTATAAAAATAATCACGTGTTTTATGAAAATAATGTAGAAAATGTAAAAAGATGTAGAAAATGTAAAATTTTATATTTCCAAATGGTCAATTTGTGAATTAAAACAAATAAACTCTATAATCATTCACTCCTGAATGTAGGCCTCTCCCAAAGCACGCCACCGCCCCCTATCCATTGCCACTCCCATCTATCCATGTCCAGCAATCCTCTCAGCTCGTCGGTCTAGCGGCCAGGAGGGTGTCCAACTCTACGGAATCCTATACGCGATCTCCACTCCAGAACCCGTCTTCCCCATCGGCCGGCGGTTCTCCGACAGATATGTCAACTCTATAATCGATGACAGATAAACCACCTCTATTGAGGTGATAATAGCATTCGCATATGAATTAACAAAGTAGACAATTGAAATATATTTAACTTATTTTAGATTTTAGATAATCTTTTAAGCCTTCGAAACATGTCGAGAAAAATAAACTCAAAATTGGAAAAAAAAAACAGTTTTTTAATTCATTACAAAAAATCGTCATTATGGAATTCCATAGTGTTAACTAACGCCTTAAGTTTATCTTAAATTAATTATACGTGTGTTATGTACATGTTTTGAAGCAGGGTAGTAAAAAATGTATTGTAGAGTTCGCTCATGAGTAGGAATCTGAGAACCCAACAAGTATCACGGGGCTTAAGTGGTGACACAAAATTCAAAGGATGTGACTTAGCCTGGATAAGGGAAGGAGCTAATGCAAGGACTTACCTACTTCCTTCCGTTGAAGCAGATCGCTTAAGTATTTAAGGAAGCGGCGGCCTTCGCTTAAATGAAATACGTACAACATCTACAACTAACTTCCCTCTTTATATATACGTGATCTTGAAATTAATAATACTTCACTATAATTATGATTCTCATTCATATTTTATAAATATTTAAAAAATTTTGTGAGCTCGGGGCAACAACAACAACAACAAAATTAAACCGTGAGCATCACACCGTTTCGCTGAAAGGGTAGGCGGAGAGAATGTATAGCCACCCTTCTCGATCGTGACAAACGTCTACATCCATGCAGAGACTCATACGAGCACGTCGATTCTCTCGATTTCTTACATGGGTGACCTATTAAATTTGATAAATCTGGTCATGCCAAGTTTTTCTCGGTCTCCCGCGACTCGCATTCCATTCACACCGTTAACTTATACTTTCTGAATCATTTTTAGTCATTCATGCGTTCTATATGTCCAAACCATCACCGTTATCCTTTCATAATTTTGATTCATAATACTTTCTCTCTTTCTACAATCCTTACTTTTATCAGCATTTGAAATTCTGTCGTTTATCGTTTTACATACATACGTCTTAGGTATCTCACCTCTATCGCATTTATTCTGCTCTCATCCTTTTATCTGCTAGTTTCATGCTTCACTTCCACACATCACCTGTGGATTTTCATGTTTATGAAAAATTCATGTTTATTTCGCCTTTTGATATTTTAAATAAAAATATAAACAAATATTAAAATGGTTTGGACACATATACACAGTGAGCGAGGAAAGCATATGAATCGACGTAAATGGAATACGAAATATATGAAGACCGAGGAAAACTGTGAAACTTTAATTATATAAATACACTTCACATTTAATTTTAATTAAACCTAATATATCTACACATTTCAATGGCATATGTAATTTTCGCCATATATTCTTATCTAATAGAGTATAAAGTCAATATTCTTACGATAAATAATGTTAATGTCAAGCAAGTAAACGAAACAAGAAAAATACAAAAACGGAGAAAATCAAATCAATCAAATTTTAAATGTCGGCCACGTGAGGAGTTGGAGATATCGACATACGTGCATAACATGATGTATGAATGTTGAGAAACCGAAAGATGTGTGTCAGGAAATAACAGGGTAGCGGTCCATTCTTTCTTCCTATCTCTAATGGGAGACGACGTTATAGCACATAATAATTTTGAAACTCACATATACACTCCACTGTATGGTCAGTCGGAGACTGATCAGTAGTCGCAGTTTGAAAGGAAAGAGAAAATTGCGAAAATGTATTAAAACTCTGATATATAATATCGTCTTCTTCATTGGCGTCTATGAATATTAAGTACATAAACTCAATGATTAAATATTATGTACCTGAATTAATACGAATGAAAACATCAGTTTTCTAGAAGTTTTATTATATTTTATGGGAATGACATATTTCGCCCTTCTAAGACGTTTGATAATGCCTTAAAGGGGAAAACATGTCGTTCCAATAAAATGTAATAAAACTTCTTGAATTAATTATTAAATATGGAGTATTTGTTATTTAATATGGAATTCTTATAAATGATTTGTATGGAGTTTTACATCATTGTTCAAGAAACAATAAATAACGTATCTTTATTGAGGCGATGAGGTTCGCAACCCATCACACCGCGTCTCCCGCGGGGCGAAAAGAGAAGGATGGAGTGCCGCATCGGTTAAAGTGTGACAGTCCATTCTTTCTGCCTACCCTTTCAGAGAGACGGCGTCATGGTTAGTTAGTTAGTTTTTTTTTACATACTTTGTATACAACACACACTTTATATCTGTCAAAACTGACCATATTTGTGAATTAAAAAAAACATGTATTTAGAATACATATTTTATATAATATCACCGACGAAGGGCTTGTGTGTCCGAAATATGTTTGTTTTTATTTTTCATTTTTAACAAAGTGTGTGTTGTATACAAAGTAAATAAATAAGAAACATCAAACATTCGCAACACAAAGCTATGGCGAATATAGAAAAAATACAATGTATTTTGAATTAAGAATAGATTCGAACTAGAACTGAAGTATGGGATTGAAAAATGATTTCTTTCAACAATAATTCATTACTTTTTTACATAACATTTAAAAAAAATAAAAGAGGATAGACAGCTTACCTCTTATATTATGAAGTTCCCACTTATAAACATCATTGAGGTACATTACACATCATGGCGTGTATTTCTGTTTTTTTTTCTAGGCGTTATCAATTTTGTGATGAAGACCCGAAGATGGGTCGTAGAATACGGTCGTAGATCCCTAAGACGTATGTGTATCGGGAAGTGACTGTATAAAATGTTATTGTACATGTGAAGATCTGGCTAGGTTGAGCGAATCGGACTGCTGGGAGCAAAAGGCGCAGGATCGAGGAACTTGGCGAAAAATCATCAAGGAGGCTAAAACTCTTCAAGAGTTGTATGCCCATATGAAGTCAAAGTAAGTATGTGAAGATTTAATTTTACCATTTACGGTTAGAAGTTTATTGTATAGAATTTTGGGGAAAGTTTTATACAATTATTAAATAATTAAAAAAAAAGGCAAACATCAAGTATTTATATCAATGATATTTGAATTTATTTTACAATCTTCAATGTGAGCAGTAAATAGCTTATTATTATGAAGAAGGAATCTCGTTGTGTCCAGGCTTGAACCCATATACGCTGGATCAGGAGCCAGGCGTTCTATCCGGTAATGGTAGCGAGCTGTCCGATGATGAAACCGGTCAAATCCAGAATAAGAAGTGGACTAATTTTAAATATTTTTTATTTGTAATTGCTTAATTGACGGTAGAAAAAAAAACAATAACCAATTTTTGATTATTGCCTTCAGATTTGATGATGCCTTAGCAGGGCAAAATATATTATAAAACTTTTAGAAAACATGCATTTTCATTCATATTTATTAACCAACGTTAACAATTAGAAGTGTCGTAAATTAAACAAAATAAAACAAACATTACACTTATAAAACACTTCACTCCACAGCACTGGCACAGAGAGTTAAAAAAAGTATAAATTTAGGTATCCGTTGATACGTGATACTGGCTCACCAAGTAAGAAAACATGGACAATGCCAAAAAACATTTCAGCCGGTTCGAGTTTCCACATACTTCACACGAGGCCGGGAAATGCCACTCGCGGTGGATACTTCGAGATACTAACTCCGAGACCAGAATCTGACTGCCGAGTGTTGGATGGTGGCACAAGTGGAGCTTGTCGTAGATCATGGGTCGGCAACCAGCGGCCCGCGAGCTGCATACGGCCCGCCACGCAACGAAATAAATGCGAGCTAATATAAAAAAAAACTTGCAAATCAAATGTTACCCCAAAATTTTTCATTCATTTTATTAACTTCGTTAAATGGCGTAAAAATATACAATAAGCGTTTTATTTTTTTAAATAAAATATTCTCCTTTTTATTTAAAAAAATAATATTTTTTTATATAAAACCGGGTGGTGGTCTAGGGGATAGAACGCTTGGCTCCTCATCCAGGGGACATGGGTTCAAGCCTGGACACGACCAGATTCCTTCTTCATAATAATGAGCTATTTTCTGCTCACATTAAAGATTGTAAAATAAATTATTATAATATCATTGATAAAAATCCTTGATATTAGGTAAGTCTGATCGATTGCGAAACTCATCGCCGCCAATATACATATCCCACACTTAAAATATTTATGCACAAATATTTAAGTTTTCAAAATATAATTGTATAATTATTCCGACATTGTTGGATTTAACATAATTAATGAGATTTTGGTAGTTGCATGTGACTTGCAAGTTTTTTTTTATATTAGCTTGCATTTTTGAGATGCGTAGTATTGCATCTAAATGTGAATCTGATAACCGAGAACAGTGTTTGTTTTTTCTATAATTCGGAATTGAAAAAATTATCGTATGATATCGTCCGTCAAGTGCGGCAAGAATCTTACTGGCCGTACCATGACGCTTTGCGAGTCGCTTGCGGCCCGCGGGCCGCTGGTTGCCGACCCATGGTCTACGACGTAGTCGTAGACGATCACCTAAACAAATACAGCCAGAATTTTCTATTTACATTATCCGAATAACTAATCGTTATTTGTTTTTCGCACGTTTAGTGGGGGGAAGGAAATCAATTTGGAACATTAAATTTCAAAGATTTCAAAAATGGATTAAGAAGTTTTTATTGATTTAGAAAAAGTATTTGTAAACGATGTGAACGGAATCAGAAATATAGGAAGACCGAGCAAAACGTGGCATGTTCAAATACATCAAATATTGAATGTCTGGCACGTGAAAAGTTGGAGTACATGACACGATGTATGAATGTTGAGGAAACGAAAGAAGTATAAAGAAATAAGTAAAAAAATAACAATATAGCAATCCATCATTTCTGTCCACCATTTCGGGGAGACAGCTAGTTAAATATTTTAAAAAATAAGATAAAAAAAAAAATTTAAGTGAATAAATAATTTAAAAAAACTCAGTCAGATGACAAAACGCTTGCCTGCTGATTCCCGGGATTTGGGTTGAAGTCTGGACATGGCCCAATTTCTTCTTCACATTTCTGCTTATTTAGGTGGTTGCATAGTAAAATCAAATTCAATCGATTTAAATCCCTGGTAGAAATCTTTTTACTTATTCATAAAATTTAATAAACGTCTAGAAAACAGGCGTTCTCATTCGTATTAATCATTTCATATATTATAGAATTATACATCATTGCTTAAGAAACAATAATATAATAATATTCTCAGTTTTCACTCACTTATCTCGGTGCGGTCATGACGGAAGCCAACGATTTGCACGCGAAGTTGGAACACAGAGTTCAAAAAGGCCTACGAGCTGCAGCCTCCTTGCGGACGTTCCTCAAGTCCAAGCTTCTATCCAGAAACACCAAGCTGCGTATTTATAACACTATCATCAAGCCAGTGGTGACTTACGGTTCTGAGTCGTAGACAATGACTCTAAAAGAACAACAAAGAATCTACTGGTTTGAGAAAAGAATACTTAGAATGATCCTGGGATCCAGACCCGGTGTTGCAGCGGGAACTTGGAGGCATAGGACCCAACCAAGAGATCCGGTGAGAGCCGGTCGCCTAGCATTGCTTGGCCACGTATGCCTAGCCGAAGAGACCAGAGCAATTAAAACTGGAGTAAGACCTCTAGGAAGGCCGACACAGCGCCTAATGGACAATGTTCTGTCTGATCTGGCTAGGTTGGGCAAATCGGACTGCTGGGAGCAAAAGACGCAGGATCTAGAAGCTTGGCAAAAAATCATCAAGGAGGCTAAAACTCTTCAAGAGTTGTATTGCCATAGGAAGTAAGTTGCTGACGTCATGGACCGAGTGGCAAAATTGAAATAGCAATGGGCTGGACACTTGGCTAGACAGGGTGGCAATAGATAGGCACTCAGGATACTCAGTAAGAGACCATGGGCTAATAGGTGAAGTGTCGGAAGGCCACCGATGAGATGGACCGATGATATTGTCAAAAAGGTTGGAAAATCTTGGATACAAAGGGGACAGGATAGAGACGGGTGGAGGAAATTGGAAGAGGCCTATATCCAGCAGTGGAGGGAAGAAGGCTAGCAAAGAAGAAGAAGGAAGTAAGGAAGTAACATAATAATATTGATATTTTTGATCTATTGATTGCGTATGTAGTTGCAAATTAACCACGTTTCCCGAGAATAAGTTCTTATTTTAAAATACATTCCATAGCAATTCGTACTGTAAAAGTTTTGTTAGGGTAAATACTAAAACAATGTTGTTTCTAGTACTGGCCGCTGCGCGTAGTACTATAGACTAATGATACTCTTTACGAGTAAATATGTACTACGTCTATTTCAAGATGTGTCAATATTGTATGCGTGCGCGTGAAAAACTAACTTCTGATGCTATACACTTGATTTTGCTTTATTAAAGGTATCGTATCTTGTTTGAGCATTTGAAATCAATATTTGATTGTGGTCACTTCCGTTAAAAGGTACAAGATATTTGTTCATTAAATACGCTGTATTGACTGTGATATAAATATATTCTATATCGATTATTAAATCGTTGTTCTTACCATGTTTTCCTGGGTTTTTCATTACATATGATTTTTATATGGAATGCAAAACCCTACAGAAAACTGATATTATATAATAATCATCATAAACTGTTAACGAATACTGGATTTTATTTACCCATTGCGGGTCATCAATTCAAGGATTAATTTTATCTCAATAGAGACGAAGATGCAAACTGGAAACTGAATATGGTGATCGAGGTGTTTACAGGACTTATGACCTATCATTGGTTGGGTTAAACGCACGTTTTATGTAATGTTGGTTAAAGGTGTTGGATATCAACATATATACAACTTCCAAAAATTTATCAGACATGGTGGTCATAAGAAAGGTGGAATGGGGAATTTTCTCATTACATAAAAACTGTAAACACCTCGAACACCATATTCAGTTTCCAGTTTGCATCTTCGTCTCTATTGAGATAAAATTAATCCATAAACTGTTAAATTAAATAACTTTGTATTTGTATCACAATTGTATTTTATTTTACGCGACAGCTGTTTCATCAATCTAGGTTGGCATCATCAGGTGTTACAATAATATATCAAATGTCAAATTTAGAAAAAAAAAACATTTGATATATTATTGTAACACCTGATGATAACAACATAGATTGATAAAACAGTTGTCGCGTAAAATAAAATTCAATTATGATACAAAAAACAAAGTGATTTAATTTAACAGTTAAATATGTTAAGGTATTATAGTGTTTCAGCCAAAACAATGGACTAAAAGGGTCCTAAAGATGGATTGGACACATATAAATAATTAATAAAGACAGCGAAGAAAGTATGTTTAAACGACTTGAACGGAGCTAGAAATACAGTTAAACGCGGCTCTACCAAGTCTGAGAAATCGACGTGCGTGCATGACATGATGTATGAATGTAGGGATATCGAGAGAATTGTGTCAGGAATAATAATGTGGTAGTATATTATTTCTTCCCCCACGCCTCCGGGGAAACGGCGTGATGGTTAGTTAGTTAGTTAGTTTTTCTCCTTCATTATAGACCTATGTGGTTTGTTCTACAGAGGGTTGCTTCCATTGTCTTCCTCGAGGAAGAGTCCCGTGAAGCTGATTATGTAGTGCAATTTTTTAATAAATAAATGGCCGAGCCATAGAGGGCTCCCTCCGCTTACCCGAAGCTGTTATAGGCGCAGCGGTGCCTTTCGTCAGCTTCACTCGTGCACTCCCTAGGCCCGTCCCCCGTCCATGCGGGACTTACGTTAAAAAAAATATATATTTTTGAAACCAAGGGGGACCCAGACCACATTTAAGCTACGCTACCCTCCCTCGATGTCCCGCCGTACACACATAGCAATACAATAGCAAAAGCAAATACACAATTGATACATAAATAACATATGTTAGAGAAAGAATAAAAAAAAAAAAAAAAATAATGCACAGCAGGAGGCACAGGAGGGAGGGGAGAGACAAAATGCAGGATGGGGGAAATAAGGAAATTTATTTAATGTGTGGACAAAGGAAGGTAACATAGGAAGTTTATTCTATATATATTGAAGAGAAGAAAAATAATGCAATTGAACTAAGCAGGAGGAGGACGAGGTCCGGCATTGCGGATCAGTGTCCCCTCCCCCCAGCAAGATAATCGGCACCCCCTCAAAGGGGCAAGTATGTAGTGCAATTAAGGGGAGTCTGGTTTCGTCCATTCTTTAAGAATTGACCTATTAGTCCCTCCTTTACTGTATAATCCATCTTATAATATCCTCAGCCTCACAAATATCTTTTATTATGGTATTCCTCACGCAATTCCTTAGTACCTTGCCTGCTATTATCCTCAGTATCTTCATTTCAAAAGTTCTCAGAACTTATTTGGTTTAAGCTGTATCTGATTTTGCTTCAATGCCATGTGTTATTATTTCTAAAATTGTATAAATTCACCTCTCACTCTCAATGATCGTGTTTTTATTTTTCAATATTGTGGATTTTAGAGCACTTGAGATTGCAGCAGCCTTATTTACTTGGGTTTGTATTTCTTCACACAGATCAGCTAATTTTACCAGGTCTATGCTTAGATTTCTGAAGCTACTGACCGGTTCTATGGCTTGGATATTTACTGTCAGTTCGTATGAGTAGTCACCGTGACTCCTGTAGGCATGTATACATGATAATGGAATACAAGTTTGGCACGTGAGGGTTAGGGATGTCAATTCAAAGGTATATGTGATATAATCTTTTTCACTTGCCAAACGAGTGATTAATTAGTTCATATATTTTTCATGTTTTAAAAAAAACACAATGTGCGCGTATAACCTGTAATAGCATTTACGTTTGAGCTGAGATATGTTAAAATGTTGCCTGCCTTATTTTTAAGATCTACAGTAGGTACACAGCCTCTCTGTTTGTGTACTGCAGTAAGATCTGGCATACAGGTGAGATAATATAGTATTCGTTTAAGATTATGATAAGATTCCCATTGTTGACTCTCGTATCTGTTATTGACTATCTTGAAACGTTAAAAAACAACTTATGATGTATGGATGTTATGTGAGATATATATTATGAATATACTTAATTTTTATAAAAACTAATACATCTTTTAAGAAATTAAAACAGTCTTATATTGTAACTGCTAAAATTTAAAACATTGTTATAATATCACAATTTATTTTTATTCGCCGAGAGAGTCGCGACAGCTATTTCGCCAACCGATTTTGGCATCATCAGGTGTTACAATAAACTAAAGTAACAAATGAAAAGACTTACTATTTATAGGGCAAAACACTCATTAGTGTGGTTAGTCATAGTTAAAATTAAGTATGCGAAATCTGTTGACAATTTCACGAACAAATATAACAAAGGTGGGAAAAAACATTGATTAGAAGGGACAATTATACATACAAGAAATAAAAGGGTATTTTCAGAGTTAATATTAATTAGGTGAAGAAGCTACAAATAATATTACTATAAGCAAACACAATAAAAGTGGGAAAAACAGTAATTATAAAGTACAATTATACTTGAATAAATTCATAATGTATTATGACTCATCGCACTTGAGTCTTTTCATTTGTAACTTTAGCTTTTTGTTACATCGGTTGGCGAACGTATACATATACGCCATACTTATAACATATGTCAGATCATGTAAAGAATTTTATAATATTTAAAAAAATGTATCTTTATAATATGGATCACTGAAGAAGAACTGTTTGTCCGAAAAATGTCTATGTAATTTTATTTTTTTAATATAAGTGTTGTATATCAAAGTATATGAAAAAGTAAAATCTAAATAATTGGTTAATTTCATTTGATGTATTATTTTAACACCTGATGATGTCAACATAGGTTGACGAAACAGCTGTCGCGTTAAATAAAATACAATTGTGATACACAAAACAAAGTTTTTTAATTTAACAATTTATAATGTTAAAGTATCGTACTGTTTCGGCCAAAACAATGGACTATTTAAAAATACGATTCTTTGGAATAATACCGATGTACTCAATACTATACTTTTCTCATCTTCAATATTGTTATCGTTCTACAGGACAAGAGGATAATTCTGTTGTTTATACCCAAGTATACTAATTCACAAAGTAAGTTAAGAAGTATTAGAGTACTAAAGCTCACGCCGGCGCTACGGCGTGTCGCGGCAAAGGTAAAAAATAACGAAGGGCAATTTTTTTGACGAATCGTACTCGACGCGTTTAAAGTTGGCGAGTGTTTTCAACTAGAACACTATAATTTCCGCAGGATTTCGGCACACTCGGGCCATAAAATTACTCGACAGCGAAAAGGCGTGAACAGATTGCTATAAGCAATTAATAATATCATCAAGTATGGAGGGAGGCGAGCAGGGGTAACATTTCACGGCGACTGTATGACGGCCAGTGCAAGATTTATGAAAACAAAATGAAAATATACCGTTTTATTATTTCACCTGGTTTAAATATTGGTTTAGGCAGAGCTTGTTTTGTAAGCACATTATTTCACGAGGGCTTTTCGCGGCTATTATTCATTTTGAGGTGGAATAATAATATAAAAAAGTCCCACAGCTTCAGCAGTCTTTACAGTGTGTCCAATTATTTTATAATTAAAAACTCGATTTTTATTTACATGTGCGTTACATGGTAATAATACAAATAAGGGTAGAAAAACCAGACGGTGGAAATATCCCGAAGAATTGACCAAAGTTGGACGGCGTTTAGAAAACTAGATCATGTACTAAAAGCTAAAGACATTCCAATGAATCTCAAAAGAAAAATCTACGAGACATGCATCCTCTCGACGATTGCATACGGATTGGAAACTGTGGTATTCACAGCCAATACCATTTACAAGCTGATATACGCACAACGGGCTATGGAGAGGCAAATGCTTGGCATAAGTCTGAGGGACAATATACACAATACCGAAATCAGACGTCGGACAAAGCTTATCGATATTATCGGCCATGTTGCCAAACGAAGTGAAAATGGGCAGGGCATGTCGCCAGACAAGGTAAAGAAAGAGACCATGGGAGGAAAAAAAGGAGCGTCGGTCATATTCAGTCTCTCAAATGCTGGATGTATTATAGGTTTCTTCAAACGTTCTCCATTCTTCTCTATCCTGTGCGACTCTCATTCATCTTCTTCTCCTGACTGGAATAAGTTTGGTAGTCCATCTTCTGGTGTAGAATTTACTCAACTGTGAATGGCGATATATTAGCTACCTATCACATAAGGGTTCAATTATATACATAACTAAAAATAATATAAACATAACTATGCTCGTATTATATACACAACTAAAAATTTTTTTTAAACAATAATTGGGTTCATGCGAACTGTTGCATACAGACAAGAAGAATTGGATATAAAAACTGTATTTTCTAAAGTGAAAAGAAGATAATTTTTTTTCATATACATGAAATATAATAATCAGGACTAGAGCTGTGGAAGTTGTTAATGCGTAAAATTTATATAAATACCCCCGGAAGTATGTTTTAAAGAAATACCGAAAAATTTAGTTAAAACAAAATTTGCACACAAAAAAAAAAATTAAATCTAAAATTAAAATAATACTGTATAATGGCAAATTACTAAATAATAAAAAAGTTAACTGTTAAGTGTTTAATCAACTATTCTAAAAATTCTTATTTTTCCAGTTACATGCTTCACTGCCATTTTATCTTTTTTGGATAGTCTTTTGTTTGCCATGACAATATCAAGTGCACCATTCACTCTGTTGTCTGCCCCAATATCCTTCTTTCAATATCCCTCTCCACTCGCCCATTATTGTTGTAAACATTATCAGTCATTTCTGCAGATATATCTCAAATAAAATAGTAAGGCTACGATGGAGTATGTTTTGCTGGAATGCATGCCTCTACAAAATGTCGTAAGGCGCCATGTTGCATTTACAACAGCAACAGTACTATCGAGTCCAACTCTCTAGCGTCCACGAGAGGTCTTTAAAAGACCCCGCGAACTCCGGGCAATGCGGCACATATTACTTAGTGCCATAGCAGATAGAGATAGGACGAATGGCGAGTCTCCAGCGCCATAAAACTGGATACACCCAGCTAAGTGAAAGTAACCCCGACAGAAAATCTTCCAGAGAAGGCAAGGGGATACCACTCTGGATATTTTTAGGTCATCACTATGAGGGTGATAGTCAACGTTGGGAAGACCTGACAAGACACAGACAGAAGAATAAGATATCTCAAATGCATAGATGTTGTTACATGTGATGATATCAAGCGTATTGATTTCGTATCCAAAGCGCAGGATATTTTTTTATTCATAAATTCATATACCGAAGACCAAAGTTGCTACATTTCATGTCAGAATGTAATCAATTTGTGTAATATTAAATTACGCTTACAAGGTCTGAGCGATAGTCAGGTATCACACACGTATTAAATCTTGTCAATATTATTCGAGTAGGATGAAATTATTTTGGTGTAAGCCCTTTGAAAACAGACTTCCTAGAGTTAATTCACTTAACAACCCGGCACTCAGTATGAGGGATTTCAGTTTCCGTACTGGAAATCGCTTCAAAGTAAATATTTCCTTTCTCACCTGAACCAATGTATCATAATATATCATTTACTCGGAAACATTAAACGCTATAATAATATGGAATTAAGTTCAAATCGTAAAACGTTTGTAAATTTTTAATTTTTATTTAATATTCAAATATTGTCTATATGGATACTATTTAATCTGCTATTATTAAAGGTTTTAAATAAATACATTTAATTTGTCTTTTTCTTTTTTATATACTTTGTATATACAATACTTACTTAATTTTTTTAATTACATATCAGACAACTGTTACGGACAACTGTTCCTTCCACAGTGAATCAAATAAATTTAACGTCAACTCCAATCTAATCTTTGATTTATTTCATTGTATAGTTAAGTACATGAATCCTAGAAAAAACTTTAAATAATTATTTTAAATTTTAAATCGATTCATAATATTTGTTATAACAAAAGCACAAACGTTCCAAAATAAATCTTTATTACATATGTCAAAACAATAATGTAATAAATCTATAAGTAAGTTTTCTTTTTTCCTGTTTGTTCACAAAATTATTAAGAATGTAAAAAATATTTGTTCATTTAAATTACGTAAGTCAATTTCAATTACGTAAGTCAATGATAATCAAATGATTTTACTGAAGTCTCTTGACGGAAGTTCATTTTAAATAATAATTAAATAAAACGATGTTTTTTTAACTACTTCCACTTTTGTCTTTATTTAGACAGCGACCGGTTTCGCCAGGCTCGCTGGCATCGACAGACTGGTCTATCGATGCTAGCGAGCCTGGCAAAACCGGTCGCTTTCTAAATAAAGACAAAAATGGAAGTAGTTAAAAAACATCGTTTTATTTAATTATTATTTTAGTCAATGATGTTATTTTTAAATGTAATAATTGTTTATTTATAAATATGTCACCTTTATGTGTCATTATGTACTTGTATGACACATAACACTCCATGGTGAATGTGTCAAATTAATAAATATTAAAAAAAAATAACTGTCAAAACTGATCATATTTGTTAACAATATTATAATATTTTAAATATTATAAATATGTATCTTTATAATATCACTAAGGAAGGACCGGTTGTCCGAAACATGTCTGATATTTAATTTAATTTTTTTTAAAGTTAGTGCTGTATATACAAAGTATATAAAATATAAAAAGACAAATAAAACATCTACAGCACAAAGTATGGCGAACATAGAAGAAAAAATACATATATTTTAATCAAAATTCTAATTAAAGTATAAGATATCTCTTTGGTATTTCTTTAGTTGTAACGTGAATATTCCTATACTGATGAATAATATAATACATATTATATTGGAGCCTTAGTTAATTCAAAGGAATGAAAACGTCCGTTTTCTAGAAGTTTTATTATATTTTATGGGAATGACATGTTTCGCCTAGCTATGGTATTATTAAATATATTTTTTCTTAATGCCTTTGCTAGACGAAGCATGTCATTTCCATAAACTATTGTATAATAAAACTGAATAATGTATATTGAAAGCGTAATTGCTTTTTAGGTTTCGCATTGATTAATTTATATATAAAATACATATACAATAGTGACAAAATTTGTTTCACCTTACGAGGCCACTCAAAGAAAGAGTTTGAGAACGCCGAATATAGCTGGGATTCAACCTCCCTAAAATAAGAAGGAAAAGAAGAAGAATATAAGTTTCGCCTTTGCTATGGTATTATTAAATGTCATTATTTGATTTGACGATTTGATAAAATAATTGATAATGCATTAGCTAGACGAAATATGTCATTCCGATTCAACATAACTAAACTTATATATCGTGTACTCATACATTATTTAATATGGAATTTTAGATAATTATTCAAGAAACAAAAAAATACATTAACTACAGTTTTAGTTTGATATAAATTCGTAAACACGTCACAAGTCGCCACTGTTTGGAGTTTGAAGATGACGTAAGTAGGTGTATACTACATCTTAATTTGAATTTTAAACACAGTTTGAGAGCAACTGGTGCCGTGGTTTCCGTTAACTTCCTGCACGGAGCTCAATATTTAATGAGCTTCCCGCGACTCGGATGTACTCGCTGCAAAGTTTGGGGAACATAATGTATACTCCTATTCATGTCGCTTTCGTTTGAGGTGGTGAGACTAACGTGTCTTTAAAAATAAAATAAAAAATTCTTTACCAAAATGTATACGTCTTTACTTTCTATAGTAGGTTAATATTTGAATAAATGAAAAAAAAACACTTTTATACACCCTTCATCGCCATGTATTGGATGATCCTTCATCAGTGTACAAATTTGAAAGCTCTTAAAACAAAAAATAATTAAAAATGATTAGAAGAAATATGAGAACCATCTAAAACAATGTCTGTAATAAATAACATGTAATAACATGTTCTGGAAAAAAGGTATTTTTAACTAGCTCACCATCACACCGTCTCTCCAAAGGGGTAGGCAGAAAGAATGTTTCAATTTCCACAATTTCCTTTCCTGACATATTCCTCTCGCTTCCTCAACATGCATACATCGTGTCATGCACGCGCGTCGATTTCTCTGACTCCTCACGTGGCCAACATTCAATATTTGATTTATTTGATCGTGCCACGTTTTCTTCGGTCTTCTTCTATTTCTAGTTCTATTTACATTGTTAACATATATTTTTTTTACCATTCTTTATTCATTCATTCTTCCCATGTGTCCAAACCATATTATTTATCCTGTCATTATTTTGTTAATAACACCATCATTCGTACCGCATTCACTTCTTATATTTTCATTCGACACTCTATCATACACAGAGTATCAGTACATTCGTCTAAGAGATTTCATTTCTACTACATTTATTCTACTTTCATCCTTCTTTGCCAGTTCACCAAGAACACCATTGTGCACTGCCATTTTAGCTTTACATTAAATAAGTACATATGTTACCTGTATTATGTTGTATGTGTATAATATATTACCTGTACTCAATTGATGCCTTAAACATTTATGATGTTTGTAATGTCTTTTAAGAAAATAAACTGATTTGATTTGATTTGATCTTTGGATGGAAATAACAAATTCTGAAAATATACAATGAATATTTGATTTGTCTTTTCACGTGTTTGCGAGATATTTCATTCAAATTTTATAATATATGGTAGATGAAGCTTCATAAACAAATATGTATTTAATATTATACTTATTCAGTTTTCGTAAAGTTTCCAGACATGAGAGAGATAAGAATTTATATACACTTTGAGTAGTTTCAAAAGTCATAGAGATAAAATTGAAGAGATTCTATCTGCAAAACTTCATTCCCTCTGTCTAAACCAGTTCAATGCCTCCTGCGAACGTTCGTAATCTTGTGTGAGAACGTCTCGAAAAGAAAGACAAATAAAGGAAAAAGGAATAAAAATTCACTTGGTCTTTGCACACTTTCTATCAATCACTGATCGTTTCTCCAGATTATGAAGTATTCGCATTGGAATGAGGTATAATCTCGACGAATCGATGTAAAATTCCCCTATGTACGTAGGATTTTCACGTGTAAAAAAGTTTACACCTGCACAGAACACTTATGGGCGAGCTTTACCCACAGATGACATCAACAAATATACATATTTTTCAATTTGCTATCACATTTTTTGTTTCTTTGTTACTCATCCATTTATCTCAAAACTATAGTTTATTAAAAAAGTTACTAACTAACTAACTAACTAACCATCACGCCGTCTTCCCGAAGGGGTAGGCAGAAAGAATGGACTGCCACACCTTTCTTTCCTGACATATTTCTCTCGATTCCTCAACATTCATACATCGTGTCATGCACGCGCGTCGATTTCTCTGACTCCTCACATGGCCGACATTAAATATTTGATTTATTTGATCGTGCCACGTTTTCCTTGGTCTTCCTCTATTTCTGGTACCATTTACATCATTAACATATAATTTTTTTTACCATTCTTTCTTCATTCATTCTTTCATATGTCCAAACCATCTTAATGATCCTTTCATTATTTTGTTCATGACACCATCATTCGCACCGCATTCACTTCTTATATTTTCATTCGACACTCTATCATACACAGAATATCCACACATTTGTCTAAGAGATCTCATTTCTACTGCATTTATTCTACTTTCATCCTTCCTTTGCCAGTTCCATGTTTCGCTTCCATACATAAGGGTCGGTAGAAGAACACCATTGTGCACTGCCATTCTAGCTTTTTTGGATAGGTTTTTGTTTGCGATGACAACTTTAAGTGCACCATTCACTTTGTTGCCTGCCCCAACCCTTCTTTCAATATCCCTCTCCACTCTCCCATCTCTTGAAAACATACTACCTTAATACACAAACTCAACTACTTGCTCCAAATTTTCACCATTCACGCTAATATTGCAGACTGTCATGGTTTCTTCCTTTTCAAAAATCATTACCTTGGACTTATTAACATAACAAAAAAGTTTCTTTGATTCATTGTTTCTTGAATAGTGATGTAAAACTCCATATTAAATAATTAATACGAATGAAAACGTCAGTTTTCTAGGAGATTTTTTTTATATTTTAAGGGAATGACATGTTCCGCCCTTCTAAAGCATTATCGAATGTGACAAAACTTCAACTCGTTGCAGTATATATGCACTAGTAAATGGAGCAGAATATGGTAATTAACGAAAAATGATGTGACTGTATACATTTTTAACAAAAATTATTTGTGTAGGTTTAGAAATATTGGAAAAAATTTCTTGGAACTCGTTTAGAAAGTTTTATGACAATGATTACATAGTTAGGGGATACCAAATTATATTATATAAATTAAAAATAAGTTATTTGAGATAGGACGAAATAAAGTGTTTATAAGAAAAACATCTTCTTTCAAACGGTTTACAAATGATTTTACATATTTCAAGGTGACTTAAGATTTTATGTACGTGACAATAAAATGGCGATGATTAGCTACAAACCCAAATTTGAATCAATAGCTAAAAAATTGTAGAGTATAATTGGGTAGAAATAACCTGTTTTAAGCATATGAGGAAACCAACGGGAAACTACCACATTAAAGCCGAAGTGGCATCTCAAGAACCAGCAAAAATATAACACTTTGCTGCAAACCAAACGAAATACGGCCAACATTTACACATATTTGATTAACGAAAGCTTTCATTCAATTTCTGAATATTCCCTTTTAGTTCCACCCTTTGCACAAATGGACGGAAGGGAGATTTTATGTTGAAAACAGAATAACAGAAACGGTGTTATAATGGAAAAATTTCAACATAAAATGCACATGCACGACTCGAGGGAATAACATTGAGAACTGGAATTTAACAGACTAATAAAATATTTGAATATGGAACTTTTTACATATTGTGTGCGGGTAACGTGAAAATAAGTGTTTATGAAATGTTACGAGAAGTTTAATTGCTGACTTCTTTTTTTATAGTAAAATGCGATAAATAGTAGTCAAATGTTTATTTATATATTAAAACATAAATAGTTTTATCGTTTTTATAAAGAATTTTGACAGGTGTAAAAATAAATTTTTCATTTGTTCCAATGACAATTTAAATAATTTCTTCAATAGTATTTTTAAGTTCTTGCTGGTTAAGTGCCTAATTACAGCTAATTTAAAAAACGGTGGATACGTGTAACATAAATTAAATAAACACAAAAGTCCGGATCGTCCGTGTCAACATGTGCAACATCGAAAAAACATTATGTGTATTACATTATGTGCTAAATTAAAAAACGGTGGATTCGTGGAACATAAATTTAATAGTCAATATGTGCACCATCTAAAAAAAAGAACATTTTGTGTTAAATTATTTTTATTTTCTTATTTTATTTTATATCATTGTATTTTATATTATATTACTTGTTTAAGATTTATTTTGTGGGTGTTGGACGATCGAAGTGTGCGCGGGAGATGCCTATTGGTGGCGATGAGGTTCGCAACCCATCACACCGCGTCTCCCGCGGGGCGAAAAGAGAAGGATGGAGTGCCGCATCGGTTAAAGTGTGACAGTCCATTCTTTCTGCCTACCCTTTCGGGGAGACGGCGTGATGGTTAGTTAGTTAGTTAATTAGAGTAGAGAGAGAGAGAGAGAGAGAGAGAGAGAGAGAGAGAGGGAGAATGTACCACCACACAACTCTGATGATGCGGCACTCCATCCTTCTCTTTTCGCTCCGCGGGAGACGCGGTGTGATGGGTTGCGAACCTCATCGCCACCAATAGGCATCTCCCGCGCACACTTCGATCGTGCAACACCCACAAAACAAATCTAAAACAAATAATATAAAATACAATGATATAAAATAAAATAACAAAATAAAAATAATTTAACACAAATGATTATTTTTAGATGGTGCACATATTGTCTATTTAATTTATGTTCCACGAGTCCACCGTTTTTTTTTAATTTAGCACATAATGTAATAACACATAATGTTTTTTTCGATGTTGCACAAGTTGACATGGACGATCCGGACTGTTGTGTTTATTTAATTTATGTTACACGTATCCACCGTTTATTTAAATTAGCTGTAATTAGGTACTTAACCAGCAAGAACTTTGAAATAATATTGAAGAATATATTTATATATTTCTCTAATAATATTGAAGAATATATTTATATACACTCTAATTATATATTTATATATTTCTAATTTTTAAATATTCAAAATTCGAACATTTATCAAGTTTTTATTATATATAAATATTTAAAACGTTGCTGTTATCAATCAATAATTAATCGCGTATTTTTTTAAATAATCGAGAGTTAATTAAACATATAACTTTTGTACACAATCATGTTCGCTATCGCCGCGAAGCACCCGTAAGCAATGTGTTAATATACATCAAATATCATGTATACTGTCTGTTCGCATGCATAACGATATTTTATACGAGTAAATTATTTAGTAGATAATTATCGGCAGCCTGGAGACGACGGATGACAGGAGCGCATGCCGTGCCATGGTCAATAGATAACAGGATGGACACGACCTTCAATCATGAGGAATACGACTGAGTTGAAGAAGAAGAAGAAGACGATAATTTTGTTATTTGATTCTAGAATAATGATGTTTAAACTCCAAACCAAATATAAATGATTTGGTTTGGAGTTTTCAGGCTGTTTCGAAGGTTTTCAAATGTTTCGAAGGCTTACACCTTCATCATCGTTTATTTTGTTCTCCCGATAATGAAGGTGTAATAAGCCTTCGAAACATGTCGAGAAAAATATATTCAAAAGTGGAAAAAACAGTGTTTTAATTCATAAAAATTCGTTTAGATAATTATTTAAATATTATTTTTATACAGTATCATGTTTACCACCCCTAATTTACCACCACTTTTTTGTACCCCTCACTATTTCTCTCAGGAATGTTGGATTTCATCACTCTTGAAACTCGTCGAATGATCTTTCTAGGAAAGCATTTTTTAAAACTATTATCTGGGGGTATTTACAATCCAGGAATACTGAGAGGGCTAAATCTATATGTTCCTCATAGTTATATCTTTTCATTTATTTCATTTATTTATTTTAAACATATCTAAAGCATTACAGATTCTTTTTCCAATACACTAAAGATACAAGTTAAAGATACACAATAATAAGTAATACATAATAGATTAATAAAAAGAGCGAGAAACATTATATGCATGACAAATTAATAAAATAAATATACCATACAATTATAATAAAGATAGTACTTCCCTCAGATGAGCCAAACTATCACAAAATATGTCAATCTCCGAGGTGATACGATTAAGCAAAGATAATGCTCTACCTACTGGCATAACCATTGGCAGGTTGGTTCTACATCGTGGGAGATAAAACAATCTATGCAATAACAATATAATCTATGCAATAATAATATAACAATCTATATCAGAGCAAGGGGGCATATATTATCTTATGCCTCAAATTACCGCACAGGGGCCCTTCAAAGTTCTCCTGTATTGAAAGGGATTCATCTTTTAAATGAGGTTGCAAAAGAGATAGACCTCTTTGGATGCAATTATGGCGAATTCGTAAATACCCTTACGATAAAGGCAGCAAGCAAATAACTGGCTTTTCCTATTTATAAGGCTCTATGTATATTTCCTTTGTTATTCTTTTTTTCACCTTTTACATCGATTTGGCTCGCGCTGTAATGATGTAAGGAGTTTTTTTAAACAAAATAATAATATTAATAATCTGTATGTATATACAGGAGTCGGTTTATAACAGTGTGTCACTAGTCTATCGATGCCAACGATCCTGGCAAAATCAGTCGCTGTCGAAATAAAGAAAAAAGTGGAAGTAGTAATAATACCAAGGGTATTGTAAATATAGGAAAGCATGCGTTCATTTTTCAAATACGTTATTTGAACACACTGAATTCCCAGAGTGGAAAAATTCTTTCAATTCTCATTAAAATGTGTATTTTACCACAGCATCCCTAAGGAACCAACGTTAAGACTGTTATATAAATGTCGGAATCTCTTAACGATCTGAAGACGTTCAACGTATATAAATTTTATATTTTATTCTCCCTCGATTTTACGAATGTCAAAACTTTATTTTATCTTTGATATTGTAAGACACTACATAATAAAAATAATCAGTAATACACACACGAAGAAATCAAGTTAAAAATTCTAGCACGTTTGATATATTTTTTGATAACTTATATTAGAAATATAAAGTGCTCTGATTGATCAAAAAAGTAAAATTAAAAGTATTAATGTTGTTATTGAAATTTCATGGTTGAAGTTCATAGTCAAGATTAAAAATATAAATAATTAATGAAAATGTATCTATAAAGTATATATTTGGCTAAATTCCACATGCTGGTTTATTATTATTTTATTATTATTATTATTTTGTTGAATCGCTCTTAACATCATTATGACAGCATGAGCCAAATCGATGTAAAGGGTATTAAAGCTATCCAAGTGATTCTCGTGACATGTAATAGATAGCTAATCTATCGCCATTTTATTGTCACGTGAATTCTACACTAGACCAAAGACAGTGTGACAATTACACTGCCCTCGCCGGGAATCGAACCCGGAACCTTCGGGGTGGCAGTCAATGCACTTACTACTCGGCTTTGAAGGTCGTCAGAAGTTCATACCAGAAGAAAGCAGCGATCTGCCGAAACCAAAATGGAATATAACAACGTGTATGTAAATACTGTAAAGAATTTTTAATTTTATATTTATTTTCTTTATTTAAAATGAAAGTTATCGGAAGAAGAACAAAATTCAAGCCAAAATAAAGAATGTTTTAGTTTCAGTACAACGATTAAATGGCGACCTTCGTGTCAGAGTGGCAATAGCTATGACTGCCACACCGATGGTCCCGAGTTCGATTCCCCGCTGGTGGCGGTGTGATTGACACACTGTCTATGGTCTGGTGTAGAATTCAAGTGACATTAAAATGGCGATAGGTTAGTTACCTATCAGATGTCATGAGAATCAATATTATAGGCAGATGATTGAATCCTATGTTAAATTAAAAATGATATCTTAGATGAGAGAAGAATGGTTAAACATTGTATAATTGCAGTGTGAATGGAAAGATAAGCTGATGGTGGCCGAGGAAAACATGACCAAATGATTATATTACTAAAAGTATTAGGATTCTTGTTGATGATGTATGATAATAGAGGAAGCTCGAGAAGTATGCCCTAACAGATCAGCGGGGGGGGGGGGGTCTTTTATCTCTGCTGACCCCTCCGGGGAAACGGCGTGAAGGTTAGTAAGTTAAGTAATTAAAATAAGTTATTATTTAGATTGAGACCCAGAGAGCCAGAGCCAATAGAGAGCTGTTGTCGAGTGTGAAAATTAGAAAGGTCTCATATTTGGGTCATGTGCTAAGGGGAGAAAAATACCACTTCCTTCGATTTATATTAATGGGTAAAGTGGAGGGACGTCGGGGAGTTGGTAGAAGGCAGCTGTCCTGGCTGCAGAACATCAAACAGTGGAAAGGAATAACAAGAGTTCAGAACCTGTTCCAAGTGGCGCAGGATAGAGGTGCCTTTGCTGTAGTGACCGCCAACGTTGGGGGGACCCGACATGGTACCGATAGAATAATAAATAATTAGATTAAAAACTTATTTTTCGGTAAACGAGATAAACGTTACCAGTGCCATGTTTGAAGACCATAAAAATCAAAAGCGTGTTTAAACTGTTTATTTTTTCGATGAGCGTGCATGTCACGATGTGTGAATGTAGAAGAGGTGCCATAGTTAAGTCAGGATAGAACAGTATAGCGGTCTATCTTCTCTGCCTACCCCTCCGGTGAAGCGGTGTAGTGGTTAGTTAGTAAGTTATTATGTATCTTCTTCGTCTTTCTTTGTTAGTAAGTTTTTACCTTGAAATAATTAAAATATTTGTTTTTGTGCAAACTAAATCAGTAAAACGAAGATTCATAAGAATCTCGTACCACATAAATTTATATTGTTGTATAATTTGAATTACTATGAAAATGTATGTTAACCCTTTCCTGGTAGCATACGTCTATGAGGCGCACCTGTTTTCAAATACGTCCGTAACTGACCACAGCGCTACTAGTCTTCCCCTCCTTAAGTGTATTCAAGAAGACATAGAGGCGACATCGTTCTCCATCATTTCAGGTTCACATTGTGTAATTTCTAGCTGATTTTCATTTGAATGTATGACGTCTCAGAAACGTGTGTTACAAATAGTGTAATACATTTTATTCGTCTTATAGACATGTGTGACTACAATTGGTTTATTTTTTAACCGTCTAGTGGACGTGGAAATCACCAACGAGATCCTCAAAGAAGAATAGCAAGCTTCTCCATTTATGAAGGGAATTTAAGACAGGCTCCCTTAAATAAAATCATGTAGGTACTGCTCATATGACAAATAGTGACAAACAGTCTACAAATGCATAAAATGTGATAATCCGTAAGAGTGCTAAAAAAAATATAAGCGCAAAAGCCCCAAAATACAATACTGACGTCTGACATACGTGTGTTACTCATAGTGTACAATTATCTTTAGTTGCCAGTCGAGGGTTAAACTAAAGCATACTTTTTAACTAGCACATTCTGTGTATAAAAGACTTAACTCGTTTTTGAAATTTATAATGGCGAGAGTATAATAAATGATTTTGTAACAAAAAAGGGTATTAAAAATAGTGCAAACACGAACAATATATCATTAAAGATTTACAGCTCGCTATTGTTGAGTATTATGTATGAAAAATAATTTAAAATCACGGTACGATAACTTGTCTGGAGTGCATGGGGCGTGGAAGATTTATTCCTGCATTTGCCAAGGAAACAGCGGTACACACACGGACGGTAAATTCATTAAAAATATTACTATTTTTATTATTTTCTTTCATAAATCATTGCAAAGCAGCCAAATTATTGGACGAATTCAATACATATGTTATTTGTTTAGCGCTGTTTCGGAAATTACCCAAAACATGTAACCAGGTTATAGAAAATTAACCCATAGAACAGGCCAGGACCTTCAAGTATCTAGGCATAGACCTGGTGGAAGGAGCTGATCTGCGGGAAGAAATATATAAGCCCAAGTAAACAAGGCAGCTACAATCTCTGGGGCTCTTAAATCCACAATATGGAAAAAAACAAAGACATGGCCATTAAGAGTAAGATGAGAATCTATAAAACATGCGTAAGACCAATTATAACATTGGGCGTCGAAGCAAGGGCAGATACCGTAAGGATCAAACAAGTTTTGAGGACTTCCGAAATGAAAACACTGAGGACGATAGCAGGCCCGACATTGAGAGATCGCGTGAGGAACACCAGAATAAGAGATATGTGAGGTTGAGGATATTTTAAGATGGAGCAGACAGCGAAAAAGGGTAGCATGTATCCCGAAGAATTATAACATTTGCGACATTGGTAATAAAACATGTTAAACTTACCACTCTGTGGAAAAAAACTACCTTATGTTTTTAATTTTATATCGTTCTCCCGATGATGAAGGTGTAAAGCCTACGAAACATGTCAAAAATATAAACTTAAATGTGGAAAAAACAGTATTTTTATTCATAAAAAAAATCATTCTAAAGATTTTATTCAATAATTACAACAAAATAACCATTACACCATCACTACGAAGGGGTAGGCAGAGAGAATGGACCGCCACACTACTTCTCTAGATTCCTCCACATTCATACAGAGAGTCATACACGCACGTCGATTCTTCCGGCTTCTAACATGACCAACCTTTAAAATTTGATTAATTACGTCATGCCATATTTTCCTCGGTGTACCTTGACTCGGTATTCCATTTACATCATAAGTTTATACTTTTTTAACCATTCTTTCGTCACCCATGCGCTCCATATGTCCGAACCAACGCAGCGAGCCTTTCATAATTTTATCCATAGTACCTTCTTTTGCTCTACATTCCTTTCTAATTTCTGCATTTGAGATTCTGTCGTACTTCGTTCTACCATACATACGTCTTAGGGACATCATCTCTACCGCATTTATTCTGCTCTCATATTTCTTCTGCCAGTTCCATGCTTCGCTTCCAAACATAAGGGTTGGGACCAGAACTCCATTGTAAACGGCCATTTTCGCTTTCGTTGATAAATTGTTGTTTCCAATAACTATTTTTAAAGCTCCATTTACTTTGTTACCCGCACCAACCCTTCTTTCAAAATTACTGTCCGTTCGGCCATCCGCTGTGAACATGCTACCTAAATACACAAATTCCCTCATCTGTTCCAAGTTTTCTCCCGTCACACTTGCAATTGTCATTTGCTCTTCTTTCAAAAACTACCACATTTGACTTTCCGACACTCACCATTAAATCGTTTGACTTGCATACCTCATACATTCTCGACACCAAGACTTGTAATTCGTCCGCACTATCCGCAACGAAAACGGCATCGTCCGTGTGTTTGTATATGTATTTTAATCGCTGTATGTTAGCTTTAAAAAAATAACTAGCGTCTCGATTGCTCGAAAATTGTCAATTCAGATACCCTTTGACAAAACGAATAATCTTCAATATAGGAAAGTTTTAAAGTGCTTTCATACAGAAATTTGGATTATAAACGAAGTCGTCGCTCCCATACGAAAGTTACATCACGCTAAGTTAAGATCCATGTGTGATATGCTAATATCATGCATTACTGAAATTTTCACCGTTGAAATTTTACGTAGCAAAGTGTCTAAGTTTACAGAATTTCCTTTTATGAAAGTGCATAAGTGACACGTGACAAGCGAGAAGCCGTGTGTGCATGTTAAATTTATATCTTGTGAAAAGCTTTGATGCTGTCTGGTTGTTTTCATTTTGAAGAAAATAAGCTTTTATGCTGGGGCGTCCATAAAGGGAAATTGAAATATGGTGTTCCTGTTGAAAAATTTGTATATTATACACTGTATTTCAGTACGAAAGGAGTTTTTTTTTTACGATTTTTCAAGTAATATCTAAAAATTCTATTCTTCATATATAAGATAAGACATGTTAACAGTTATTTAATATGAATATGTATGTATAGCCGAATGATACTATGACTGCCACACCAAAGGTCCCGGGTTAGATTCCTGACGATGGCAGTGTGATTGTCATACTGTCATTAATCCGGTATTGAATTCACGTGACAATAAAATGACGATAGATTGGCTACCTAGTTATATCATTTGCATTGATCTGGCTCACGCTCTAATGTTGTAAAGAGCGATTCAACATCTTGTTCTTTCGGTGCCGTATCAGGTTTCTCTAATTTTGGCTATCACTGCAGCAAAGGCATCTCTGTCCTGCGCCACTTGAAACAGGTTATATTATCTTGTAATTCCTGTCCAATCTTTTATGTTCCGCAGCCAGGACAGCTGACGTCCCTCCACTTTACCTATTAGTACCAGTCGAAGGAGGTGGTATTTTTTTCCCCTTAGCACATGACCCAAATATGAGACCTCTCAAATTTCTGTATTCGATTCATCATAATGATAATAGTTAATAATAATCCGGAACATAAAGGTAGATAGCCCCTAAGATGACCAAGTTCTCAAAGAATCCCCTGGTAAGTCTGAAGAAATGGATAAGTTTGCAACCCTCCCTCCTTTTCTGCAAACTATTGGTCCTCAGCATGCCCAAACGAAATGCAGTGGGATAAAGCCACGGAATGCTACCAAACTCCTGAATATTGAGATATCTCAGAAATCTTTTCTGAACCCTCTCTAACTTTACTTAATAATGATGAAAACGTCCGTTTGTAAAACGTTTTATTTATGGTAGTGAAATTTTTTGTCTTGCCAGAGAATTATCAAATATTTATTAGCCTAACCTTATGAAGCAGATTTAGTTAATATGATAATAAAGGTAATTTAATACTTTGAATAAAAGTTTTCTATATTTAAACTACGAGTATATGATCCATTTTACCTTGACAACTAGGAATCACATTAAAAATCAAAATTAAAAATTCTGTTTTAATAACTTGTTGAAAAAAACTAACTAACTAACTAACCATCATGAAGGAGTCATCAGATATAATGGACTGCTACACTTTCATTTCCTTATCTCTCGCTTCCTCAACGTACATACATCGTGTCATGCACTCATGTCGATTTTTCCGACTCCTCACGTGGTCGACATTCAATAGTTGAAATATTTGATTAACGCTTTTCGATACTTTTTGTAAATTTGTTTTAAACCGTGGAAATCTTTTCTTAAAGTAAAAATTTTATCCCATTATAATTTATAATTAAACAAACAAATTTTCAATTATTATTCAAATCTGAATTCACAGCACAAAATGATGGCGAATATACAAGTCATTAATATTCTGTTCAATAAAATTTCTGAACAATTTATATTTTTGTATCGTTTCATATTTTAAAGTGAAAAATAAGGATAACGTAATATTGTTTGTCTGTCGCCTCCAGATCAAAATTTATTTTAAGTTTACATTGTACCAAACCATCTTTACAGATTTTAAGTCAACTCTGACAAATTTGCTGCTGTCTATTCGAATATCCAGCATTAAAAATTACCTTTGTTTACCCCTATTTGTAACTATAGTATAATTTCTGCACATCGAAGGTAAAATACGGTAAGTCCACTTTTTTAGATTTTTTGTTGAGATTTATGGTTACGGTTGGTACGGTAAGTCCACTTTTTTATGGTAGAGGTCGGTCTAACGTACGGTTTTCGTTGACCCCAACTTTAATATTTTCAATTCTATTTAAAAAATAATTTATACACATTGTATACTCGTATATAACACTTTTATTTCAACAATAAAATTATATAGACATGTTTCGGACAAACAGTCCTTCCTCAGTTAAGTTACATATTTATACAAATATTTTAAAATTGTTGTTGTTTACATGATCTGACAGATGTTATAAAGATTTATTTTGGAACGTTTATGCTTTTGTTATAACAAATATTCAATTAAAAATTTAAAATAATAATTTAAAGTTCTAAATATTATTAAATATTTTTATAAACATGAATCTTTACTGAAAAAGGACTGTTTGTCCGAAACATGTCTATATGCTTTTATTTTTGTATACAAAGTGTATAAAAAAAGGAAAATAGAAATATACCATCATAACAGCACAAATTATGGCGTATATAGAAGAAATATATAATATTTTCGTTTGAAACCATGTTTTTTCAGGGAAATATAAAAACACTTTTTATATACTGTAACGTAGTAAACAAATATTTATTTATTTAAAATATCAAACCACAAAGTGAGTGCTTCTCATGATAAAAAAGTTATTTTTTTGTTAAAAACAATACATTTAATTAATTACACTTTCAAAACATACGCAGGGTCAACAAATAAAATAGAGAGTGGATACATTTGTTAATTACAATTTTATTTTCACTGTGGCATTGTTATATTACTGTACTTTATAATACTTTATTAAATCGTTATTTACATCATTAATGCGCGAGCCAAATCTATGTAAAGGGTATAGCCATTTTATTATTAATGAATTTTACATCTGACCAAAGAAAGTGTGAAAATCACACTGCCATCGCCAGGAATCGAACTCGGGACCTTCGGTGTGACAGTTATAGCACTCGCCACTCGGCCACAAAGGTCATTTAATATTGAGAGAAAAAAAAATTCAAGAAGTTTTATTATATTTTATACGAGTGACATAATTCGCCTTGCTAAGGCATTATCTAATGTGACGAAAATCAAACGAGAAAGTGTTTATTTACACAAGATAATCCTGCTAAATGATGTACTTAAGATACTTTGTGTGGTAGAATACATTCTTACCAATAATTAAGGGGCAAGAGACAAATCTGCAAATATATTAAAATACTATTGGAGTAAATATATCAAGTATTTCCTGGTTTTTATACAATTAAATATTGTTCAATAATATTTGTATAAACAATCGTGTTTATACATTTTGTGATTTTTAATTATTTGAAAAATGTCTTTTTGATATTTTGGTTAAATAATGAAAATAATAGTTAATCATTTTTATTTTAATCAATATATATTCTAAACTGTTAAATAAAATAACTTTGCTTTATGTGTCACAATTGTATTTTATTTTACGTGACAGCTGTTTCGCCAACCTATGTTGACATCAATTCTTTTGGTATATTATTGTAATACGTGATGATGTCAACATAGGTTGAAGAAACAGCTGTCACTTAAAATAAAATACAATTGTGATACATACAACAAAGTTACTTAATATAGTATAAAATGTTAAAGTATCACATAGTGTTTCGGCCAAAACAATGGTCTATTCAATATATTATATATTCAGTTAAAATCTACTAATTGTTGTGTCTTCGATCGGTTTCATCTTCGGGCCCAGAAAAAAATATTAAAATCAAAAATCATTTACAATGAACTTGTACCATGAAATTTCATATAACAAGACCTGTTGGGTCTCTAAATTTATAAATTAAAATTTATAATTATATCTGAACAAACATCATTAAATAGTCCATTGTTTTGGCTGAAACTCTATGATACTTCAACATTATAAACTGTTAAAATATAAAACTCTGTTTTAACTTATCACAATATATTTTTTTTAAAAGCTGTCGCGAAAAATAAAAATACAATTGTGGTATATGAAATATAAGTTTATAATTTAACACTTAAATATAAATTGTATGGTAAACTCCAGGTGTTTATAAATAGGTGCCTTCGCTCAATATTAAAAATCTATTGGCCACAAACAGTGTCAAATGCCGTTCTCTGGACCATGGCAGGCGAAAAGCCAATTAGAGAACAAGTCGCTAGGCGCAAATGGCAGTGGATCGGTCACACTCTGAGACGGAACCCAGCCTGCATCGCTCAGGGCGCACTAGACTGGTCCCCTATGGGGGGAAAGAGAAAGCAAGGCAGACCTAGAGCCACCTGGAGAAGAACCATGCAGGACGAGGTTAAGGCAGCAGGTCTCACTTGGAACGATGTTAAGCATCAGGCATGCGATAGAGTCGGGTGGAGAAGATTCCTTGAGGCCCTCTGCACCACGGAGGTGTGACAGGACAAAAAGAAGAAGAAGAATTTAACACAGTTTACCAATATGATTGTTTAACATTCCCTGTAAAGCGAGATATTTGACTTCATCTAGTTTACCTCAGATGTACCGAATTAGCAAAGCGACATCTATCACCGAAACAATCCATCAATTAACTGTTAGCCAAAAAGTTCGTTACAAGATTGTTTACTCAAAAAGATTAAAGTCACCCTTGGGTTGTCAGAAGGGGTTTAATGCCGCAAAGTTAACAGGACCAACACAACGGTGGATTAATATAATTAATATCCGAATTCAAACAATCGATCCGCGCTAATTACTTAGTCAAAAATTTCCGTCATCAATCACTCTGTGGACCGTTTTGTTCTCACTGAAATTACAATCTCGGAACTGTCCCGAATGTTTGCGATACTCGGCTTAGATTTTTGGTTTTCTACTTTATCTTTGGCATTTCCCACATTGGGTGGGGTCAGTCCTCCTGATATGATTTCCCCAAGACGCTCTGTCTTGGGTCTGTACTCTGTTAAGACTGTCTAGACTTGAGATTTCTTGAGAGTGGCCTAGATAAATTTCCTCCATGTCGCAAAAAGGCATCATATACCCCCTGGACTGTTGGGATTCGAAAGGCAGACGTTATATCGCACGTTGAAAACAAAAGTGACACTATACAAAAATCTAAATTTTTCAGTACGGTCATTGAAAGTTTTTGTGAGGTCAATAACTTGACTGTGAGTAGAAATATATCTAATGTTGTTGTTTTATATATTAGTTTAGATATTATTCTATCAGAATCTAGTTGATTTTAATTGGGTTAATAAGCAGGCAAAACTTTAAATGACCGTACTGAAAAATGGAGATTTTTGTATAGTGTCACTTTTGTTTTCAACGTGCGATATGTCGAATTGCAATTTGGCTACTTCAGCTTAGATTTTAGGTATATAGCATTTTTTTTATTGAGGACCCGCTTGTAATGTAAAATGTGTTATTTCTTGTTTTCTTTCTTCTTCTGTTTTATTTACGACTGTGTCCTGTTATTTTAGGGAGCCTGTTAGTGGGATGTAGATGTTCAACTGTCTTGTCATATTTTGGGTGGTCCTCCTTGAGATAGATTGTCTATTAGTACTTTATTTGCCACTTTATTTATCAATCTTTCAGAACACGCTCTCTCCACACGGTCTCTCCATTTACATCTTCTTTGTCTTCCCGATAGCAAAACATTTTCGGTATCGCAGATCTTCCTTATTTTGTAATTTCTCACTCCTCCAAGTCTTGTTCACTCAATGGATCGAAGAGTCAATGTTTTTTGTTCTGATGGTGTCAGCCGTCTTCTTAATATCATTATAAGTCTTTAGTCCTGAAAGTATTATTCATTCTTTCAACTATTATTATCTTATTGAATATTGGTAGAAAAATACAACCTCCTTCGACTTATATTAATGGGTAAAGTGCAGGAACGTCGGGGAGTTAGTAGAAGGCAGCTATCCTGGCTGCGGAACTTTTAAGAGTGGACAGAAATTACAAGCGTTCAGAACTTGTGGCGCAGGACAGAGATGCCTTTGTTGCAGTGATCGCCAACGTTGGAGAGACCTGACACGGCACCGAAAGAAGAAGAAGGTTGACGATTTGTTATTATTATAATTTTATTTGGAATTTTTTATGAATTAAAACACTGTTTATTTCCACAAGTGAAAAAAAGTGTTTTAATGCATAAAAAAACGTCATTATGGAATTCCACATTGTAAACGCCTGAAGTTTATTTATAATTTAATGTATTATAAATATATGCAATGGAACATATAGAGAAAACAGTTATATCATGTGGCCCAGGATTTCTCTAGTTTTGCTTCCAAATATTTAACGTCAGCCCTGTATGGACGGGGGATGGGCTTAGGAATTTGCATTAACAAAGCTCAACCAGCTTCGTTCATGCGATCCCTTAGTCCATACCCTGTCCATGTGGAAAATACGTTAACTGGAAAATGCAACATTCCAACACGAGAAAGAGGCACACTAGGCCACATTTGATACAATTGTCATTTCACTTCTGTGTCTCACTCTCCAAAATAAAAAAGAATGAGTATGAAATAATTAAGGGAATGGTTGAGAACAGAAACTGCAGAGGCCGTCCAAGAGACGCTCTTTATGGTCCAGGTGATTAGATATATGTTATGTGGCAGCTATACAGAGATGAAAAGACTAGATTGAGACACGAGTGAGCGGATGGAACGAATGAGGCTTTTCCCAAACTAATACACCGAATTGTTACCATAATAAATATGAAATAATAAAAATAAAATAATTTGTATGTTTACAACAAAGAGAAACAGATAACTTCAAACAAAAATCGCGTATTCAAAATTAAGAAGTAGCTTTGGCTTTAAAATATTCTCTTACAATCGTACCCGGTCATCACAAATTATACATGACTTGATGCTTTTAAAATAAACTTGTTTTATCTAACTAACTAACTAACCATCACGCCGTCTCCCCGAAGGGGTAGGCAGAAAGAATGGACTGCCACGCTTTTCATTCCTGACATATTTCTCTCGATTCCTCAACATTCATACATCTTGTCATGCACGCTCGTTGATTTCTCTGACTCCTCACGTTAAATTAAAAAAAAACTTTTTTTTATGTGTCACGATTGTATTTTTATTTTACGAGACAGCTGTTTCGTCAACCTTTATTGACATCATCAGATGTTACAATGATGTCAATATAGGTTGACGAAACAGCTGTCGCGTAAAATAAAAATAGAATTTTGATACATAAAACAAAGTTTTTTAATTTGACAGTATATAATGTTAAAGTATCATAGTGTTTCGGCCAAAGGTATGTTGATACGTCGAATTCTTGGGAGTATCGTGAAGATTGTAACACATAGAAGGAAGGTCAAGTATTCTTCCAATTAATTTAACTTGTGTACTCGGGCCTTACTTTGTTCTGAGCTGAATGATCCGGTAGTACGCGGTAAAGTTCACCCAACTTTCTGTTTACCTTCGGCTAGTGACAGCATCCCCCCGCAAGAAAGTTTCTTGTAGCTAATTAGTTTCAAAAGACGAGAAAGTTAAAAGCAGAATGCTTTGTAAGTTTAAGCACTGGAATAAAAATGTCTGAAAAACGTAATTTAAGACAAGTTGTATGGTTGTAGGCTTTGAAATGTCGCTCACACAGATTGGGTACACGACAAATAGGGTGGGGCGTTCTCCAGCATGATAACGTAAAATTATGCATTTTAATTCAAATACATTTTTTTTATTTGAAGTTTTAGTAAATTTATTTATTTTCACGACTCTGGGATCTTTAATATTCAGCAAATTTGAGAGGAAAGAAAACAATATTTATTTTTGTTTTAATAATTTCATATTAAATATCTAAAAAAAGTATGTTATTTAATGTGTGCTTGAACAATTACGTTTATTTTTTTGTTTCTTGAACAATGATTTTAAACTCCACACTTAATTAATAATACGATTAAAAACGTCTGTTTTGTTAAAGTTTTATTATATTTCATTCGTGTTAATTAATTACGTTTAACTATCTCCTCTTTTTCCTTTTTCACTATATTCTGAAAGAATAGTGAAATTTTGCAAATTTTCATATTAATTCAATAATGCTATTCAAAAGAATACATCCAAAAACATGTTTATCTAAATAAAAAATGTGTTATCCCACTAATCCATCTGAAAAGCTACTAAGTAAGTAAAATCATGACGATCTATTGATGATTTACACTAGTCATTTAAACTGATTCAAGCGCCATCTCTCGGTGTCTTACATTACTCACAATTACACATTTACATCAAACAAAATGACTTTGGAGAGTATCTTGTATTCCTAATGTCGAACCATCTCTCATGCGTTCCTGGTATTATATATTTATTATGTTTTACCTGTTTCTTCTTTCTGTTTCTTCTTCTCAATAGATGCCTTAAACTATTATATAAAAAATGTTTGTAATGTCTTTTGAGAAAATAAACTGATTTGAATTTGAATTAGAATTTGAATTTGAAAATAAGTTCAAGCCAATATAGTCTCTAACGTCTTGGCTTTATAAGATTTATTTGTCTGTCAGACTAAAATTTCATTTATATGCGATTTAACAGTGCTTTGTAACTTGATTCGTATTCAATTAATTTTTTTATACCTTTACCGAATAATTATTAATCAAAAGTGCAAAATTCGTTGCTATCGGTTCAGTATTTGTCGATTCTACCGACCTCATAACCATGAACATTCCCATTAATTTACAAATATAATCTATTTTTTAGAATAGCTAATCAGTTGTATACAGTGGTTGGTTCAAATAACCTGCTGCATACAAATGTGGAAAGCAACAGCAAACCATCAGATTAAAGGCCTAATTTGCACTCCAAGAACTAGACAAAAATTTAACACATTGCTGCCAATCTTTGGATTGAAATTATCGAAGACGAAGTATATTTGAATGGTTGCAGTAAAAAAGGCACTAAGTACCAAAAAATAAGTATGCAGTTTTGTTCCATATATCATTTAAAACAAAATTGCATACTTATTTTTTTTTGTATTTTTTTTTTTGGTACTTAGTGCCTTTTTTACTGCAAACATTAATTTATTAGTTGCCACCCGTGAAATATGAACGGAAGTTTATATTTTCTATCCTTTAAAATTTTGGTTCATTGTAAAACCGTAATCAGTTATAAATTTTAACTTTTAATAAAGATTTTTTTTCACACACATAAAAATTTTCAAACCAAAATTTTCACCGTTTGTATTCTTCAGTTATATCATTCAACAATAATCAGAACAAAATTCAAAATTAGATTCAGAATTAGAACGAAATTCAAAAAAGTATTCCTCTCTCGCTCTCTTGTATTCAAAATATTCTCGTACTATTTCTTGATGATATCCGGGTTTTGGATTTTTATATTATGATTATTTGAATACAAGTAGAACAAAGTTTAAGTTAAGAAATCTACCGCGGACGTTATTGGAAAACTCCAGGTGTTTTTAATAGGTGCCTTCACTCAGTATTCAAGATCTATTGGCCCAAAACAGTGTCAAATGTCGTTCTCTGGACCATGGCAGGCGAAAAGCCAATCAGAGAACAAGTCCCTAGACGCAAATGGCTGTGGATCGGTCACACTCTGAGACGGAACCCAGCCTGCATCGCTCAGGGCGCACTAGACTGGTCCCCTATGGGGGGAAAGAGGAAGCGAGGCAGACCTAGAGCCACCTGGAGAAGAGCCCTGCAGGACAAAGTTAAGGCAGCAGGCCTCACTTGGGATGATGTTAGGCATCAGGCATGCGATAGAGTTGGGTGAAGAAGGTTCCTTGAGGCCCCATGCACTACGGAGGTGTGACAGGACAAAAATGTGTTTTGTTTGATTTGACAGACCCTAGCAGCTATATGGATGGGGAAAACCGAAAAAGGCGATGCCAACCTTACGGACCAAGAACTATAACATATAATATTTGAATTCAGTAATAATAAAAACAAAATTACCATTTTTTCAAACAGTATATGAATATGTAAGCGATATTAAAATTTAAAATCCATTGTATAAAATACGAACCTCCAAGAATACCTGTAATACCAATATTTAAATTCAGAAAATTTTACATAAATATTTTAAGATTATTTTTGTATAGAAGCATGTTTACTACCCCTGATCTGTATGTATATAAAGGACTAAGTTTACAATAGTGTCACCAGTCTTTCGATGCCAGCGAGGCTGGCGAAACCGGTCGCTGTCTAAATAAAGGCAAAAGTGGAAGTAGTTAAAAAATATAGTTTTATTTAATTATTATTTAAAATGAACTTCCACTAAGAGATTTAAGTAAAATCATTTGATTATCTGAAAAATATAGTTTACTGTGCCGAATTTGCATAAAATCTGCAAATAGCGAACAAATAAAATATTAAAGTAAGGTTATATGAATGCATGTTAAATCCGCGGTACGACTCTTCCCATAATTGTAGAGATCATGGTATAATTCACGGAGTCCTCCCGTCTATTTCATTTTGAATCCCGGATTAGTCACTGTGTGACGCTATGTGGATTCGATCTTCTCGGCTGTATTCCATTTCACAGCGTATGTAAGGCCTGGCTTAGACGGGGTGTATAATATATAGGCCAACTTCATACGCACACAAGACGCGGATATCAATTCAAAGATATCTTGAATCTGGGAGGACATAATACGGTTTATTTGTGACATTCATGAAATTAACGAAAAGTTAGATAAACTAGAAATAAATAGACTTAAATAGACCCCTGATAAAATCATTCTTTACGTCCAATTATTATTTGTATATTCACCTTCATTATACCCTATGTCAATAAACAAAAAAACTTTCCGAAGAAACAATTACCGCCGAAACCTTGTTTAAAAACTACAGAAGCAGCCCTGGACAAATGGATGGAAAAAAATGGGGAGGCCAACCAGAGGACCAAGATATATAATCATAATTATACTTAAATTCAGTAGGATTAAAATAAATATATTTATTTTGTAATCAAATTAAATTACATTATTCTATTAAATAAATTTTCTCAAATAACGTGAATATCAATATTTAAATTCAAAAAATTTTACGTAAGTATTTTAATAATATTCTATAGAATTATTTGTATAGAATAATGTTTGCTACCCAAGATCTATGTTTATATAGGTATATCCGAAATTTATTCGAAATGCACAGCGTTTCTAGATTATTTAGAATTTTGTTCTGATTATTGTTTTCTGACAGTAGTATATAAAACAAAAGGAGAACAATTGGTGTTGTAAATTGTAAAATTTGTAACTTCTTCTTCTTCTTCAGCCTACTTTTCTCCACTGCTGGATAACGGTCTCATCTAGAAAATCTTTACTTCGTGAGTTTTTATTATTATTGTTTATGATGATTTCTATTATAAGTGCGTCATTTTGTAAAATCAATTACTCCAAGGGCGCGGTAGGAAAAGACTGACCGAACAGTATAGTCTTTAGAAGTTTCTTAAATTTAATGTGTCTCTCCTCATACTTAATACAAACATGGAAGTTATTCCACGCCAACGGACCTGCAACGGTGAAAGCACGATCATAGAAACATGCTTTATTACCTGTGATTGGAATTGTAATGTTGTTCGCATTTTTTTCTACCGATCGGATGAACGTTGCCTTTCTGTTGGAATTGGTGTCAGGCAGAGGTCTGAAATATACGCTGGCGCTCTCTGGTGTCCACAGACAACCCATGAAGCAACAAGATGACTGCAATCCATAATGAATGCTGCAGCACGATTAATTTTTGGTGCATCAAAATTCACACATACTCGTATAACCTCACTTCACTGGTTAAGGTTACTTGAGCGAATCGATTATTAACTATGTCTACTCGTTCACAAAGCCTTACATGGACAAGAACCCCATTACCTCACAGAACTTTGCAAGCTAATCGATCTGAACCCTCGGCAGTCAACTCTATGATCTTCGAAGGAAGAAGCAACACACAAACTTCTTGTCAACACACGAGCTTCAAACTTCGCGGGTCGCGCTTTTGGCATCGCGAGACCGACGGTGTGGAATAGGCTGCCATACAATATCAGAAACCAATCAAGACGACGAAGCAGTGTTCAGAAGCTCTCTTAAAAAATTTCGGGCGACGAGCGCCCTTGAAGTGGCACAAAAATGGCGCTATACAAATCATCATCTTCATAATCGTCCATTATGGTGTATGGTGTTGCAATTCGTATTGTATAATCTCAGATTTTCAAGTATAATAGTTCAACAGCTATGGTATAACCATCCGTCCTACACCCTTGGTATCTAATCCTCCAAACTTTCAACAGCATGTCGCAGACCGCAAACGGGAGTGTTTGCGTGCGTGACGTATGCCTACGGTACACGTATGACGGGCGGGAGAATACAAACAAAAAAAAAACTTCCACTAAAAAATGTTAAAAATGTGCTACAGGCTCACAACATTTCAAAAATTCGTTAGAACGCCGGGAAAACTCAACAACAGAAAATTTGATACTCAGATTTTGTTTATCAACTCATTTATTCGCACTAGAAAACGAATAAACAAAATTACGTAACCTTTTACGTGACTACGTTTTACGCTTATAAGAACATTAGTATACAGAGCTTTCTCTAATTTGAGAATTACACGCTGATACATTTGCAGGTATATCTATTATATTATATTACTTTGCATGATTAATAGGAAAAAAATCAACTGTTTTCTAGAAGTTTCATGACATTTATTGTGAATAACATGTTTCGCGCTTCTAATGCATTATCAAATGTAAATTGAACATCGATATTTAATAAAGCCTTAGACAGGCGAAACATGTCATTCACATAAAATATAATAACACTTCTAGAAAACGGACGTTTTCATTTGTATTAACTATTTAATATGAACTTTTATATCATTGAAAGAAATAATAAATATATTTACCTATTTAACGCACATTCTATAGATAACTAACTAACTAACTAACCATCACGCCGTCTCCCCGAAGAGGTAGGTCGAAAGAATGGACTGCCACACTTTTCTTTCCTGACATATTTCTCTCGCTTCCTCAACATTCATACATCGTGTCATGCACGCGCGTCGATTTCTCTGACTCCTCACATGGCCGACATTCAATATTTGATTTATTTGATCGTGCCACGTTTTCCTCGGTCTTCCTCTATTTCTGGTTCCATTTACATCATTAACATATAATTTTTTTACCATTCTTTCTTCATTCATTCTTTCCATATGTCCAAACCATCTTAATGATCCTTTCATTATTTTGTTCATGACACCATCATACGCACCGCATTCACTTCTTATATTTTCATTCGACACTCTATCATACACAGAGTATCCACACATTCGTCTAAGAGATCTCATTTCTACTGCATTTATTCTACTTTCATCCTTCTTTTGCCAGTTCCATGCTTCGCTTCCATACATAAGGGTCGGTAGAAGAACACCATTGTGCACTGCCATTCTAGCTTTTTTGGATAGGTTTTTGTTTGCGATGACAACTTTAAGTGCACCATTCACTTTGTTGCCTGCCCCAACCCTTCTTTCAATATCCCTCTCCACTCGCCCATCTCTTGTAAACATACTACCTAAATACACGAACTCAACTACTTGCTCCAAATTTTCACCATTCACGCTAATGTTGCAGACTGTCGTGGTTTCTTACGATACTGTTAATAATATATAATACTATTAATCATATACGCATACACAAATGTATACATATATATTGTATCATTTACTGTTTCTCGAACTACAATATAATATTAAAAAATCTGGTTTCTTGTTTTAGGCATTTTGGGCCCGGAGTTTTGGGTTTATCTTGTATCTCTATGTATCCTCTTCGATTAACGTTTCGGAGATCGTGGCAGACTCGATAATTGTTATTCTAAGGGTAGCGCATGGTTTACTATATTTGTGTCTTAACTTATCTGCATCAAATTCCTGGGATTAATCTGGGTATATTTCAAGAACTCAGCCGTGATGGAGGGTGTTGGTGTTTTTGTTCCTAATGTATACCCCATACAGAAGACACATAGAAGCCCCAGAACGATACAACTAACGCTATCTACGTAGGATCCTAAATGTGAAATAGCAGGACAAACGGACAAATGACAGCATACTTTCTGAGGTCAATATGACAAGTATTGAGGCTGCCATTATTCAGAGACAACTGCGCTGGGCTGGTCACGTCATCAGAATGCCTGAGACAAGATTCCCAATAGAGATTATGTACTCTCAGCTTACCTAAGGGAAACGCTCACACGGTGGTCAGAGGAAACGCTTTAAGGACTACCTTAAAGGAAACCTACATAATATTAATTACTGGGAAAATACTACAGAAGACAGACCTAGGTGTAGAACAACAGTACATAAAGGAACGCAAGACTTTGAAGCACAGCGCAGAGACGACGTCGCAGAGAGGAGGAGGAGGAGAAAGGAGAGACCACTGGGAGACGGTGACGGCTCTATTACAAGCGTCTTCCTCTGCCCTAGATGCCCCAGAGTTTGAGGGGTCCAGGATTGGGCTCTTCAGTTACATGCAGACCCACAACCGTGAAGGACAGTCTTCCTCGGACACAGGACAGCCGATGATAACAGCGCCAGCATAGATTGTTTTACCGGCCGCCAGAAGTAACTAGCTTCTGGTGACACTGCTGGGACTAGCAATCAGTCTGCTGAACACGAACTTCTAGGAGATCAACATCTTTCATATTATTAATAATACTTTAACTAGTACAAGAGTACTTTGTTTCCGAATTTAAAGAGCAAGTCGAACCATCGTTCATGCGTTCCTGGTATTTTACCTGATCTTTAATAGTGGTATTAAACTTTAAAAAAACGTTTGTAATGTATTTTGAGAAAATACTGAAAACTGAGTCCTAGTGTCAAGAATGGACCAAGTATGCAATAAGTATGACCTTGTGATGAACGTTTCAAAGTCTAAAATTATGGTATTTGAAAAGGAAGAATGTATGACGGATTGTGACGTTAGTGCAAACGGTGAGAAATTAGAGCAAGACACCAAATTTGTTTATCTGGGAAGCATGTTTATAAGAGATGGAAGAATGGAGAAAGATATCGGAAGAAGGGTTGGAGCTGGAAACAAAATAAATGGTGCACTCAAAGTCATTACCACAAATATAATTATATCGACTGAAGCAAGAATGAGGAATGGATGAGGAAATAATGGTTAAAAAGATATATATGCAAGTAGTGTGAATGGGAAAAGAAGTCGAGGAAGGCCAAGGAAGGCCAAGGAAGACACGGTAAGTGTATTGTATATACCGAAGGTTTTGGGTTCGATTCCCGGTGAGGGCAATATGATTGTCACACTGTCTTTGGTCTGGTGTAGAATTGACGTGATAATAAAATGGGAATAGATTAGCTACCTATCACATGTCACGAGAATCACTATAATAGCTATAATACCCTTTACATCGATTTGGCTCATGCTGTCATGATGTAAAGAGCGATTCGAGAAAATAATAATAATAATAATAATAATAATAATGACCAAATCAATCAAATACTGAAAGGCGGCCATGTTCGAAGTAGGAACAATCGACGAGCGTGCATGTCACGATGTGTGAATTTAGAAGAGGCGCGAGAATTATGTCAGGATAGAACAATGTGGCGATCCATCCTCTCTGCCTACCCCTCCGGGGAAACGGCGTGATGGTTAGTTAGTAAGTTAGTTTGTCTATCTTATCTGCATCAAATTCCTGGGCATATTTTAAGAATTCAGCCGTGCTGGAGGGTGTTGGTCTTTTATTTCTGATAGATTTCTCCAGCGCCAGCGTAGATTGTTTTACCGGCCGCCAGAAGTATCTTACTTCTGGTGACACCGCTAAAAAAAGCAATCAGTCTGCTGAACACGAACTTCTAAGAGATCAACGTCTTTCATCTTATTGAAAATACTTTCACTAGCACGAGAGTACTGTGTTCGTCGTTTAAAAAGCAAGTCGCATGTTTGTGTTTTTAGAAAAATTACCTGATTTTATTTGATTGAGACATTCGGACGTCTTCACTACAGTGGGTCAGTATTACATTTGAACGAAATAGAATAAAATCACTTTTCTGCAATAATAACGTAAACTTGAAACTCCGCCAGAGAATGATCAAATGCTATGTGTGGTCTGTTTTATTGTACGGAAGTGAAACGTGGACCTCGAAAGTTAACTCAAAGAACAGACTGGAAGCATTTGAAATGTGGCTCCATCGCCGAATGCTCAGAGTTCTCTGGACAGACATGGTTACCAATACCGAAGTCCTGAGGCGAGCTAGAGTTGACAGGGAACTGTTATTAGCTATCAAGTTTCGAAAGGTCTCACATCTGTGTCATTTACTGCGTGGGGAAAAGTACCAGGCGGTAGGAGACAAATGTTATGGCTGCGAAACGTGCGGGAGTGGACCGGCATCCGAAGTGTGGAGGAACTGTTATGAGCGGCGCAGGACAGGGACAGGTTCGCCGAGGTGAACGCCAACGTTGGGGGGACCCGACAGGGCACTTGAATAAGAAGAAGTGATATAGGGGTGATTGGTTGAACGCAGAGAATCTTGAGATCCCTATTCTTTCAACAGTGACAATATATGCACATATTTGCTTGTATTTCGATGGCTTGGTACTTAAAAGTAACTTTTAAAACGAGTTGCGTAGTAACGCCGTCTGCGCGTGTCATTTCTTGCCATTATACATTCAGTATAGTGTAGTCTGCGCCTTGTATGAGGTACTCATCAATCTCTGCCAGATGCGACGCAAATTTTTAGATGACGAGGGTTTAAGTAAAGTCAGTAAATGAATTAAGCCCACTTCCATCCTTGCGGAACAAGCACGGAGAATTTGTGGAGCCGCAGAATTTCTGTGTACATGTGAACAGAGGAGCCTTCGGATAACTGTTGACAAATTTGGGTTAAATTTAAATTATCTCGTTACTTATTTACATGGCGAGCTGACCGTATTGGAATTAAATTCTCTCTAGCAACCAAGATTCTTAAATCTTGGTTGACTTGTAACATATTCGCGTAAGTAATTAATTACCCTTTGAAAACTTGTTTCACTGTACAATCGTAATCAGTTATAAGTTTATATTTATAAAAAGATGTTCTGCTTTGCTTAATAAACATAAATCTCCATAGATGGCGTTAGTATGTAGATTATATATAGAATAATTTTAAAAAGATTAACATATGTAATCAAAATCTTCATAGATGGCACATTGAAACTGACATGTGAAATCTTGCATGCAAAAACTTTAACATATATACAACTTCCAAAAATTTGTCATACATGGTCATAAAGAAAGGTGGAATGGGGAATGTTGTAATTACGGTTGACAGGTCATAAGTCCTGTAAACACCTTGATCAACCTTAATTCAGTTTCCAATTTGCATCTTCGTCTCTATTGAGATACAATTAAATCATGAATTGATAACCCGCAATGGGTGAAATCCAGTATTCGTATACAAGTATAAGTATACATTCACAAAAAATAAGTTTATACTTAGGAAATTGAAAATAACTTAGTTTAATCCATAAAATATTTAAAAAATATTAAAAAAACACTACGTGTTTCGAAGAATACCTCTATCTATGGAGGTATCCTCCGAAACATGTCGTGTTTTTTTTAAATATTTTGTGTATTAAACAAAGTTATTTTCAATTTCCTAAATATATTATTATACTATGGAATTCTACAAATGCCTTAGCGTTCAATAAGTAATAGGCGTCAACTTTTTTTTCAAATGCGTTAAAAAAATCACAATTCACAACACCAAATTGTTCTCCTTCTGTATTCTAGACTACTGTCATACAACAATAATCAGAACAAATTCAAAGTTATCAAGAAACGTTCTCGGGCATGCGCATCGTGTGTATGTCGAATCACTTTCGGAGATAATTGGAATATTCCTCTCAAGCTCTCTATTGTATTAGTTATATTCTTGTACTCTTTCTTGACGACATCCAATAGTAAAATGTACACATCGAATGGGACTTTTAATTGAAAAGTAAGGGGTGAAAATAAGAAAGTGTGAAACTACAAGACAAAGTGATGGCGAATATAAAAAAGATTATCCTACTAATTGTATAAGATTATTATGGGATTAAGACACTATGTCATTTGGTTTGATAAAACAAAAATAAAGTGGTGAAAATACAATAGAGCGGAAGAAAGTATTGTGAATAAAATTATAAAAGGATCACTGCGTTGGTTTGGTCACATGTAGCGGATGGATGAATAAATAATGGTAAAGAAAGTATACGTTAACAATTTAAATGGAGAACGGAGTCGAGGCAGACTGAGAAAAACATAGCGGCACCAAATTAATCTAATTTTAAAGGTTGGTCAAGAAAGAAGTCTAAAGAATCGACGTGCGTGTATGATTCGTTGCATGAATGTAGAGGAAGCTAGAGAGTCAGGATATAGTAGTGTAGCGGTCCATTCTCTCTTGCAACCCCTGCGGAGAAACGGCGTAATGGTTTGTTTTTGTTTTTGAAATAATTCTTAAATCACTGATTAACATGTATGTAAGGAATACCATTGCGACAATCAAATGGCTTGTTAATATAGCAGAAATAAGTTTTTTATTTATTCAAAGCTAAGAATTCCAAATTTGACATAAGGGGGAAAAAGTGTATCATTTTTAAAGATATATAATATTTATTATAACCAACGCCTTTTAATATTAGATATTAGATATTAAAAGGCGTTGGTTAAGTCTAATATTGAAGGGAAAAATAGAGGGCCGCAGGGGGGCAGGGAGAAGGTAGATGTCCTGGCTGCGCAATGTGAGGGAGTGGACGGGAACTGGAACTGTGGAGGAGCTGTTCCGGACAGCGCAGGATAGGGAGGAGTTTACCAGAGTGATCGCCAACGTCGGGGGGACCTGACAGGGCACTTTAAGAAGAAGAACGCCTTTTAAATTCATTCCCTACCGGTATCACCAAAGCAAATTATTTTTGGGTGCCAAAAAAAAGATCTTATTACTTTTAATAATGTAAGAAAAAAAATATAGATTTAAATTTTTTAAGATAATCAAATGATTTTACTGTAATCTCTTGATGGAAGTTCATTTTAATTAATAATCGTTAAATTGTTAAATTGTAAATGAAATATCGTTTCATTTAATTATTATAGTTAATATTTTTTGGTTGAACTCTATTATGCGTACTTCCAGTACTAACATATGGAGCAGAAACACTAACCCTCACCAAGTCGACCATAAGGAGACTCTGTGTAGCACAGAGGAAACACGAAAGAGCCATGCTACACGTAAGACTCTTAGACCGGAAAAGAAATGCTGCAATACGTAGAAGGTCGGGAGTAACAGATGTCGTCGCAAGGATAGCGAAGCTTAAATGGTCATTTGCGGGACATGTTGCTAGATTGGCAGACGATAGATGGACCAGAAGGGTGGTAGAGTGGAGACCCCGCGAAAACAAACAAAACAGAGGGAGACCCCCCACACGATGGTCCGATGACATTAGCAGAATTGCTAGCTATTGGATGCAAAAGGCACAAGACAGGGATACGTGGAGAAGTATGGGGGAGGCCTATGTCCAGCAGTGAACGACAACGGCTGTCTAAGTAAGAAAGTAAGTATTATAGCTAGAATCAAGATGTGTAAGAATGATAAAAATATCAATTTCTATAAAAAAAAGTTGTTGTAATGTATGCTGATCCTAAAGTTTTTTTTAACGTAATTTAATAATTATTATTTGTATCCAAAACAATGGCGTTTTGATACAAGCTGAAGGTTTTAAGCCGATTGTTGTTCCTAAAATTTATTACTGTATAAGTCGATACTTTTTTTAAATATGAAAAAAATGGAACAGAGCCGTTCTTGTTTTAAATTCCTCAACTGTCAGGACACGACATCGATCATCCTTACAGTTGACTGACTTTTTCAAAGCGATAGGCGATAAAACTCTTTGTTCCATGAACTAGTGTTTTCACATTAAATTTTAAATCGGCTTCTCAAACAGAAACTTGCGGTGTCTATCGAAGGTCGACCAAAAAAACAGAGATATTTTTACATTGTAAAAATATCAAAGAATATTTTAATTTGTTTTAACTTATTCAGAATTAAATTATTGTTGCTATTCATTAGAACGATATAAACGATAAGTAAAGAAAACTACTAAAAGTTGTCATCGCAAACAAAAACATATCAAAAAAGGCTAAAATGGCAGTGAACAATGGTGTCCTTATACCGACCCTTATGTATGGAAGCAAAGCATGGAACTGGCAAAAGAAAGATGAAAGTAGAATAAATGCAGTACAAATGAGATCTCTTAGACGAATGTGTGGATACTCTGTGTATGATAGTGTCGAATGAAAATATAAAGAGTGAATGCGGTGCGAAATATGAACAAAATAATGAAAGGATCATTTACATGGTTTGGACATATGGAAAGAATTTGGACAAATATTATATAAGGGTCGGTACTAGAACATTATTATGCACCGCATCTTATTTTTTGTATAGACTTTTGTTCACGATGATAAATTAAAGTACACCATTCATTTTGTTGCTTGTTTTAACCCTTTATTTTAAGACCAATTTCATAAATCTGCTTTCAATCTGCAATAAATTTAGTAAATGTTTGTGTTTTCTGCGTCAATGTACTTTTAGCCTCTATTTTGTTCACACTTAACATCTAATACCGTTATATTAAAGTAGACAGGATGCTCATATATTACTCTGTCACATGGAAATTGTCCATTGTTTTGTCTGTAAATACTGAAATCGGTTCGTTAATCAATAAACACGAGCCCCGTTATACACCACACAAAACTATACAAAATCCGCGTTGTTACTATACAAAATCAGACAAAGAATCGGAATTTACTGTATGAAAAGTATCATACACATACCGAATACTTTGGTTGATATATTATCTTTTTACACATGGCCAACAACTTTGAACATGTCCGACCTTTAAACTTTTATTAATTTGATCATGCCATATAATGCTATGATTTCATGATTTCATACTCTATCCATATCGTTAACGTACTCGTATAATTCCTTAACCATTCTTTCTGCATCTATGTTAAAATCGTATTTTAAATATGTTATCATATATTAAAATCAAAGCATCACATGTTAAAAACAACGCAAGGGATCCATTCATATTTGACGACCTTCGTGGCCGAGTGGTAAGTGCATTGACTGCCACCCCGAATTTCCGCGTTCGATTCCCGGCGAGAGCAGTGTGATTGTTACACTGTCATTTGTCTGTTGTAGAATTCACGTGACAATAAAATGGCGATAGATCAGCTACCTATCACATGTCACGAGAATCATCATGATAGCTACCATATAATACCCTTAACATTGATTTGGCTAATGCTGTCATGATTCAAAGAGCGATTCAACAAAATAATAATTATAATAATGTTTTTTTCATAATACACAAAATATTAAATATTTTTATACATATCTGGCAATAGAGGTTTTGGGAGTGTAATGTTTTTCTTTGCTAAGGCATACTAATGCCAATTCGAAATGTTAAGTATGTCCAACTTTATTGAAAAACGAAAATAAAGTACATGATTATTAATACAAAGTACTTTTAATTTATTTCTTGTATATTCGGCTTAATTTTGTGTTGTGTATTAATATTTGAATAAATATAAATGCGTTTAGTATTACAACACTTTATTTCACTTATCACAGACGTATTTCGGTTATAACATTACATTCATAACCTCTTTCAATGTACAAAGTTAAAAAAATCTTCATTCGAAAAGGTAATGTTATCACCAAAACATGTCTGTGATAAGTGAAATAAAGTAATATAATACTAATTGTTGTTATAAATAACGAACGTAAAGAAAAGTTGTTTGTACATCTAGTACGCTTCCACTTCTTGTGTTTAGCGTTGACGGGACGCAGTATGCTGCCGAAACCGATCGAATATACGAGTCAACACAAGTAGAAGCCCACTAAATATTATATAATATATAATAATAATGAAATTTTGCGTCAATTATTTTTTTAATATTTTACCGAGAAATTTCAATTAAAAAAGTATTTATTCATTTCAAATAAAAATATGATATATTATTAATAAAGGTTATCAAGACAATTTAAAGTAAACACTGATGAAAATTATGTGTAAAAACAAGTCAAATGACCCAAAGAAAAATATAATTGGTCCTTTCAACCTATTTTTAATCTTGTTTTCAAGATTTAAATATGCTGTGGAAGCTCAAAGGCAATATCAATAATGAAAATGTCTTACTAAATTATTTCAAGATAAGTTAAGGGAACTGTTTTTTTAAATATTATTTCGGAGCCATCTCACTTACGTTTATTGAGGCTATTTAGGCGTTTCGTGATACCAAAAATTTGCTTTTCAAAAATACCTTACGCACGCATTTTGTACTGTTGACTTTTTTGGGAAATTAAATGTAACGTAAATCTGATTTATATACTAAACAAACGATTATTGCCAAAAAGAATGGGTCGTTAAGAATAATAAAAGTCTTAACGTTCTTTTTTAGTTGAGGGAGACTAATTTGAAAAAAAAGTTTAATGATAATAAGACGGCCATTGGCGTAACAAAACTTTCGTTACCACAACTTCGAAAGTTTTTTATAAGACTTGTGTGCGACACATCAAGACATATGGGATCGAGTACAGGGTGGACACCATAATAAAAAAAAAACGCGCTCAGAGTGTCAGAAATAAAGACGCTCAGAAATATATCGGGCAAGACATTGCAAGAGAGGATAAAGAATATACGGATAAGGGAGATATGCGAAGTCGAGGATGTCGTTAGGTGGGCAAGGCAAAGGAGGCTATACTAGTATTCACACGTGAGGAGAATGGATCCATCCAGACTCTCTTTCATAGTGTTACACGGCCAGCCCCATGGTAGACGACCCCCGGGCAGACCACCAAATACATGGAACCACAGCTGGGAGTCGACTTCGCAGGAGGCCAATTCCTCTTAAGAAACAGGCCACTAGGCCTATACTAAGACTGATAAGAAGAATACTTGTTTATTTTTATCTTGTTATTAGGGGTGGAAAATATAAATTGCTGCACCTGATCATTGAAGGAAACATAGAGGATCGACGAGAAGTTGGCAGCAGGTGAATCTCCTGGCTCAACAGCATAAGATACTAGACTGGCTTGAGAAGCGTTTTGAGCGTTTTTTTTTACTGTTTTGAGCTGCCAGAGGGAGAGTTGTTTACCTTCGCGTGATAGTCAAGGTCGGTAAGACCTGACATCTTTGGATTGATTAGCATGCTAACTGCCATATTCAGTAATTGAAATACATTAACATTTAACTGTAAGCATACTTCAAGATATTTAATTTTTTTATACATACAACTGGTCATTTGACCCCAAAAACTGTACATTTTATTTGAACTATTACATTTATTCTTATGACGTGTAATAGATAGCTCATCTATTGCATTTTATCATCACATAAATTATTCTACGCCAGACCGAAGCCATCGACAATCACACTGCTATCGTCGGGAATAGAATCCGGAACTTTATGTGTGGCAGTCATAGCTCTTGCCACTCTGCCACAAAGGTCGCTGTCAGTTGATGCTTGTTAATTCATTTTTTTAAATAGGTATTTTGGCATGCTTTTTTTATATGTTTGTACATAAAATAGATTTTTTGTCTTACGAATTTCATTCATGACTTATAAATAATTTATTATTTTTTATGCAATTGTGTAAAACTTCATACGCAAAACAACGTATATCATTGATGCCATGGCTAGATGAAAATGTACACACAACGTATTTTTGCCAATTTTAATTATTCTCTAGCAAGGCAAAACATTTCACTACCATAAAACATAATAAAAGTTACAGAGAATTGATGTTTTTAATAAATATAAATAGCTCTAATTCTGTCGTAATAGTTTACTTATTAATTGAATTTATATTTAAAAAAAATATTTTCGCATTTTATTCACGTCGTTTTTCCGCAGGGGTAGGCAGAGAGAATAGACCGCCACACCACTCTATCCTGGCACACCTTACAGCGAGTCATACAAGCACGTTGATTCTTCCGACTTCTAGCATGACCAACCTTTAAAATTTGATTAATTTGGTCATGCTATGTTTTCCTCTATCTGCCTCGACTCCGTATTCCATTTACATCAACGTATACTTTCTCAATCCATGCGCTCCATATGTCCGAACCAACGCAGCTATCCTTTCATAATTTTGTTCATAATACCTTCTTCCGCTCTACATTATTTTTTTTATCAGCATTTGAGATTCTGTCGTATATCGTTAAAAAAACATTTTATTTTTGCAATATATATAATCGACAATAAAAGTAATGGCGAATATAGAAAAATTGATATTATTTTAATATATTAGCATGTGATATTTTAATATATACATATAAGAACTGAAAGAAATTAGAAAGAAATAAAGAATGCAGAGATGGCTAAGGACAGGAGCCAGTGAAGGACTGTTATAGACTATGCCAATTCCTACACCGGGATGTAGCACAAAGAAGAATAAGAATAATATAAACATTATATTTTAATCATGCCATTCAAAGTATTTATATCGTGATAAGTGAAAAAATCTCCTTTGAATTCAAATATATATTTTTTTGTTTGACATTATTGTTTCTTAAACCCATTTGATTTCAGCTCACATTCATGTATTCATAAAATAAAAGCTTTGTTTTTACTGGAAAAATGAACTGTTTATTAATATTAAATATCCGTCAAAGGTTTCATACAAACCGTTTCCTTTCACTACGCCACTGAATATAGAAATGTTTTGTCCTGAATAACTTAACTTAATTTTTGTATAAGGCTTCTAATCCAAGTTAGGATGGCTGGCATTAAAATATAAATGTTGTCTCAAATTAGACTAAAAAATGCGTATAAAATAATTGAAACCCTTCATTTAAAATAAAAGCAGAAGGTATACGTTGTAGAAAGGATATTTTATAATATTTTAACATTTTAATGTAAACTATTGTATTTAAATTATTAATTATTCTAACTAACTAACTAACTAACCATCACGCCGTCTCCCCGAAGGGGTAGGCAGAAAGAATGGACTGCCACACTTTTCTTTCCTGACATATTTCTCTCGCTTCCTCAACATTCATACATCGTGTCATGCACGCGCGCCGATTTCTCTGACTCCTCACATGGCCGACATTCAATATTTGATTTATTTGATCGTGCTATGTTTTCCTCGGTCTTCCTCTATTTCTGGTTCCATTTACATCATTAATATATAATTATTTTACCATTCTTTCTTCATTCATTCTTTCAACATGTCGAAACCATCTTAATGATCCTTTCATTATTTTGTTCATGACACCATCATTCGCACTGAATTCACTTCTTATATTTTCATTCGGCACTCTATCATAAACAGAGTATCCACACATTATTCGAAGATATCTCATTTCAACTGCATTTATTCTACTTTCATCCTTCTTTTGCCAGTTCTATGCTTCGCTTCCATACATAAGGGTCGGTAGAAGAACACCATTGTGCACTGCCATTCTAGCTTTTTTTGATAGGTTTTTGTTTGCAATGATAACTTTAAGTGCACCATTCACTTTGTTGCCTGCCCCTAATTATTCTAATAATTAAAAAGGTAAGTGACACAGTTGGATGAATACTTCCTTCAATAATTGTGTAAACTGATATATAGAAAGGGAAAATTTTGTTGATTAATAGCAGTGATTCCCAAAGTGGTCTATATAGACCCCCAGGGGTCAACGGCAACTTGCAAGGGGTCCATGTCAGCGAAAAAGAAATTGGGGGTCTATAAAATGAAAATGGGGGTCCACGATAGTAGATCTCATGTCAATCAAATCAAATTTGTTTATTAACTCAAAAGACATTACAGACAGGAAAATGTTTAAGGCATCTATTGAGTACAGGTAAAATATTATAAAAATACAACATAGTACCAGGAACGCATTAGAGATGGTTCGACATTAGGAAGACAAGATAATTTCTATAGTCAAGAGTATTTGTCTCCTGACCGTACCTTCACTAATATGAAAGACGTCGATCTCCGAGGAGACCGCATTCAGCAGACTAATTGCTCTTCCCACCGGTGTCACCAGAGGCCGGTCGGATGGTCGAAATCGTTGGCGACCCTTTTTTTTAGCTCATTGGGGAAAATATGCCGGTCGAAACAATTGGCGACCTTTTTTTAAAGTTTATTTGGTAAAATCGAATATCCGATATTTGCTAGAAAAAAAAGTCGTTAAAACGTTTCGACCATCCGACATGAGATCCATTATCGTGGACTCCCATTTTCATTTCATAGATCCCTAATTTTTTATTTATTAGGAAAGCAGGGGGTCTACACAAAATGAAAGAATTCGGCACGGGGTCTACGGGACAAAAATGTTTGGGAACCTCTGTTTTATAGGAAGGAATGGAAAACATTTATTTACTGTCCCAGCCATGGGGCGCTGAAATGCCGAATCAGAGAGCATATAGTGTGGGAAGCAATGCTCATTTCTAGATTACGTCAAGATTTTAACTACCAAGGACATACATTGATTACACAAATAAAATAAATTAACACAAGATGTGTCTGCATTGTAATGTCAGTTTTTTTTGACGCGACTATACGGCGGAACGCGCGCGGACCAGTTAAAAATGGTAGTGGGGGAATCTAATATCTGAATTTAACTTAACTAACTAACTAACTAACCATCACGCTATTTTTGGCACCTACATCCAACCCTTTCAGCTCTTTCATACATTTGTCCATATACAGATTAAATAACCACGGGGACATTGCGCAATCCTGTTTGACACCTTTATTGATATCAAACCAGGCTGTAAGATCTCAATTTACTCTGACACTAGCAGTGCTTTCCGTGTATAGCGACTTAATTGCCGTGATCAGTTTTGTACTTATTCCATTTTCAGACAATATTTTCCACAACTTTTCTCTATTAACGTAATCATATGCTTTTTGCAAGTCGACAAATGCACAGAAAAGTTTGCGATTTTTGGCCAGAAACTTGTCTGTCAATGTACGAAGTCCAAAAATTTTAATGAATTGAACAACCTGAATTCTAAATTTAGACTTTTATGCAGAATTATTTCATAGCGTTTCAAAAAGTCATTACTCAACGAATTACGTATGTTGTCACATTTACCCAAATACAAAAATATATTTTACAGCTACCGATTGCTATTATGCAATAGATTTCATTAGCGTTATCAATTAAGGCACATTCATGAATTTTCCTAAAAATATTATGCGGTACTTTTAATAATCAATTTGATTAATTGCCACCATTACTCGCGTTTGGTGTAATTTTATATGCGCGATAAGATTAACTTAAACAACTAACATATTTTAAATTTGGAAGGAAAATTTATACTATGAAAATTTACCCATATTACTCGGTTAATATTTTTGTAAATAAATCAACACACATTTTACTAAGTATAAACAACTTTACATGACTTAGAAGCGCCAACCGGTTTTACTGTGTGGCGAGCTTCATCAGGCTATTTTAAATATAAAGACTTATAAAAAAATAATATAAAAAATATTTTTTTCATCATTGTTCAATATACAAAAAAAATTAGAATAAAACGAACAAACAAACAAACCATTACGCCGTTTTCCCGAAAGGATAGGCAGAGAGAATGGACCGCTACACTACTCTATCCGGGCATACCTCTCTAGATTCCTCCACATTCATACAGCGAGTCATACACGCACGTCGATTCTTCTGACTTCTAACATGACCAAACTTTAAAATTTGATTAATTTGGTCATGATATGTATTCCTCGGTCTGCCTCGACTCCGTATTCAATTTACATCATTAACGTTAACTTTCTTAACCATTCTTTCTCTATCCATGCGCTGCATATGTCCGAACGATCCTTTCATAATTTCGTTCATAATACCTTCTTCCGCTCTACATTATTTTCTAATATCAGCATTTAAGATTCTGTCGTATATCGTTCTATCACACAAACGACTTAGGGACCTCATCTCTACTGCATTTATTCTGATCTCACCCTTTTTCTGCCAGTTTCATGCTTCGCTTCCATACATAAGGAAATATATAAGAATCAATTTAACTAAAGATGCATCCCTATAAGTTTAAGTACTCATATAAATAATGACAGATAAAACAGGGCCGTTTCTCTTGTTATTATGGCTAAGAGCATTCTGTAACATACGCAGAAAGCTTTGAAATTTTCCGAACTGGATCATTGCATTCGTTTTCCGTTACAGCAGCGGATTTGGCGCCAAATTGCACATTCAAATGTGTGTGTTTACTATTAACGTCAGAAACTGTAAACACATACAACTTGAAATTGTATACTTTAACTACTAAAATTTGATGGTTCGTTGTAACGTCTGAATTTTCCCCGATCTATTTCCAAATTATATTTGTTTTTTATACTTTTTCTTATCCGTGATCTCACTCTTTGTTGTTTCGCTCTTTTAAGGCATTATCAAATTTGATCATGTTAAATTAATTTGATAGAAGGGCGAAACATGTCAAGCCCATCAAATTATTCGTATTGTTTATTCAACGCCTTTAGGTTCTCAAAAAAAGGAAAATATTTTTTCTTTGTTCTAATAATAATATCCAACATTCAGTTGGTGGCTGACCAAACCCAGTTGAAAAATACAATAAAACTTTTAGAAAACTAAAGTTTTCATTCATGTTACTTATTTGCCTTTAGTTGCTCAAGAAAATAAAATCTGTTTTTTATTGTTCTTTTTATAATATCTAACATTCAGCGATAATTTCCGGGCAATCTTAAATGAATCTAGTCCGAACCCATATTGTCTGGTAACGATCAGCTTTGGCGTCTTAACCAACCGAAAGCGGTCATTTTTCCGGCGGCTACGTGGAATTATGTTACTTTTTCTGTCATAAGTTCCCATCACAACCCTGCTCCGTCTTGTGTGCGAAAAAGTTGGAATTATCTAGAAAGAACTGCAAGGCAAGCAATAGGGGTGGCTAGATTTTTTTCTTCTCAAATTTCTCCTCCCTTTCTTAATCATAAAATTAAATTACATAGGTAACTTTCTACATTTATACAAAGTATATGTTTTTAGAATTTACTAATTTTTTTTATTTCGCTTTCTAAAATTATCGTTAAACTTTATAAATAAAAACTGTTTTTTTTGTTGTTTTAAACTAACTAACTAACCATCACGCCGTTTCGCCGGAGGGGTAGGCAGAGAGGATGGATCGCCACATTGTTCTGTCCTGACATAACTCTCGCGCCTCTTCTAGATTCACACATCGTGACATGCGCGCGCGTCGATTGTTCCTACTTCAAACATGTCCGCCTTTCAGTAAGTGATTAATTTGGTCATGCCATGTCTTCCTTGGCCTTGCTCGACTTCTTTTTCCTATTCACACTACTTTTTTATATCTTTTTAACTATTCTTCCCTCATCTATTTATCTATTAGTGACCCTTTCTTGATTTTATTTATCACGCATTCATCCGCTTTAAATTCCTTTCTTACTTCATCATTAGATATTCTATCATACATTGTTTTTCCGCACATCCTTCTTAGTGTCCTCATTTTTACGTTATTTAACCTACTTTTATTCTTCTTCTGCCAACTCCAAGCTTCACTTCCATACATAAGGGTTGTTTGTCAAACATTGTTTTATTACCCCGACGAAATTCGGTGCGAGCGAAACCGGTTGGCATCAAGTATAATTACAATATCCGAACTGGCAACGAGTAAAATAAATGCAGAAGAAATGAGATCTCTTAGACGAGTGTATACTTAATCTGTAAATTTAAGAGTTTATTAGAATGTTAGAAGTGAATGCAGTGCGAATGAAAGTGTTATGAACAAAATATATGGAAGGGATCAATCAAATCATTCAGATCTTATATGTCGGCCACGTGAAAGGCCGGAGTAATTGACGGGCGTGCATGACACGATGTATGAATGTTAAGGAATCGACAAAAGTATGTCAGAAAAGTGTGGCGGTCCATTTTTTCTGCCAACCCCTTCGGGATACGGCGTGATGGTTAGTTAGTGCACTCGCGTCGATTTCTCTTCCTCTCGTGGTCGATATTTAATTTGTAAGATCTCTAACTAACTAAACTTACTAACCATCACGCCGTCTCCCCAAAGGGGTAGGCAGAAAGAATGGACTGCCACACTTTTATTTCCTGACATTTTTTTCTCCCTTCCTCAACATTCATACATCGTGTCATGCACGCGCGTCGATTTCTCTGACTCTTCACATGGCCGACATTCAATATTTGATTTATTTGATCGTGCCACGGTTTCCTCGGTCCTCCTCTATTTCTGGTTCCATTTACTTTATCTTTTTTTAACATTTTTTCTTCATTCATTCTTTCCATATGTCTAAACCATCTTAATGATCCTTTCATGATTTTGTTCTTAACAACATCATTAGCACCGAATTCACTTATTGTATTTTCATTCGACCCTCTATCATACACAGAGTATTCGCACATTCATCTAAGAGATCTCATTTCTACTGCATTTATTCTACTTTCATCCTTCTTTTGCCAGTTCCATGCTTCGCTTCCATACATAATGGTCGGTAGAAGAACACCATTGTGCACTGCCATTCTAGCTTTTTTGGATAGGTTTTGGCTTTTGTAAGATCTCAAACATATAATATAATAAGGAAACGAGAAATTAATGTAGACAATACACAATTTAACTGTAAAATAATTTAATTCATTATTCAATACACTGTTATTTCTATATTCAAATTTATCTTGATTTGTTTTTAAAGTAAAAAAATCTTCATGAAGTATGTTTTACGGTTGGCATAATTACTCATTTAATTAATTAAAACGTCTTTCGATGAAGTGAAAGAACTCGTGAAAATACAATTTGAGTACGGAGAAAAAACAATCCTTTGATTTACATTACTTGAAAAATGTGAAAAAAAACTGAAATGTTTTTTTTGAAATTAAATAAATATTTGGGATGTTTGAACCATAAGAACGCTGACAAAATCAGACATTTTTAATCCAGTCGATATGTGGATGACAATAAATAAAATGTAAAAATATGCCAAAATATTAAATTGGGGTAGATTTGTGGATCCAGCAAACCCCCATGGGAAATAACTCAATTAGTTAAAAAATCAGCAACGTTACAATTTTTAATAACTGCGTATCAATATTTCCATTTTAAATTGGGATCTTAACTAGCTATCCAACCATCACGCCGTTACCCCAGAGGGGTTGGCAGGGAAAATCGACCGCCATATTTATCTGTACTGACATGCCTCTCTAGATTCCTCTTCATTCATACATCGTAACATGCACGCTTCTTGATTTTTCCGATATCGAACGTGGTCGCCTTTCATCATTTGATGAATATGGTCATGTTTCATTTTCATTTATTTGAATAAAAATCACAAACATTGCAGAAATATAATCCCAAATTGTTTGCAATTACTTAATAAGAATTTATAAGAGAAGCATAAACAAACCCATTAAGTTAAAGGAAGTAGAAAGAAATTCTAACGACCCTTATGTATGGAAGCGAAGCATGGAACTAGCAAAAGAAGGATGAAAGTAGAATAAATGCAGTTGAAATGAGATCTCTTAGAAGAATGTGTGGATACTCTGTGTATGATAGAGTGCCGAATGAAAATATAAGAAGTGAATGCGGTGCGAATGATGGTGTCATGAACAAAAATAATGAAAGGATCATTAAGATGGTTTGGACATATGGAAAGAATGAATGAAGAAAGAATGGTAAAAAAATTATATGTTAATGATGTAAATGGAACCAGAAATAGAGGAAGACCGAGGAAAACGTGGCACGATCAAATAAATCAAATATTGAATGTCGGCCATGTGAGGAGTCAGAGAAATCGACGCGCGTGCATGACACGATGTATGAATGTTGAGGAAGCGAGAGAAATATGTCAGGAAAGAAAAGTGTGGCAGTCCATTCTTTCTGCCTACCCCTTCGGGGAGACGGCGTGATGGTTAGTTAGTTAGTTAGTTAAGTAGAAAGAATCATAACATTGATATTGCATCCTTGAGGCAACTCACACTATCACGAAATATGTCGACTTCCGAGGCGACCCGATTAAGCAATAAGATTGCCCTACCCACAGGCATAACCATTGGCAGGTTAGTTCTGCAGCGCGGCAAATAAAACAATCTGTGCTGTTTTTGACGAAGGTAATTATCAGTGACAAATAGACCTACATCACTCAGGACATCCGAGTTTGTATATGGCCGCCAATCAGCTGAAAGAAGTGAACCCCCAAGTGGATATTCCTCCCTCTCTCCAATGATTGTTAATCTTTCCTTGGTCTTGCACGGTTTTTCTTTCCACTCACAATGCTTTTATACAACATTATAACCATTCTTCTCCTGCTATTCGTTCCATATGTCCAAACCGTCTCAGGTATTTTTTTTAAGTTTAGCTTATTGGTATCTTATACTATAATTAATCGATTTATATTATGTAGAAGATGTCGTGCGATGGGGAAGACTGAGAATACGCTACTGGATATATCATGTTCTGAAAGAGTGATAAGTAAAACGGCAAATAAAGTTCCAACAGAAAATCGACCTTCAGGAAGACCACCCTAAAGATGGCGAGACAGTTGTACATCTACATCCCAGTAAAAAGGAAGAGCTCCGAGGAATAACAGAAAACTGTTCTTAATGAAACAGAAGAAGAAAATTTATTCTTCTTTGGCATATTGTAATGGTACATCATTACGATTTCTTCGGCCAATGTATTCGCCCCAATTCTCCCCAGTTAAGTACCTCTTCAAAATTCATTTCCAACTTCTCTTGTTTGCGCCCTGTGAGCCACCGCCGCCTTTCCAATTGGTAACACTGCTTTTTCGGTACTCTATGCTTCGAGGCAGAAGCCCGCCACTTCCCTCTAGTCAGCCGTTGCGGGTAGGCCGCCATCTTGTGTTTTTTCGCCAGTGTCCAGTTACCACCACGATGTAGGAGAAACGTTAATCCGTTTGCATCCGGCTGGACCAGCAATGGTTCAGCCTTTCTCCCATCATATCAGGTAGAATACTAATAATAATATCCATATCGAAGACCGTACATTGGTTCCACATGTGCGTCATGTGTCCGCGTGTCTGCGATTGATTCCCTCCGCCACGGTCCGAGCCATCCTCTGCTCCCGAAATTGCCGCCCACGTGTTGTCGCACATCATGTCCCGACAACGTGGTTGACCTCACCACCCAGCGGAACTGCAAGGACCACTTCTTCACGCCGCTTCAGACAGCACCAACAGGTTAGGGAACCTCGTGTCTGCCAGGTGACGCTCTAAATATTGATTTGCTGACCCACCATCTTCTGGTCAGCGTCGCTGATAACGTCTACGGACGACGTCGCCGGTCGATGTCCTGACGAGCACGCCATCGAGGAATCACCTCAAACAGCCTCTTCATTCTTTCATCGTGTGCCTTTTTTTTATGTATTCGTACGACATCCCTAGCCTCTGGATTATTGTTATAATGTTATCTAGATAATAAACCTTAATGTATCCCATGTAACTGTCTTTATATTTACACCCGTCCCTGAATCGAATAATATACCGAAAGGAATCTCACGATTACCACCCTGAGGATTAAAAACCATGCTCTCCGTGCTAACCGAGGAGGTACGTTTCAATATAGAATGGAATAATACTCCTAGCGGCTTCTAACAATATGTTGGTCAACAGTCTTCACATTGTGTTAATAAGGTAGTTTGCTAAATGCCGAAAATCATTCTCCATAGATGGCGTTAGTGGGTCGGTTGTATAGGTTAATTCTTGAAAAATTCACTAGTGCAACCAAATCTACATAGATGGCTGACTGAAACTGCCACGTGAAGATAAATATGGATTTTGAAGTATATATACATCTTCCAAAAATTTGTCATGCATGATCACAAATAACAAAGGTGGAATGGGGAATGTTGTAATTACATAAAGCGTGCGCTTAACCCAACCAATGACAGGTCATAAGTCCTGTAAACACCTTGATCATCCGTGTTCAGTTTCCAGTTTACGTCTTCGTCTCTATTGAGATACAATTAAAAAATAAGAAAATTTATTTTACAAACGTCCATCGATAAACGGCTAACGCAATATAAAATGAATTCTGGTCTTATAGAAAAAAAACTCTTCGAAAGGCGGAAAGATGAACGGCACGTATATCAATAATATAGGATATGCTGATGAGACTGTCATCTTGGCTGATAACTATGCTGATCTAGAAGAACTAACGAATAGTTACACAGTAAACGACCTTCGTGACGGAGTGGCAAGAACTATGACTGTCACACCGAAGGTCCCGGGTTTAATTTCCAGCGATGGCAGTGTGATTGCCATTGGTCTGATATAGAATTTATATGACGGTAAAATGGCAATACATCAGCTTTATATCACATGTCATAAGAATCGTTTGCTAAAATGTTGTACACAGTAAATGAGTTCAAATAACCTGCTGTATAAAAATGAGACGTGTCTCTGAGACGGAACCCAGCCAGGGTCGGTCAGGACGCACTAGACTGGTCCCCTATGGGGGGAAAGGGGAAGCGAGGAAGACCTAGAGCCACCTGGAGAAGAGCCCTGCAGGACTAGGTTAAGGCAGCAGGCCTCACTTGGGATGATGTTAGGAATCAGGGATGCGATAGAGTCGGGTAGAGAAGGTTACTTGAGGCCCTATGCACCATGGAGGTGTGACAGGACAAAAGAAAGAAGATACAAATGTGGAAAGCAGCAGGATATCACTGCATTAAAGGCTTAAATGGCATCCCAAGAACCAGAAAAAATGTTAAACTTTGTTGTTAAACAATTCCTTGGATTAAATCTAGCGAAGAAGTACCACAAAAAAACATGTTGGATGGTATTGGAGTGTTCCTCTGAAGGAGAATCGATTTTGGGCACTTGTGGCGGCTGGAAGTGTTTGGGTCGTAATTTGAGAGGTCTTTTATTGTGGGGTTGGGATGTGAAGGGAGTCTTTTGTAAAAACATTCGGCAAGTTTCAGAATGAATTCATCTATCATCGGGATTCCCGATTCTAGGTGCAGTTATGTGATCCTGGTCCATGAAGGCGTACCAAGCGATAAACGGATAGCCTTATTTTGCAGGATTTGGAGTTTTCGTATGTGACTCGAAGCTGCATAGCCCCATATTTGGACTGCATAGGTGAATATCGGCCTTATACCCGTTTTGTATATCAGGAGTTTATTGTCGGTGCTTAGTTTACTGTTTCTAGCTAACATTGGGTAGAGGGCTGAGATTGCTTTTGACGCGGCTTTGACTTTATTTGTAATGTGTGGCCTCCATGTCAGCTTAGAATCCAAGGTAATCCCAAGGTATTTGTTGTTTTGGTCCAATGAACGTCGTGGCCGAACATTTTTATGTTGAGAATGTTTGGAGGAATGTGTCTTTTACTGAAAACGGTCGCTGCGCTGATGCAGTTTCTGCACCATACCTCTAGCACATCGGACTGTTTTTGCACGCTGCGGGTCGCGAGAAGCGGCCTTTTAGCACTGGAGATGATGCCCGTATCGTCAGCGAATTGTGCAATGTGGGTGTTCTGATCTCGGGGAAGAGGGATATCACTGCAGTAGATGCTGAACAGGGTAGGAGCCATTACTGAACCTACCCAAGTAAAGCGTTACACATCATTCCCATAAAATATAATAAAACTTCTAGAAAACAGACGTTTTCATTCATATTCAATATTTAATTTGGAGTTGTTTAACATAATTGTTCTAGAAACATTAAATAATCAAAAAGAGCTTAGAGAGAGGTATAAGAAAAATTTTCTTATCTAAAATGTAAAGAATATGGTTAAACAGTAATAGAGAATGGCGTATTTTGTAAAATAAATCAAAATGCTTAATGGTATCGAAGATGCCATAAGATTGTGTGAAAGTATTAAGGCTCATTGATAAGTACCCAAAGGAAGTAATAACCATAAAGATTATGATATGGCAAGGGGTGTTTCACACAAAAAGCAATCCAAGTGTTTAACTCAAGATATTATATGATTTACGCAGGGAATCTGAGACATAATATACGCAATACGTTGCTATACTAAGCTGTTAAAATAAATATCAAATAAAATGGCATATTCCAGTGTAGTACGCTTTCAAAGAACGAAATAAAAGGTTATAATCTACTTATATTCGAAAACTATTACAGAACAAAAGCATAAAACGATATAAAGTAATAAACTGAAATATTAAAAACATTAAAGTATTAAATTAAAACGAATGAAAAAGTCTGTTTCATGAAGTTTTGGTTTATTCTATGTTTCGCTTGTCTAAAGCGTATTTTTTTTATTTCTTATTTTCATTTATTTATTTAAAAACATCCTAAGCATTAAAAGATACACAATAATAAGTAATACGAGTACATAATATAAAGAGATCAAATAAATCAAATATTGAATGTCGGCCATGTGAGGAGTCAGAGAAATCGAAGCGCGTGCATGACACGATGTATGAATGTTGAGGAAGCGAGATAAATATGTCAGGAAAGAAAAGCGTGACAGTCTATTATTTCTGTGTACCCCTTCGGGGAGACGGCGTGATGGTTAGTTAGTTAGTTAGTTAACATAAATGGCGTGAAACATAAAATACATGACAAATTATTAAAATGAATATATAATACAACTATTACAAATATTACAAACAGTACTTCCCTCAACTATCACAAAATATGTCAAACTCCGAGGTGATACGATAAAGCAAAGATACTGCTCTACCTACCGGCTTAACCATTGTCAGGTTGGTTCTGCATCCTGGGAGATGAAACAATCTATGGCTCCTATATCGAAGATAATTATCAGGGACGAACAGACCGACATCACTCAGGAGATCAGAGTTGTCTATACAACCGCCTATCAGTCGAAAGAAGTGAACACTTAAGTGAATGTCTCTGTTCCTCTCGAGTAACTGGTAGCTTAGCATCCCTACCAAGAAAGTCGGAAAGATCCACGGGTAATATCCATACACCCTTAGATAGAGGTATCGCAGAAATTTTTTCTGCACCCTCCCCACCATCAGGGAATATCTAATAATGGAACTAAATTTCAACTGACATCTCACCGGAGACTTATACCAGAATGTTATACTTCAAATGTTTGACATTGTCATTGACATTTGATAATATTTAAGACAGGTGGAACATGTTATTCACATAAATTGTAATAAAACTTTTAGAAAACAAACGTTTTCATTCGCATGAATTATTTAATATGGAGTCTTCATCATTGTTGAAGTAACAATAAAAGCTTTGAAGTATTTTCATTATTAAACAACTTTACCCAAGATGAAGTATGACACTGAACACATAAAAAATGCAGGTATCTTGAAATCAAATAAATATTTTTTAAATTTGTTATTAACCAAATAATACCGTGGTCAAGTACTTTTTAAATATAAATTTGAAATATCGAACGACAAAGTAAGTCCTTCACATGAAAATTTAATAAAGAAAATGTGTGTACATAATGACATTTCTACTTTTGTGCTTTAAACCAAAAATTAACGATCAACCTGAAACGAAAAGTCTATGAAGCCTGCGTTCTGCCAGTTGTTACTTATGGTCTTGAAACTGTTATATTGTCTAAACAAAGTGCCGAGAAACTATGAGTGACCCAAAGAGCCATGTTAGGAATAAGCCTAAGAGACAGAGTCAGAAACGATACGGTGAGAGAGAAAAAACTAAGGTTACGGACATCATCCACCGGGTGGTGACTCTAAAATGGCAATGGGCAGGTCACGTAGCCAGAAGCTCAGATGCAAAGTGGACAAGAAGACTGCTGACTTGGAGACCGTGGACGGCAAATAGAAGTGCAAAGCAACCACAACTACGGTGGAAGGATGATCTGAACAGACACGTCGGAATAACCTGGATGCAGTCTGCACATGACAGAGTGAAAGGGGAGCGAATGGAGGAGGCCTTTGTCCAGGAGTGGACGGGAGTAGGCTGAGGAAGAAGAAGAAAAAGAAGAAGAAGAAGTACAATTCAAAACATAGTATTTACGATTAACATTTATAAGAATGCATTCAAACTAAACACTGATTTATTTCCTTCTCATATATCGGGTACATTCGTTTAAGAACACATTTTTGTTTCAGCTATCGCTCCTGTGACAGACTTAATGCCTCCTGCGCCAACCACTCATTCTCTTGCAAACGGTTTTATTTCTGCTTAAATAACTCCATTCTAATGGTAAAAAGAGAAAAAAAGATGTGCATGCATTTAAAGTTGGAGAGACGTATTGTTCCATTGTGTATTCAATGGAATTATTTTAATAGATAAAGTTTTCGTCCAAGAGAAGATAATTCTACATTTGTTTGGCATTTTACGAAAGCAGTTTAGTTTAGATTTATTACGCTCGTTGTTAAAATAAATAAATTAATATAAAAGATGATGAAAGTAGGATAAATGCCGTAGAAATGAGATCACCGAGAAGAATGTGCGGGAAAACGATAAACGATAAATACCTCTAGTAGTGATAATATTTTAATGTGAATCTTGATAGAATTAGCATTTTTCTTAATAAACAGCACACGTGCTAATACTGTTAATTTGTACAATATATAAAGAGAAAGCGAGGCAGACCTAGAGCCACCTGGAGAAGAACCCTGCAGGACGAGGTTAAGGCAGCAGGTCTCACTTGGGACGATGTTAAGCATCAGGCATGCGATAGATTCGGGTGGAGAAGATTGCTTGAGGCCCTATGCACCACGGAGGTGTGACAGGACAAAAAGAAGAAGAAGAGAAGAAGATAATATGATTTATTAGTATTTTTATATAAATAAATAAAAAAAGTCGTTTTTTATTACATCTATATTCGCCATACTTTGTGTTGTTGATTCTTTATTTCTCTTTTCTTTTTTAAATACTTTTATGAAACAACACATCCAATTTTTTAAATGTGTATCTTTATAATATGTATCATTGAAGAAGGACTGGTTGCCGAAACATGTCTATGTTATTTAATTTTATTTAATGTAAGTGTTGTTTAAACAAAGTACGAGTATATAAAAAAGTTTTTTTATTTTTATCTTAGAATCAGGGTAAATACAAGTATATTGAAATTAAAACATGTTAACTTATCATTTTCTATCTCAATATGGCCTAACTGATATTTTTAATTTTTTAAATATCGTTTTTCCGATCAGGCCAGATGTTTTTTTTTGTGAATTATTCAAAATAATAATAGCCCTTATGTATGGATGCGAGACTTGGAGCTGGAAAAAAGGATGAAAGTAGGATAAATCCCGTAGAAACTAGATTATTGAGAAGAATGTGCAACAGAACGATATATGATAGAATACCGAACGACGAAATAAAGAAGAAATGTAAGGCAAATGATTGCATCATAAGAAAAATTAAAACAGACATATGGAACGATTTTTATACATATGAATGTTCAAAAATATTTATTTGATATAAATACTATGTACCTACAACGATGAAGGGCTTCTGTGTCCCGAAACATGTTTGTTAAATTTTTTTATTTTATTCCATTTATAGTATTAAAGTGTTGTATTACAAAGTTTAAAATAATATTTTTAAATTTTGTTTTCACAACACAAAGTAATGGTGAATATATAAAATTATGTATGGACCCTTATGTATGGAAGCGAAGCATGTAACTGGCTAAATAAAGATAAAAGTAGAATAAATGCAGTAGAAATGAGATCTCTTAGACGAATGTGTAGATACTCTGTGTATGATAGAGTGTGGAGTGAAAATATAAGAAGTGAATGCGGTGCGAATGGTGGTGTTATGAACAAAATAATGAAAGGATCATTAAGACGGTTTGGACATATGGAAAGAAGGAATGGTAAAAAAAATATATGTTAACGATGTAAATAGAACTAGAAATAGAGGAAGACCAGGAAAAACGTGGCACGATCAAATAAATCAATTATTGAATGTCGGCCATGTGAGGAGTCAAAGAAATCGACGCGCGTGCATTACACGATGTATGAATGTTAATTTATTTAATTTTAACTCTCAGCCCGCGGCTGTCACACACGTATGTGATTTCATACTGCAGACCCCTAACGCGGCTGTCACATACGTGTGTGATTTGCCTGAACCTAAGATTCAAACCACAATATCTTCCAACTTAAATATTCAAACCGAAAGTTTTTTGCATTAATACACAGCCCAATTTTCATACTATTGACATCTGTCCAAAAAATCTCAAAACAAAATAATATTTAATACAATATATGGATAAAAATCGGGAGACCTAAATTCGTCCTCATTCCTGTACTCAGTCGAAATGTATCGGTCTCTCGCTCGCGACGTGTGACGCAATATTCATTTCATCGCGCTATCTGTCCGCTCAGAGACGGCCCGTGATCATATTCTACCGTGAATTATTATTTAACTAATATTTGAAAGTTCCATTTATTTGTTTTTTTATTAAATTTTATTGTGCTTCTTAGTGATATTCTGATGATTTTAAAGTTAATTATTATATATTACATGCATTACCTAGACAGCCTAGATATATTTTATCGTTTTTCTACAGTGATGTGTACTCTGTGACCAGTGATTATTTTATTCTGTTGTTTTACAAATATGATTTTTTGACATTGATTTTAATTAAATACGCACTGAATTTTTTAAAAGAACAATAGCGTTTTAGAAGTTTAAAAATAGTTTTTAAAATGGCTAGCCATTGAATGAGTGCAGAAGATATCGCTGCAGCAGTGGAGGACCTTGGATCAGATTTTGGGATGAGCGAAAGTGAAGACGATTTCCAAGCAAATTTGAGTGATATCGTGGAATCGGACGATAAAGAAAATACCAACTTTGCTGGTGAATCATCATCACAAAGAATTTCGTCTCCTTGGGTTTCAGGTCCACAATAAGAGTATGGGACTAGTAGATAAAGCAGATATGATGCTGAGTGGTTTGAGTTGCATGAGGAAGTCTGTAAAATGGTATAAAAAAGTTTTTTTCCATATTATAGATTTGTACCTATTAAATTCACACATTTTATTTAAATACGTAAATTCAAAATCAGTCACTCTGCCTCAATTTCAACTAGCTGTAATTCGTCAATTAATTGAAAAATATATGGTTTTAGTTACTTATAAAAACATTAATCATCCAACAACCGACAACCCAACAAGACTAGCCCCAAAACAATTTTTAAAACATGAAAAAGTATTCATTCCACCAACTCCAAAAAACAAAAAACCTCGTAGAAGCTGTCATGTCTGTGCGAAATCTAAAAAGGAAAATATGAGAAAAATGACTAGGTACATGTGTAAAGAATGTAAAGTGTGTTTTGAATCTTGTTTTACAATTTATCACGATAAATTGTAATTTTATTAATCGGTACATTTGTATTATATTTCCAAAAACTGTATTATTCATTAATTAGTGGAATTGACGAAATTAAAGCCGTAATAAAAAGTGTTGAGGTTTTAAGAATAATGTGCATTAGAACGCAATCCGTCATCCGCGGTCCGCCACTGCTCTCGTGTTATCCACACACATAACACACACCACCGAACGCAGCCGCACGTGAAACACCAACACATACGAAACACGGCGAAGTGGGTAAGAGATGGCATGATTTAAATGTTTATTATTTTACCCATGGTATATTTTAATGAATAGTTCGTCTATTTCTAATCTTAAGTGGATAATTGTTGATGTAAAAGGTTCGTAACTTATATATTTAACGGGTGTTGTGATAAAAAACGACACCTCCATCAGAAATAAGTGTTTAAAATAATAAATAAAAAATGTCAACAAAAAATCGAGAAAGTGACGCGTAGCTTATATGCAATGATTGATATTTTAACGCGGCCCAAGGGTTAATTAATTAATTGATTTATTTATTCAAACATTTACAAATGAGACATAACAAACGATAAAACATTTAGGCGACTCATTTGGACACAAAACGGTATTATAAAGATAAAAAACAAAACAACATGAGATCAAAAAAATCATACATATCAGAAGGAATCCAAATATGTCGACGTCAGTGAGGCAGTACTCTTTCCAGAGTTTGCAATATTTTTTTTATGAATACTGCCTCACTGACACTGAAAATGTCCAAATCGGAGATGATTAGATTCAGCGTCCGAATTGCTCTTTCTACTGGCATCACCAAAGGCAGGTTGGTTCTGCGTGACGGAGTAAAGAACAATTGAATGTTGAGGAAGCCAGAGAAATATGTCAGGATAGAAAATTGTGGCAGTCCATTCTTTCTGCCTACACCTTCGGGGAGACGGCGTGATGGTTAGTTAGCTATAAAATTATTTAATTCCATAAGTATTTATTTTATTTTGCGTGTATACTCGTATATTTGTTCCGATAGATTGTAAATGATCGAATGAAATATATAAAATTGCTTCCCCTATTCCGAAGTATATACATATAATCAAATTTCAATAACTTTGTCAGCGTCATAACACTGACAAAAGGATAACATATTTCCCTCGTCCATGTAAAATATTGAGCTATTCGTGCACGGCTGGGGTAAGTATCTCCAAGGCAGTATATAAAATATGAGTCAAGCCAAGGTTGACGTCCCCTATAAGCCAAGAGCGACTAGGGCCATTCTTCACGGAGTCTGAACCAGCTGAACGACTTTCGGAGCCATCATTTTATAAAAGGTTTAGGAGAAGCGGTGATGATATGGAACTGAGAGCAACCGAGATGAAATATTATGACGTAAATCTGGGAGCTCGGAGAATACCGTCCAAACAGGAACACGCTAGGAAGTATATTTCTCCGTTTTACAACGTAAACAAAAAATCCAATAACATTCTATGCTACCAAGTTTTACTTTTGATATTGTGAGGGTTCATTGTATAGTTGTTTATGCATTGGTGACCGTTTTTAATAAAGGCATCACATTCACTATATAAATAAGTCTTATACGTCGTACATGTGGTTCGACTATTCCGATTACTTAACGAATTTTGAAAAAAAAAAAAACATAAATAATGCAAATAAAATATTATTCTTTTTTTAATAAATATTTAACCGTTAACATTTTAACTGTTAATATTCCCAACAGTGTTATAAATATAACGGTTAATAATGTTGAAGTATCATAGTGTTTAGGCCAAAACAATGGACTATTTGATAAATATTTCGTTAATATCCACTTACAATTATGGCTTGGACCCGTTTCGGCAGCTCGCTGCTATATGTATACTGAAGAGCTAAAACCGATTGAACTTAAATGTATTTAGAAAAAAAAAAGATAAATTAATTTTTATTTTCATTATTTACAATGCATTTTTTAAATATATGTATACTTAAGAACGCAGGTTACCTCTAAAACACATTATAAAATGTTTTCATTTTGAAAAATATTAAATAAATACTGTGAATATAAACAGTGTTAGAAGTTTTCCAAAGCCACAGTGGAATTCCACAGTGTTAACGCTCTAACCGTCAATAAATAAACGAAATATCAAAAATGCGTTATGTTAAAAAATAAGACTTTGTCAAAAGAAACAATATAACAACAGACCAAGGGTTTTAAAAAGGAAGAAGAGGTAAGTAAAGCAGCATTTATAAATAAACGATTTTTATTCATTTACTTGGAAGATCGGTAAGAATTGTCATTAACAATCTAATACAATATAATTAAAATTATGTGGATGATCTCAGCGGTCATACAACACTTGTTTATTGTAGTTTTCCATAGAAAATGCAGAGTACTGTGAAACAAAAACTTGTTGGGCAAAAAAATATGTACGAGTATATGAACACAAAAAAATATACAAAAATCTGGAATAATTTCTACTCATACAATATTTATTAAAACTTAAAAAATATAACGACCTGAATTTTGCTTTGTGCTTCACAGAATTCAGAAATTACGTTTTCTTACAGAATCGTCCAAACGGAAATTTTATATTTATTCACTTATATAAATACATTCACATCATAAGTGATTCCTTGGAATTTTGCAAATATTTCTTACTTCGTAAAATCTCGATAGCTTGTAGTGAAAATGTCTATGAATCGTTATACGTTTCTCCGAAATTTTCATCGTAAGCTATCTGGGCTACCCGTTAGCCTTGATTGGCTTGGAAATATTTTTTTGAATTTTTTTAGTCTATTATTAAAAGATACAAAGAAATTCGCAGAATACATTATCTTTGTCATTTCATGTACTTTTAAGCTCCTAGTATAAGTTATGGGGGGCATTTATTCACAAAAGTGGTTAGATCAAAGATGATTATTTTCCACTTTTGAGATTATTTTTCTCGAGGTGTTTCTCAGAATTTATACCTGCATAATTGGATGAACGATATTAAACCAAAGATGAAAATATAAAGCCTCCGAAACTTTCGAGAAAAATAAATTCTATAATAATTAAAAAAAAACAGTGTATTACTTCATAAAAAAAATAGTCATTATGGAAATCTACAGTGTTAACGCCTCAAATTTACATTAAGTTGATGATATTTTTTTATATATTCACTAATATATTTTTAATTTAAGGGCAATTATATTATTAAAATATAGGGTAAGAAGATTATCAACGGTAACAAAATAATGGTGATTTTACTTTTAAATGATGAATATAATTTTAAACGCTTTTAAAATCAAGAAAGTGTGAAAAAATAAATAAAATGGTGTAAAAAAATAGCGTATGCATATTTGGTTTAGTCATAGCAAAGCAACAAAAGTCATTCTCATAAAATATAATAAAACCCCTAGAAAGCAGACGTTTATAACGTATTTGTATTAACTATTATATATGGATTTATGACATGGACATTTGATAATGCCTTAGAAGGGGGAAACATGTCATTCCCATAAAATATAATAAAACTTCAAGAAAACTGACGTTTTCATTCGTATTAATTATTATATATGAAGTTTTGAATAATTGTTTAAGATACAATAGGTACATAACTTGTATCAACTTTTGTGTAGAAGCTTTTTATAAAAATATAAAATTAACTAAAAACTTTGTATTTTACCACGGTATGGTTAGTCAAAGAAAGTTATTATACTGCCCTGATGAAGCTTGGGTCCAAGGAAAACTAGTTGTCATCATATAATAACCATATCGTGGTAAAATACATTTTTCTATTTTATTTTATATTTTGAAAATGTCTAACCACTTATATTAAAATTTAAGCTTTTTATTATCAATACAAGTTTATGAGCATTTGCAGTCATTATAATTATTATTATTATTGTTTTAAAAATTGTTATTAAACATGATTTAAATAATAAACTCGAACTATATTAAACTAACTAACTAACTAACCATCACGCCGTCTCCCCGAAAGGGTAGGCAGAAATAATGGTCTGTCACACTTTTACTGATGCGGCACTCCATCCTTCTCTTTTCGCCCCGCGGGAGACGCGGTGTGATGGGTTGCGAACCTCATCGCCACCAATAGGCATCTCCCGCGCACACTTCGATCGTCCAACACCCACAAAATAAATTTAAAACAAATAATATAAAATACAATAATATAAAATACAATGATAAAAAATAAAATAACAAAATAAAAATAATTGAACACAAAATGTTATTTTTAGATGATGCACATATTGTCTATTTAATTTATTTTCCACGAATCCACCGTTTTTTTAATTTAGCACATAATATTTTTTTTCGATGTTGCACATGTTGACATGGACGATCCGGACTTTTGTGTTTATTTAATTTATGTTACACGTATCCACCGTTTTTTAAATTAGCTGTAATTAGGCACTTAACCAGCAAGAACTTTGAAATAATATTGAAGAAATTATTCAAATTGTCATTGGAACAAATGAAAAAATTATTTTTACACCTGTCAAAATTCTTTATAAAAACGATAAAACTAATATAATTTTAACAGCAAAACAGTACAAACGTATTACGTGTCACAATTAACTATAATAAAGTTCGGCAACAATTTAATTGACCAAAACAATTCACTTATACACGAAATATCTCCAAAATTTCTAGGAGCACCGCACCACATGCACCAAACCAAATTTTCAAAATCAGAAGACTATATTTTACTGAATAAAAAGCAAATGAGTAGTCTCACTGGAGATGAACCCGAATTGGTTATGTTTAAAAACATTTTTTTATGTATATGAATACAAAGTTTCTTATAAAACGTTTCCAACATCATTGCTTAAATAACAGTAAAAATACAAAGGTAACATTAGTAATAAATTGACAAGTTAGTCATCTTTACAATCAATTTGAGGCATCATATTCGCTATTACGCAAGACAAAATGGTTAAAGATATTACATTACACCGACAAATGGCGCATTTATAGGGATCTGCAGTCGCATAACTTCGTTGGAATGGAATATATTCTCGAAGATGTCATATAAAACAAATTTATCATCATTGATCTAGAGTCAGAACGGTAATACGGTGTCGGCTGCCTCGGAGGTAATCCCCTAGGGGATATATCGAAGTACGGGACCATTAGACGGGTAGAATGTAAGAAAATGTAAGACTGTAATGGAATTTCATAAAAAATGACTACTTCAGTACAAACCAAAATCATAATATTATAGACAGAGCCACAATGAATATTCGGATTATTCCAACAAAGTGAGGGCTGGTCCTCTTGCCTTAATATTTGTGTGACCAGGTTACATATAATTATAAGAAGCACGGGGATCCAATCAGGATTAACCTGGCGCATGCCTACATGGGTGTTTTGTTTTACGACAGTTTCTTTGTAAAAAACGATGTTGTTAAATGGCATTCTCAAAAGCTGGAAGAAAGAAAGCGATTCGACCCCCGAACACGAAGTAATTATCGATCAAGAATATACAGGAAATGTTGTATGTGTACTTAGGAAATTGAAAATAAGTTTGTTTATTCCACAAAATATTAAAAAACACGACATGTTTCGGAGGATACCTCTATCTTCAGGTTTAAAAATATATTAAAAAGTAAACAAAGAAAGAATAATATAAAAAAACGCATTTAAAATTCGATACAATAATTTAAATTAGAAAATTAACCTTCTTGTTTAGATTTTATTAAATTTTTACACCTGAAGATGAAGGTATCCTCCGAAACATGTCGTGTTTTTTAATGTTTTTAACATATTTTGTGGGTTAAACAAAGTTATTTTAAATTTCCTAAGTATATTACTATGAAATTCAACAGTGTTAATGCCTTAGCGCTTAATAAAATACTTTATGTCTTTACGAATTGATTTTTTTATGTTCAGTATGATACTTCTCTAAGCTAGGCTATTTTTAACAATTACAGCAGTTTAATGTAAAATTGACATTTGCTTTCGTCCTTACAGTGTTTTATTAACAACAACATAAAAAAATAATGAATGAATATAAAACATATTTTAAAAGTTTTTTGTCTTATTTGTGATATGCAAATGTAGGGTATCTTTGGATGTGAGATATCCGTGTAGGCATGCTGCGTAATTTTTTTCACCATGCACTGGGTTAAGAAAACATAAGAATTACTATATCCATACACTGTGGACCGACAGGGTCAGTAATGCAGACGTACTACAGAGCCAGAGCCAATAGAGAGCTGTTGTCGAGTGTGAAAATAAGAAAGGTCTCATATTTGGGTCATGTGCTGAGGGAAGAAAAATACCACCTACTTGATATTAATGAGTAAAGTGGAGGGACGTCGGGGAATTGGTAGAAAGCAGCTATCCTGGCTGCGGAACATCAAAGAGTGGACAGGAATAACAAGAGTTCAGAACATGTTCCAAGTGGCGCAGTTTGCTGCAGCGATCGCCAACGTTGGTGGGACCTGACACGGTACCGAAAGGAGAAGAAGAATTACTAGGAATTTTTCTGGGGGATCGGAAAATATAATATTATATAAGGATTTAAAAGTATACAATGACTTGACATCAAGAACTCGAAAGAAGAAAGTGTTGATGAGTTAAATAATTAATATGCGGTGAACGTTCGGTCAAGTTTCTTTTTCAGTGTGATTCTTCGTGTGTTTTCTACCTTTTCATGTTCGAACTGAAATATTATATGTTATATAAAAACCATTATGTAATACTTGTAAAAATTGTTCATATATTTTAAACTGTTAAAATATAACACGCTGTTAATAGTATGACAGTTGAAACAAATATTTTAACACCTGATGATGTCAACATCAACAGGTTGACAAAACAGGTGTCGCGGGAAAAAATGTGATACCATAAATGAAGGGGAGTCTGAATGGATCCATTTTCTTCACGTGTGCATACCAGTATCATCTCCTTTGCCTTCCCCACCTAACGACATCCTCAACCTCGCATATCTCTCTTATCCGTGAATTCCTTATTAAACAATTCACCATAATTATAAACTCTTAAAACGTATATTTAAAGATCAGATAACATATCAATGACAATGCGAAAGGTGTTCGTTACAAGCATTAAAAAACCCGAATATAAAAAGTTAATTTTGAAATTGTAATATTTTACGGGTACTTATTTTTGTCCATGAGTGAATATGACAAATAATGCCTTTTGCCAAATTTGACAGTCGGATAAATTATGAGTTTGTTTTGACGTTTTAAGGGTTTTTGAATTGATGGTTATTATGTTCGTAACGTGAAACGTGAATGGCAATTGTATTGAAGAGTAATATTTCTTATACGCATGAAGTAAATATCGACTAACAAGCCAAATGCACGAAGGAAATGTACGATATTTATTGGGAAAAGAAAATACGTATTTTCCTTATTTGTGGCGTAATAAATGGTACATTCAATTAAAATGTGTAGGGTTTTAATCACTCATATACGAGTATGTATATAATTCTTCCTCAAGGGCGTATGTAGTTGAACTCCTAAATGGCTGGACCGATTTTGACCAATATTTTTGTATGTGTTTAAATGGGTCCCTGGATGGTTTAGATTCACAATTGGACCCCGTAGGTGACTACTAAAACCTTCTGTAAAGTTCATTCTATGTATGGCATGTGTCACAATTGCGTACGTATTTAGTATATAGTTTATCATTTAGTATATATTTTTATCGAAAATACGAATATCTAAAAAACGTTTGCTGAACCAGCTAATATGCCGGTGATATTCGTTTTTTCAATAAACGTTTCGAGATTTAAAAAAAGGTTTGTTTTGTTTTATCTTACTACGCCACGCTACAACGCAAGTAGTTTGCGCGTGCTTAAACACAGAATTCGACATCAGCGCCATCTATGGTAAACACACTTAAGTATGAATTATTTTCAGAGGTCAATTATTCATGTACTTCCTACAAGGTTTTAACGGACATCTACCGGGTCCAATTGTAAATCCAAACCATCTAAGGACCTACTCAAATATAATATAATACATACAATTTTTTTATCGAAATCGCTTTAGCCGTTTAGGAAGAGTTCATCTACATATACCCGTATAAAATAATTATATACATATAAGGATAAAATCATATTTAACCACGGTATTTGGTACAAACAGAGGTTAAGTACAAAGTGTTTTATTATTTCATATCAATACCGTTTTAAAAATGTTGTATTTGTGATTTTATTAAGTATTTTTAATGATAATAATTAAATAAATCGATGTTTTTTTAAACTAATTACACTTTTGTCTTTATTTCGACAGTGACCGGTTTCGCCAGGCTCTCTGGCATCGACAGACTGGTCACTTGTTTTTGATGCCAGCGAGCCGTGATGTCACTGGTTTTGATGCCAGCGAGACTGGCGAAACCGGTCGCTGCCGAAATAAAGACAAAAGTAGAAGTAGTTAAACAACATCGTTTTATTTAATTATTATTTAAAATGAACTCCCATCAAGAGATATTACTAAAATTATTTTATTTTTAATGAGTAATTATTATTATTATTACTTCATGTCATATAGTTTTTACATAGGCAATAAAACGAAGGTTTTGTAATTACGAAATTCAATGTGAAGTATCGCAATCTAGGGTAAATATTTAATGAATATAAATCTAAAACAACAACAAAAACATCCATTTTGAGTTTTCCTTTCTAAACCCATGACATGGCGTTTATTACAACGTTATAATTAATTAACAATGAAAACTAAAATTCGACTTAAGAAGGTCAAAGTTGGAAAGGATTCAGTCGGAATACTTATTCTGCTGTGAAATTAATTTGGGTAGGTCGGTGTTTTTGAATCCTAAGGTTGTGTTATTTAATTTACAATTTAGAATTTTTATGGACATTAAAGTACCTGATTTGTTTTAAAAGGGTTTTTAAACGCAATCCAAATAAAAAGTTTGTATATTTTTGCAAAACACAATGGATTTTCTGAAATACTTATAACTAACTCACACCGTTTCCCGGAGGGGTTAGGCAGAGAGGATGGATCACCACATTGTTCTATGCTGACATAACTCTCGCGCCTCTTCTACATTCACACATCGTGACATGCACGCTCGTCGATTGTTCCTACTTCGAACATGGCTGCCTTTCAGTAATAGATTAATTTGATCATGCCATGTCTTCCTTGGCCTTCCTCGACTTCTTTTTCCATTCACATTACTTGTATATATATTTTAAACCATTCTTCCCCCATCCATTCGTTCCATGTGCCCAAACCATCTTAGTGACCCTTTCTTGATTTTATTTATCACGCATTCATCCGCTTTACATTCCTTTCTTACTTCATCATTAGATATTCTATCATACATTCTTTTTCGACACATCCTTCTTAGTGACCTCATTTCTACGGCATTTATCCTACTTTCATTCTTCTTCTGCCAACTCCAAGCTTCACTTCTGAAATGTCGGCCATATGAGGAGTCAGAGAAATCGACGCGCGTGCATGACAAGATGTATGAATGTTGAGGAATTAAGATATAATAAATATGTCAGGAAAAAAAGTGTGGCAGAACATTCTTTCTGCCTACCACCTCGGGGAAACGGCTTGATGTTTAGTGGGTTAGTAAGTTTTTGAAACACGTCGATCTCCAGTTTGATTGCTCTCCCCACCGCCATCACCAGAAGCAGGTTGGTTCTGCATGTTGGGAGATAAAACAGTCTATTCTGGCGCCGTTAAAGATAACCATCCGGAACATGAAGATGGATACACTCCAAGATGACGGAATTCACTAAGAATCCCCTGATAAGTCTGAAGAAATGGGTTATGTTTGGGAGATCTGACACGGTACTAGAAGAAGTAGAATTATATCGTTGTAATAGTTTATTAAAAAATTCTATTATTCTGAAATTATAAACTACCTCATAATGATTTAGATTAACTGGTTTAGGTGTGAGTTTCGCTTGAAGGACGCTCAAGGGATTGTGAAATATGTTTTCTGGAGTAGATAAGGAATAGAGATATTCAAATAAACCTTTGTGCTTTATTAATAGAAGTTGCTTTGGGTCACAGGGACGGCCACAAGAATGGGGTATTTTGGCTCGGAAGTCTAAGGGAATATCTTCTTCCCATACCTTTGTGACGAAAGGATCCAATTCGACACCAACATTGGAGAAGGTTTTTAATATTACATCATTAAAATGAGCACAGTTAATTAAATAATGGGCAATTCAAATAAAATCTTACATATAAAGAAATGAAATAGTTTAAATAATTATATAAATAAAACAACTTTGTATTTAACCACGGTAGGGTTATTATATTGATGCCAACTAGTTTCACTTGGACCCAAGCTTCATCAGGGCAGTATAATAACTAACTTAGTTATTATACTGCCCTGATGAAGCTTGGGTCCAAGCGAAACTAGTTGGCATCAATATAATAACCCTACCGTGGTTAAATACAAAGTTGTTTTATTTATATAATTATTTAAAATGTCTATCCACAAAGTGAGTGCTTTATATGAAGAATTAATGAAATAGTTATTATGAAAGTATTTGTCAACAGTTTGTGTTCTATATATTTGAATAATTTAAAAATATATATTTTTTTACTAAATCATATTTATTTTTAGATGATCAGATGATCATAAGATGTTTATGATTTTCCGTTTTCTGTATCGAAATAATTAAAACGATTATCGAAGTACGTAATTACGTATATTTTCTAGAAGTTGAATTATATTTTATGGAAATGACATGTATGTCCTGTCTAAGGCATTATCAAATCTTGATGTAAATTGATGTGTATCATTTGATAATGCCTTGTTATGGGATTATCAAATAACCGCCAAGTATGATAATGCCTTAACAAGGCATTATTAAATGTGAAGTCATACTTTATAAGGATGAAAAAAGGTCTAGATGGATTGATGACATTAAACAAGTGCAAGTGCAAACAACATAACAATTCCAGTCACAGCCAATAAAGCAAGTTTCTATGATCCTGCTTTCAGCGTTGCGGGTCCGTTGGCGTGGAATAGCCTCCTAGTATGAGGGTAGTGACGTTAAATTTAGGAAACTTCTAAAGACTGCACTGTTTGGTCAGTCGTTTCCTAGTGCGCCCTTGGGAGTAATTGATTTCACAAAACAACGCATTTTAAATATAAGTTATCAAAATAAAAATAATAATAATATGAGCAAATTTGAGAACCTATTCCAAGGGGTGCAGGACAGAGATGCTTTCGCTGCAGTGATCGCCAATGTGCAATTAAGATCAGTCTATTTCTAAAATATATTATAAACAAAAATTAAGTTTAAGGCCTAAAATCTTTGAGAACAAGTAAAATAAAATATTTAATACTAGGAACGCATGAGAGATGATTCTAATTTAGGAATACAAGATACTCTCAAAAATCAAAAGTATTCGTCTTCTGAACGTGCTTTCATTAATATGAAAGTCGTCGACCTCCGAAACGATCATATTAGTTAGTTTTATCTTGATTTTAGTTTAGTTAAATTTCGTTTCATAAGTCTATAATGTTAACTCTGTTCATTCATTTATATTTGTGGTAACATGTAATTGGCCTTATTTGAGTACTTATTTATGTATTTTTATATATCTTCTTATTCGCTGTTTGTTACCCTAAAATAAATAAATAAGTATTGACCAGTTTGATTGCTCTTCCCACCGGCATCACCAGAGACAGGTTGGATGATGATACTATGATGGTAGCATGAGTATTCCAAAGTGATGTAGTATACATTTGCCGTCAGCTAGTTTATAAACTAAAGACTCGTGAGTAAAACTAATGAGTTTCACTCACGGCTGTTATTGACAGTGTAACAGGACACCGGTCCTACTTTAAAAGGGATAGCTGTATTTAGACAACCGCCATGACTTTGATAAAGAGCGGAGTGGACTCGGAGGGCGTCAATATTGACTCCACGGCGGACTGCTGCCGGCGCATTCGTATGTAAAGCGACTGCAAAGTTTCGCCCCGTAGAGCGCCACTTATTCAACTAGATTAAATTCTCCGTCTGGCCGTCTCTTTGAAGGTAAAGCAAACATAATGGATTGCAGGATCACCAAAGAGTTTTTTCTTTCACTCAACTTTATTACCTTAAACCCTTTAAGTTTCCAAAGGTATTTTTATAACGATTCCAAAGGGCCGCAAATTTATAAGCTAAAATATAACCTAATTTAATCTTTTAAATTTTTTTTAGACGTGGTGGTCGTAAGAAGGGCGGAATGGGGAATGTTGTATTACAAAAAGCGATAGCTTAACCCAACCAATGACAGGTAATAAGTCCTGTAAGCGCCTCGACTACCATATTCTGTTTCCAAAACAATTTACATCTTCGTCTCTATTGAGATACAATTAATCCTTAAAAATGATTAACCAATCCAGTACTACAAGTGTGTCTACAAGTATTTGTATGCATTCAAAAAAAAATTGTATAAAAAACTGATCCTAGTTAAAAGCACGAAAATTGGAGATTGGATCTCCAGGCGTTGTCTCGCAGTGTGATAATTGCGTAAGCCTTTCACATTGCATAAATAAAGATTTTCTGTTTAATGCTTACAAATAATTTACATAGATGGCGCTACTGTAGTTTGACCTAAAAAAATTGAAGTGTTTTATCGTAGTAGCATATAAATTCCAAAAAATTGTCAGACGTGGTGGTCGTAAGAAGGGCGGAATGGGGAATGTTGTATTACAAAAAGCGATAGCTTAACCCAACCAATGACAGGTCATAAGTCCTGTAAACGCCTCGACCACTATATTCTGTTTCCAAAAAACAATTTACATCTTCGTCTCTATTGAGATAAAATTAATCCTCAAAAATGACTAACCCGCAATGTGTTAAATCCAGTATTTGTCTACAAGTATTTTATATACATTCAAAATGTTATAATATAATAGTAATTAATACAAATCAAAACGTCTGTTGTCTAAAAGTTTAGATATTGTTTCTTAAACAATGACGTAAACTCCCTATAAAATAATTAGTACAAATAAAAACGTATGTTTTCTAGTTTTTATATATTTTAGGCTTCACTAATTAACTTTAATAATATTTTATGTGAATAATATGATTTGCGTGTTTTCAATTTTTTAAATGCCTTAGACGGGGAAACATGCCATTCACATAAAATATAATAAACCTTTGAAATAAAAAAAAAACACTTTTGTCTATATTTTGACAATAAACGATTTATGTTCGCTGACATGAAATATATGGATATCATGTCATTTGAAATGTTAAAAAAATACTCAAATTTTACAGTTTACAAATATTTTTTAATTTGCAGAGATTAGACCTCAATTTTAACATTTGTTAATCTAAAAGTTTAGTTATTGTTCCTTGAAAAGTGATGTAAAACTCCCCATAAAATGAATAATACAAATGAAAACGTCTGTATTCTAGAAGTTTAATTATGTTTAATGTGAATAGCATATTTCGCGTGTCATATATTTTTTTTAAATGCCTTAGACAGGCGAAACATCCAATTCCCGTAAAATATAATAAAACTTCTAGAAAACAGACGTTTTTATTCATATTAATTATTAAATATTGATTTTTAACACCATTGTTCAAGAAACAATAAACAAAAGTGATTCTTATAAAACGTATTTTTTAAATTATTATTTATAATAAATATTGACGAATATTTTTTGAAACTATAAAAGCGATGCATCACACAAAAGTTTCAATCCTTTGAATTGTTAATTTTGAAAATAGAAAATAAAATAAAATGTTTGTCTGGAGATTGTGCTCTGATAGTATATACTCGTATATATGAAATGACTTTATAAAATATTTACACTTGCTGCAGCTCGTTTGACTGGACCTATTTGTCAACATATTCTCTCGAGGGTGCAAAATATGGCGCACCGTGTATCACGCGGAGATGGTACTGTGAATATGGCGAGATAGTATCTGCATGTTATGTTTACTCGTGTCAAAAATACGCTTACCCAGACTGTGAAATGTGTGGAGATTTAGTGACTTTAATATTGTATATACCATAGGTTCCCAATCTGCCCATTGGCTACCCTGGGGGAACCGAAAGAAACTAAGGGCCATGTTGACTATGGAACAATAAAGGGCCAAAGTAAGCAAAAAACGGTTCACGAATTGCTTATTATTTTTAACATTATTATATTATTCTAAAACACTAACTAACTAACTAACCATCACGCCGTATCCCCGGAGGGTCAGGCAGAAATAATGGAACGCCACACTGTTCTGTCCTGACATACTTCTCGCGCTTCCTCTACATTCACACATCTTGTCATGCACGCACGTCGATTTCTCCGACTCCTCACGTGACCAACATTTAATATTTGATTGATTTGATCGTGCCACGTTTTCTTCGGCCTTCCTGTATTTCTTGCTTCGTTCACGCCGTTTACATATACCTTCTTTACCATTCTGTCTTTACTCATTCTTTCCATGTGTCCAAACCGTCTTAATGACCCTTTCATTGTTTTGTTCATAACACTTTCATTCGCACCGCATTTACTTCCTATACTTGCATTTGACACTCTATCATAAACAGATTTTCCACACATTCGTCTTAGAGATCTCATTTCTACTGCATTTATTATATTCTAACAATTTTAAGTAAACTCCCTTTAAAGACAATTTTTTACGAGCTTATGTAAAAATAATAGCAATCTCTTCTATGTTCGCCATAACTTTGTGTTGTACCTACATGTTTATTGTTTCTTTTTATGTACTTTGTATAAAACACTCACATTCATTAAAAAAAAAATTATCAAACATGTTTCGGACTAACCGGCCCTTAATCAGTGATATTATATAAATATTTAAAATATAATAACAAATATGGTCAATTTTGACAGATGTCATAATTGACGATGAAACTGATGAAGGGCTGGTTAGTCCGAAACATGTTTGATATTTTATTTTTATTTTAGTTTTTTAATAAATGTAAGTATTGTATACAAAGTATAAAAAAAAGAAACATAATAACAATCTATTGTATATAAAATATAAATCTATATATTTATTTAAAAATGCCTCCGTAACTATTTTTTTTAAATTTGTTAATTTGCGAATAAACAAATCCATACCATTAATAATTTGGTTTCGGTAAACCAGGTTTATCCTGCTAATAAAGATTATTTAATGCATACTTTAACGATTTAAATATCAGCGAATCTTATACGTAACACTATAGATTTTAATGTAAAAAAACACTTAAATTTTATTTTATTAAATTTGAAAAAAGTAAATATTCAGGAGAGCATAGTGCATCTGAAAACTGGACCTTAGGTCAAAAACTTTTGGGAAACTATGAAATAAACCAACACGGCATTACGTATTTTGCAGTCGCATTATTCTTAAGTAGTTACAACTAAAACTAACTAACTAACCATCACGCCGTCTCCCCGAAGGGGTAGGCAGAAAGAATGGACTGCCACACTTTTCTTTCCTGACATATTTCTCTCGATTCCTCAACATTCATACATCGTGTCATGCACGCGCGTCGATTTCTCTGACTCCTCACATGGCCGACATTCAATATTTGATTTATTTGATCGTGCCACGTTTTCCTCGGTCTTCCTCTATTTCTGGTTCCATTTACATCATTTACATATAATTTTTTTACCATTCTTTCTTCATTCATTCTTTCAATATGTCCAAACCATCTTAATGATCCTTTCATTATTTTGTTCATGACACCATCATTCGCACCGCATTCACTTCTTATATTTTCATTCGGCACTCTATCATACACATAGTATCCACACATTATTCTAAGAGATCTCATTTCAACTGCATTTATTCTACTTTCATCCTTCTTTTGCCAGTGCTCCATGCTTCGTTTCCATACATAAGGGTCGGTAGAAGAACACCACTGTGCACTGCCATTCTAGCTTTGTTTGATAGGTTTTTGTTTGCGATGACAACTTTAAGTGCACCATTCACTTTGTTGCCTGCCCCAACCCTTCTTTAAATATCCCTCTCCACTCGCCCATCTCTTGTAAACATACTACCTAAATACACGAACTCAACTACTTGCTCCAAATTTTCACCATTCACGCTAATGTTGCAGACTGTCGTGGTTTCTTCCATTTCAAAAATCATTACCTTGGACTTATTAACATTCATCATCAGATCATTTCGCATGCATACCTCATACATACAATTCACCAGGACTTGAAGTTCATGCTCGTTGTCTGCAAGAAGGACAGCGTCATCCGCATACAAGAGACAGCTTACTGACACTCCGCTCATTTTGGCACCTACATCCAACCCTTTCAGCTCTTTCATACATTTGTCCATATACAGATTAAATAAACACGGGGACATTACGCAACCCTGTTTGACACCTTTATTGATATCAAACCAGGCTGTCAGATCTCCATTTACTCTGACACTAGCAGTGCTCTCTTTGTATAGCGACTTAATTGCCATCTTCCATTCTCTGGAAGTTATAAGTAGTTATATATTTATCTATTTGCTTTATATACATGGTCTCTTCGTGATTGTAAAATGAATCCGTGTAATTCTTAATATTTATCTCACTGTTTCTTGAACAATTAGGTAAAAATATATATTATATCTGCCATAGATTAAATAAGCGTTATTATTAAAATACGTACGCTAAGGTCCCCCCCTTGACTACTCCTTCTCGTTCTTCGATGGCCCTACAGTTCATATCGAGCCTTAACCTTCATTATTCCCCGCCACCTATTTCTGTCCTCCGCTTTGACCTTCCACAACAACAAAAATTGCGCTACAGTCCACTATGGACCCCTCCTCCGAAATTCTTCACCATTCTTTACGGTCCATCGCCCACATTCTCCAGTTTGTAACGCTTATTGCCCTGAGGTTTCCCTCCACACCAACCATCCACCTCAGTTTTTGTCATCCCACACTTCCCTTTCCATTTGGTCGTGTATTGTGAATCTTCCTTAGAATTCAATCTTTTTCCATTCTCTGGAGGTTTCCCAACCATCAAATATGCTTGTATTTTAATAAAATTCACTACGTTGGGCTCATTGTAAAGACCTTTCAGCCCTTGGTCAAACCTCATTCTCCCAACTACACCTTTACAAAGAGGTCCAAAGATTTTTTTCAACATCTTCCTATCAATGACCAGCAGCGCATTTTCGCCCATTTTGTTCAATACTCAACACTCCGCATCATATACAAGCACTGGTTCTCCAATCTGACACCCGTAATAATTTCACTACTACCCCCTTGCAAGGTTTCAGCGCTTACTGAAGGGAGGTTCCACCTCCGTTGGTAACATATAGTATATATATTTTATTATATGGTATTATACTTAACATATGCATTATTGAAGGCAGTGCTCATTTTAAATCGTGTTACGAATTTTGAGTGTCTTGCAACATATTCATTTACATGTTTTGTCTGAGGGCGTTTGTATAAAATTCAATTTGAATTTAAAAATATTTAAGAAACTCTTTGGTTACAAAATTTGTGATTTAGGCATGACTGTATTTGTCATTAGGAAACCCTCAACATAAATGTTATGTAAAAATCCAAGGAATAAATTCATAAGCTTACTACACCAAAATAAGCTTAATACACCAAAATCTACTTACTACTAAGTGCACGTATTAGTTGAACATTCCAAATAAATTTGACTTGAGTTTATATTAACTTTGAATACTACATGCGATATGAATATTAAGCGTTTTTTTTAATTCAATATTCAATGATTCCACAATGTCAAAAAAATATAAAGGTATGAAAAAAAAAATCGTTTTGTATTTTATATATAATATAATAATATAAACCTTTTAAACTTAATCCACGCCTTAACGAATTGGAAAGAAAACAAATAAACGCCTTTGCTGATATGTAATAAAGTGTTAATATAATTGATTGTTATAATATAATAGATGGTTTGGACATAAGGAACGAATGGATGAGAGAATAATGGTTAACCCTTAAAGTACCGTGTTCAAAACAAAACACTCGCTCCCATGTGGTCAATTCAGTTTACCGCTAACTTTATCTAAATATCAAGCATATGACTCGATGAATCAAAATTTAATTTATGTCATCTTGTAGGGAATTTCATTAGAAATAGATCGATATCTATAACATACATGGATTATTTGAAAAATATATCATTATTAATTTTTTTCTGGAACCATGCGATTTCTGATATAGAATGCGACACAGCATATGCGCAACTGACACCAAATATGAACTTGTCTCGCCCCGCCGCGCGCGCCGCGCGCCGTGGCGCTATAATTTTACGTATGATAAAGGCACCTAGGTAAAATGTATAGTACGTTCAAGACAACGAGTACGTATTAATATTTGTCCCTTTTGGTAAAGTGTTAATATTTTCACAGTTCTGATATTATTAAGTTGCATGCTGCGTTTCCGTCCACAGTCGGTATTATTACGTACCTATGAGAAAAGGCCAAACATATAATTTATAAAACGTTCAAAACTGCGAGTCAGTATTTGTCACTTTTGATAAAGTTGTAAATATTAGCAAAACAAATTCTACCTTAACACGAATGAAGGTGAGGGCAGTCTTAGAAAATATTTTTTTTTGGGATGAACAAAGTAATTTTTTGCTTTTTTTTTATTACGAAATATTGAAAACACTTCAATGGAGGATTACAATTTTTTTTATAATATTAGGGTCCATAGGTTTAAAGAAAATCAACTTTAAATTGGCAGTGGAAACTCAATTGACCACATGGCAACGCGACGGTTAAAAAGTTGTACACAAGCAGCGTGAGTGGAAAAAGAAGCCGAGGACGACCGAGGAAAACTTGGCATGACCAAATAATCAATTACTAAAAGGCGGCCACATTCGAAGTCGGAATAATCGACGTGCGTGCATGGTACGATGTATGAATGTAGAGGAAGCCCGAGAGGTATGCCAGGACAGAGCATTGTGGCGATCCATCCTCTCTGCCTACCCCTCCGGGGAAATGGCGTAATGGTTAGTTAGTTATTTAGTTTTTGTTAATATTAAAGGAATTTAAAGAAACATTTTGCTCTGAACAATTGTTTTCGAGAAAAATGTGCAGTTTGGTCACTAAATATGGTTCATAAAAATCAGTTTTGGAGTCTAACGATCAATAAACGAATACAATTAAACCATCGCGCCGTCTCGCCAAAAGGATGAAAAAAGAGGATGGACTGCCACACTGTTCTATTCTGACAACTCTTTAACATTCATACACAGTGACACACATACTCGTCGATTGTTGCCGCCTTTCAATTATAATTAATTTGGTCCTTCCTTGACTTTTTGCATTTATACTGCTTGTATATATCTTTTATACCATTCTTTCCTCATCCATTCTTTGCATATGTTCAAACCATCTTAGTGATTTATATTTAATTTAATTTAAATTTTTTTTTTTTTAAAAGACTAACACCAAAGATTTAAATCAATGATATATTATTATATCAAATTTTCAAGTTTTTGCTGGTGTTGGATTGTTTTAAGTGCCTAATTAAAATGAAAACAGTGGAATAAAAAATTAAATAAACACAAATGTCCGGATCGTCCAGCTGACGATAAGTGCACCATCTAAAAGAACATTATGTGTTAAATTATTTTTATATGTTATTTTATTTTATATCATTGTATTTTGTATAATTTGTTTTAGATTTATTATGTAGACGTTGAATGATTGAAGTGTGCGCGGGAGATGCCTATTGGTGGCGATGAGGTTCGCAACCCATCACACCGCGTCTCTCGCGTTGGCGAAAAGAGAAGAATGGAGTGCAGCATCGATTAAAGTGTTGCAGTTCATTCTTTCTGTCTACCCTTTCGGGGAAACGGCGTGATGGTTAGTTAGTTAGTTAGTTATATATTATTATTATGAAGAAGGAATCTGGTCGTGTCCAGGCTCGAACCCAAGTCCCCTTGATCAGAAGCCAAGCGTTCTATCCCCTAGACCACCACCCGATTTAAAACTCATTCATCTGCCTTACATTTTTTCGTACTTTTTCAGATGATTTTTCCGTACATTCTTCTTAGTGGTCTCATTTCTATGGTATTTATTATGTTTTCATCCTTCTTCCTGCAACTCCAATCTTCACTTCCATACTTAAGGGTTGGCACTAATGCACTGCCATATTGGCTTCAGTATCGCGAATATAAATAAGAAATGCAGACGAACGTTCAGTAGCGTAGATAGTTTGCGGATAGCTGCACTGGCTTCCGTTTATATTCACGGAATAATATTTTTCTAGTACAATGGCGGCGCGTCGGTTAAGCGGAAGTGACGAAGAAGAAGTAGTACGCCGTATCTCGCGTGCGCATGCTCGGAATTGCAATTTACTCGCGGCAGGAAAAGTGCACAGACCAGACTGCATAATGAGTTCATGCAACTTTTTTCCAGAGCTAATAGCGGAATGCTCGGCCGCCGCCAAGCCGGAGCAAAGAAAACTTTTACTTGAATTTACGTGGTAAAGTGCGCCCATAGACTTGATGAAAAACATCTCCAGATAACGTGCCCTTACCCTAGTTCTTATCTTTATATTTAAATGTATGATAACACAATGTTTTGATACAACAGTTTGATTATTAAAATAATCACGTTTTGAATAAAAGTACTTGTATAAATATGCGATATTTTTTCTTCTTTTTAACTTGTTAAATATTGTTAAATCTATTATAGTTAAATCTAGTTAAATCTTGTTTAACTTGTTAAATCTAGTTAAATGAAAAACATCTCCAGATAACGTGCCTTTACCCTAGTTCTTATCTTCATATTGAAATGTATGATAACACAATGTTTTGATACAACAGTTTGATTATTAAAATAATCACGTTTTGGATAAAAGTACTCGTATAAATATGTGATATTTTTTCTTCTTTTTAACTTGTTAAATATTGTTAAATCTATTATAGTTAAATCTAGTTAAATCTTCTTTAACTTGTTAAATCTAGTTAAATGAAAAACACCTCCAGATAACGTGCCTTTACCCTAGTTCTTGTCTTCATATTTAAATGTATGATAACACAATGTTTTGATATAACAGTTTGATTATTAAAATAATCACGTTTTGAATAAAAGTACTCGTATAAATATGTGATATTTTTTCTTCTTTTTAACTTGTTAAATATTGTAAAATCTAGTCAAATCTTGTTAACATGTTAAATCTAGTTAAATATTGTTTTTTCTTTTTGAACAATGATGAAAAACACTTTATTCTTAATCTTATTGCTCAATCGGATCGCCTCGGAGGTCGACATATTTCGTGATAGTGTGAGTTGCCTCAGGGATGCAATATCAATGTTATGATTTTTTCTTACCCTTAAGCTTAATTTTTATTTTTTTAATGCTTCTCTGTTTATAATGTGATTGCAAATGATTTGGAATTGTATGTCTGTAATGTTTGTGATTATTAGCAAAAATAAATGAAATGAAATAAATGAAATGAAATGAAAATTCAAATCAAACAAATCAAAGCAAATCAAATCCCAAGCATCAAATATGAACTTTAAAATATTACTTTAGATTTATTAAAAATATTTCTTATAACAAAGGCATAAACGTTTAAACAAAATTATTTTAATACTTTTCAAAATTGACCATATTTATGAAAATTTTGTTGAAATATTTTTAATAATGATTAAGCCCATCATTATTTTGTGCAATGTCACAAATCTTCTCGATATGTGCGCAAAAATTCAGCTTACTCTCATAAATGATCCCGAGATCTCTCATCATAGATACTCGTATATCCATAGATACTCGTATATTTTTATCGTGTATCTATTATACACAGTTCTTAATGCGAGAGCATAAGGAGTAAAAAAAGACAAATAATATATCATAACGCAGATAAAATTATTGAACGCCATTTGATTACTGTTAACTATATTTTTAAAATCCGACTGCAGGCGTAGTCAGTCCTCAAGATTGCCAATATCTAGGAATAATTTCAGATCATCGGCTAATAAAATAAATCGCGATAAGTAAACCTTCGAATTTGATCATTTATAAAGAAAAGCTATGTTTATCCATTATTCTTTATATTAAATGTTAAGTCTATGTTTTTATATATACACATGTGTTGACATAATCACGTGACAAAAAGTGTGTGAAATAAATTCCGTACAGACATATTCACATTATCTGATGGTATAACACAAAAAGTCCATTTTTCCATGATACTGTCTTGTTTCTCATAACTTCTCGCATTGTATTTAGTATTCACAATTTAACATGTACCTTATACTCGTATGTACATTATATAGACCTTTCTCTTACGCGAATGTTGAAAAAAATTCTATAATTTAAATAATAAAATTATCACTTACCGATGATGTTATCTTGACTGGTTTGAGGATCTGTAAAGGAGAAAAAAAGTTTTTATTATACATTGTAATTTAGTCAACCCAAAAATTGCATTTAAAAATATGAATAAGAAAAAATACATACATTTGAAGTTATTTATAGCACAGTGTAATAAATAAAATCGTACATATAAGTTAGTGGAGCAAGTTACCGAATTCATTTAAGCATGTTTACAATAGATGAAAACATTGAGAAAGACATCGAAATAAGGGTAGGTGCTGAAAACAAAATAAATGGCGCTCTCAAAGTCATCACTGCACATAGAAATATATCCACGAAAGCAAATATGGCAGTACATAATGGAGTTCTATTGCCAACCCGCATATATGGAAGGGATGTTTGGAGCTGGCAAAAGAAGGATGCCGTAGAAATAAGATCACTGAGAATAATGGACAGTAAAAGGATATATTGTAAAAATATTAAATTAAAAGCAGATGATTGTATCATAAGTAAAAATAAATAAGTTGTTTACCAATGGAAAGAATGGACGAGAGAAAGATGGTTAAAATGTTATATATCAGCAGTGTGAGTGGGAAAATAAATCACGGAACACCAAGGAAAGTAAAAAAGAGTAGGATGGAGGTCCATCATCTCTGCCTTCCCCTCCGGGAAAACGACGTAATGATTAGTTTGGTACATACTCGTATATAAGAACTCAGGCAGAAAGAAGCCACCTGTGCCCAAATGTTTTAAAGGCGAGGTCTACGAGACAACTGTGCAATGTGTAATACTTTACGATGCTGAATGTTGGACTATTCAAATCTTCATGAACAAAAGCTCCACTTGACCGAAATTAATATGCTCAGATAGGCTGGAGACTTCACCATATTGTCCACAATAAGAAATTTCGGAAGAATTTAAAGATTGCCTCCGTAAAATATATGATTGAGGAAGCCAGGTTGAGATGAGGTCATGTGTGTCGAAAATGCTGTGAAGGTGGAGAATGTAGTATATATAACCAGGAGCTAAAAGGTTTTTACAACGAGCTTAGTGATGCTTATAAAAATATAGCGTCTTACTCAGATGGTAGCGACACCTCCAGCGAATGGAAGAAGATCAAATTCCTAGGAAGATTCTTAATATACGACTAGATAAAAGCAATGCAATCGTGTATAAGTGAATTCTTTTGGCCAATTTATGGTTGCTGCACTTTGTAATAGTTAATTGTGACATGTAATACATTTATACTATATAGATGTTAAAATTATATAAGTTATTTCGTTTGTATAAAGAATTTTGACAGTTGTAAAAATAAAATTTTCATTTGTTCCAATGACAATTTGAATAATTTTCTGCAATATTTTAAAGTTCTTGCTGGTGTAAGATTGTTTTAAGTGCCTAATTTTAGCTGTGGATACATGTAACATAAATTCAATATACACAAAAGTCCAGATCGTCCATGTCAACGAGTGAACCATCTAAAAATAACATTTTGTGTTAAAATATTTTTATTACGTTATTTTATTTTATTTTATATCATTGTATTTTATATGATTTGTTTTAGATTTATTTTGTGGATGTTTGACGATCGAAGTGTGCGCAGGAGATGCCTATTGGTGGCGATGAGTTTCGCATCCATCACACCGCGTCTCTCCCAGGGGTGAAAAGAGAAGGATGGAGTGCCGCATCGGTTAAAGTGTGACAGTCCATTCTTTCTGCCAACCCTTTCGAGGAGACGGCGTGATGGTTAGTTAGTTTTTTTTAAAAGCAAAGTGTGAGAAGAGCAAAACTGAGGTGGATGGATGGTATGGAGGAGGACTTCAGGGCAATTGGTATTATAAACTGGAGAGAGTTGTGAAGAATTTTTGAGCCATTGTTGTTTTTGTTATGTGTCTATAAGATGAGCACATTTAAGTCTGCACTTCTAATTCCAACGGTCAAGGTTAGTAGAGGACGGCTTTGGTGACATTTAGGTCATTTATGGAGGGTCTTTCGAGAAATGTTGACTTAACAAAGAGCTGACTTAAGACAAAGTATCCTGGAGAAATCTTATCAGGAGTGCTGACTCCACGTAAAATGGCAAAGAGAAATGAGTTTTTTTTTTGTTTAAATTGTATCTCAATAGAGACGAAGACGTAATCTAGAAAATGAACATGGATGATCAAGGTGTTTACAGGACTTATGACCTGTCATTGGTTGGGTTAAGCGCACGCTTTATGTAATTACAACATTCCCCATTCCACCTTTGTTATTGTGATCATGCATGACAAATTTTTGGAAGATGTACGAGTATATATACTTCAAAATCCATATTTATCTTCACGTGTCAGTTTCAGTCAGCCATCTATGTAGATTTGGTTGCACTTGTGAATTTTTTCAAGAATTAACCTATACAACCGACCCACTAACGCCATCTATGGAGAATGATTTTCGGCATTTAGCAAACTACCTTATTAACACAATGCGAAGGCTGTCGCCTAACATATTGTTGGAAGCCGCTAGGAGTATTATTCCATTCTATATGCCAAAGAAATAAGGTGTTTCTTTTTTATATACTTTGTATACAACACTCACATTTATTTAAAAAATAAAATAAAAATAAAATATCAAAGTTGTTTCGGACTAACCAGCCCTTCATCAGTGATATCATTTAAAATATTGTAAAATTGTTTACAAATACGGTCAGTTTTGACAGATGTAATAACGATGTACGAGTATTTAGGAACGTTAATGCTTCTGTCGAAACAAATATTGTGAATAAATTTTAAATAATAATTTTAAGTTCTTATTGGGGTTCAGGTATTAAGTTACAACAAAGGAAATAAATCAAAAATTAGACTTGACGTTGAATTTATTTGATTATTTATTATATTTACTTTTATTTTAATTTCTCTTTCAATTTCTAAAATTTTGAAATTGTTCAAAGTTATATTTTTATTAAATCAATGATATTTTTCAATGAGATGGTTTGTAAATTAAGAAAAGTTGTTATTAGAGAGACATCTTATGTGCTCTTTAATTTTTAATTTAAAATTACGCCTTGTTTTACCTATATAAAAATGAGGTTATTTATTTAAATAATAACGATTATAAATAAAAGCGCGATGGAAATAATTTACTTTAAAGCTTACGCATTATCAAATTAGAAATAACATCGTTGGTATACTCATTAATAAGGTTAGATGCGTATCAATGTATAGAGAAGCTATAATGTTTATTATGTACACAATATGATGTCACATATTGGTCTGCAAGACAAGGGAAATCATGTTTTCTGTAGCAGTTTACATATTAATGAGGTAAATTTACTTAGGTATTGTCTCAAACTGCGGTTCTTAACGTGTGCTTCAAAGCAAATATTGCATACAAAGAAGCATTTATATGAAATATTGTGTGAAAAAATTAAATTAATCGATTATCTTGACTACGAGTAACTACGAAAATGAAACTTGTTGCTAATAAATATAGGTAATTGAGAGTAATATCGGTATGAATGATAGATTGAGTCTTCATTGTAAATATCTAATCTACAAATTTGTAATTTATTTATTTATTATTATCATTTTTACTTATTTAAATTGTTATATTTGTTTGTAAAATTGTCAACAAAAGAGTTTTTTTAAACTATAAAAATATTTTGTTGTTTTTAACATTTGAAGTTAAAAAAACATCGTTTGACAAAACAGCTGTCGCGACACTCAAAAAGTGAATTGTGAAAATAGTGATATCATAACAGTGTTATAGATTTTAGCAGTTAAGGGGGATAGCCACTGTGAATGTGTTTTTTTTTGTTTTCGTCTAAGCTTTATTTCTTCGAAAATTTGTGTATAAAATTTTTGGTAAAAATTACCAAAAATTTACTGAGTTGCAGTCATTTTAGTGAGAGGAGGTAGACCGACTGTCCTTGCGTTGACCGCGATGCTGACCGGGTGAAAGCTGCTTAGAATTGCATGTAAAGGGTCAATAAAAATATTTTAAAAATCAAGGACACCACTAGTGATAAAGAGGAATATCCATCATATAGCCCAGGATTCAATAGTTTGATGTAAGTAGGTATAAATACTCGTATTTTAGAAGATACGTGATTTTATAGTAAGAACTCAAGCAATATACAACAGATTTTCAACTTTATTGTTTGTTTTATTCGTCTTTGCAATGGTTATCGTTAAGCGTAGCCGATTTTGAAAATTTTGATTTTTACTATTTTTTAAGACTGCTTGAATACGAAATTTTTATTTTTAATTTTCAATCGGTCACTTTTTGTGAAAAATCAAAATAAAAATAATCAGATAAGCTTAACGATTACTCCATTCATATATATTATAATGAACTTGGGTTTAATTTTTTCAGAGAAATCGATGCGACCGTGAATTTTTAAGACTCTACAGAAACGCTGATAACTTTGTTACTATTAAATATTCTTTAACAAAAAAATACTAAAACTTTATTGAATGTACACTAAATAAAATAAAATAATCGAGATTTCCATGTTCCTTTTTTTCTCTCCCGGTAAAACGAAACCCGAAAATCAATGATTTCTTCGACCTTCAGAATTTATTTCAATACAGTTTTTTTCTTTATAAAAATAAAGTGTCATTTATTTTTATAAAGAAAAAAACTAAAGACTAATATTTGCCTTAGAAGGGCAAAACATGTCATTCCCATAAAATATAATACAACTTTTAGAAATTATGTTATTATTCGTATTAATTACTTTTTGAAAACTTGTATCACTGTAACGTTTTGCGTTCTAATTCGTTCCTTTGTAAAGACAACCAAAAACGTTTGTATGTTTTTAAAGTGAAACTAGCGTTGTCGAGTTATTTGTAACACCTGTTGATTCCAACATAGGTTGGCGAAACAGCTGTCGCGACAAATTTATGTGAATAAATCGTAATACGTAATATCTACTTTAACAATTATTGTTGTAAATAACTACATTGTTTCTTCAACAATGATATAAAATTCTACATAAATTAATTAATAAAAGGAGAAGGCCATGTTTTGCTTGATGATAATCAAATATTTTTTGACATTTGATTAGCAAAGCGAAAAAGTCATTACAATAAAATATAATATTACTTTTAGAAAGCTGACGTTTTCATTTGTAATAATTACGATTCAAGTTAGTAGTAAAATTTGAGTGATTAAAACCCTTTTTTTATTGTTTCTCAAACGATAGTATAAAACTACTTACTTGATATGTCCGCACAACTCTTGAAGAGTTTAAACCTTTGTGATGGTTTAAGTTCAGGCTCCTCAATCCTGCGCCTTTTGCACCCAACAGTCCTTGCTGAATCAGCCAGCAATTTGTCCATTAGGCCCTGGGTGGGCCTTCCTAGAGTGTAACTCCAGGTCTTGACGCAATCAGGCTCTTGTAAGCTCTGATCTCTCCAGCTTGGATACGCGCCAAATCCGCGATAGGTGGTCTTGACGAAATCAGGCTCTTGAATGCTCTGATCTCTCCAGCTTGGACACCCCCCCAATCTCGACGAGATCAGGCTCTTGAATGCTCTGATCTCTCCAGCTTGGACACCCCCCCAATCTTGACGAGATCAGGCTATTGAATGCTCTGATCTCTCCAGCTTGCACACCCCCCAATCTCTTGAATGCTCTGATCTCTCCAGCTTGGATACCCGCCCAGGCCATGATAGGCGATCGGTTCCCACGGTGCTCGTTATAAGTATGTAGGTATCAAATGTAAAAATACATATTAGATATTTAAAATTGATGAAAGCTTCTGTTTTCTAGAAGTTTTGTTATGAAATATAATAATAACCTATATTTTATATAATAAAACTTCTACAAAAACAACATCTTCGACAAAAGAAAATAATAATCATTTCTTATGTCACTTTGTGAAATAATTCTAACTAAATAGGAGATGACAATTACACATATTCTTTGACTTAATTGCTTCCCTGTCCCCTATTTTAAAGTTAATTAATTTAATTTTCAATTGTTAAAAAAAACAGTTTAGAAAAACGTTTTCCAATTCGTTTAAAATTACGCTAGAAAAAAGAAGTGAAAAAAAAACATGTAGCACAATTATAAAAACAAGAGAAGTAAATACCATTTTAATATATAATAAATATACGCTTTCTGGGGGTAGCATCAATCGTGAAAAATCTGTCCACATCCGAAGGGATAAGATTTATTTTTATTGAGTAAATATATTACGATTTAATGTTATTTTATTTTTCAAACTTCTACACTGAGGAAATGCTTCTATGTTCCGAAGCATGTTTGTGAAAACTCATGCTTTAAAAAGAAAAACATAATGCTTTAAAAAGAATAGTAATTTAATTAAAGAAAAAAAATGTTTCTTGCTATTTTTATAGAAATATATTGATATATAATCTCATAAAAAAATGTTTGTTAAAATAAATCACAAATGTCAATACTTCGGGATTTCACAATATGTATGCAATAATAGAAAAAAAAAAATTAAAACTATTTTTTTCTTTTGCCTCCAGTAAGAATATATTTATATATATTATAAAGAAATCCTCAAAAACAATTTGAGCGACAGAACAAGGATTTGAATCGATAAAAGGAAATATTTAAACTTCTATACTGATGAAATGCTTCTATGTCCCGAAGCATGTTTGTAAAAACTGCAAAAACGCGTTATGAAAACACAATGCTTAAAAAATATTCGAAAAATAGTAATCGAATGAAGTGTTTCTTGTCACTTTTTTAGAAATATGTTGATAAATAAACTCATAGAAAAATGCACGTCAAAATAAAACATAAAAAACAATACTTGGGAATTTCACAATATGTATGCAATAATAGAAAAAAAAAAATTAAAACTATTTTTTTCTTTTGCCTCCAGTAAGAATATATTTATATATATTATAAAGAAATCCTCAAAAACAATTTGAGCGACAGAACAAGGATTTGAATCGATAAAAGGAAATATTTAAACTTCTATACTGATGAAATGCTTCTATGTCCCGAAGCATGTTTGTAAAAACTGCAAAAACGCGTTATGAAAACACAATGCTTAAAAAATATTCGAAAAATAGTAATCGAATGAAGTGTTTCTTGTCACTTTTTTAGAAATATGTTGATAAATAAACTCATAGAAAAATGCACGTCAAAATAAAACATAAAAAACAATACTTGGGAATTTCACAATATGTATGCAATTATAGAAAAAAAAAAAAAAGATTTTTCTCTTACCTCCGGTTAAAATATCTTTAAATATATTATAATGAAATCCTCGAAAACAATGTCAGGGACGAAACAAGGATTTGAGTGTAATCTTTGTCAAAAATAAAAACAATTAAACCTCTATTTTGTGACAAGGTTTGGAACGCGTGGAAGCACATTTGGCAATGTACTCAGTCGGTCGAATTTGCATATTTTATGTAAAGGTAACAATACTGTTTGGGTTTAATATCCACATGCGACGCTCATACTGATTAGAATTATATCTGCCAAAATTATTAATTTTACTTACCCTAGATCGTTACTAATAATTACGGTTGTAGAACTGTGAACTCACTAATGTACTTGAAGTGATTCTACGTTTCAATTTGATATTAATATAATTCTGTTTTAATGGTACCGAATACATTATATATCGTTTCTTTCACAATGATGTAAAACTCCATATTAAAATAATACTTCAAATGAAAATGTCTGTTTTATTTTTTATTCATTTGTTATAGACGGAATAAATTCCAATTTATATTTGTTTTTATATAGACAGATAACTTAAAAATAATAAATTTAATGTAATAAATCAAATAGTCTATTGTTTTGGCCGAAAGACTTTAACATTTTAAACTGTTAAATTAAATGACTTTGTGTTATGTGTCACAATTTTATTTTATTTTACGCGACAGCTGTTTCGTAAACCTATGTTGACATCATCAGGTATTATAATAATATATATAATGTTTAATTTTCGTGATTTTTCGAACCTTTATATGTATTCGTTCCCATGTCAATTAAAATAATTTATTTGATATAATTGAAATTCTTGCTGAAATCGAGTTAGGTAGGTACCTAAATAATTTAATTAAAAGAACGTTATTTTTATTATAATAAATTATTTAGGTACCTAACTCAATTTCAGCAAGAACTTAAAACAAATACAAACAAAGGTTCGAAAAATCACGAAAATTTGATATTTGATATATTATTATAACACCTGATGATGTCAACATAGGTTGAAGAAACAGCTGTCGAATAAATTAAAATACAATCGTGGTACATAAAACAAAGATATTTAAGTTAACAGGTAAAAATTAAGCCTAGGACGAGTAAAGATTGTTTTCACTATAATAAAACAGGTATGAATGTAGATTATAAAAAAAAGAAAGACAAAATTGAAATTAAGAAAATAGGTAGGTTAAAACATTATTAACGAGAGAAGGACAATAATAAAATTAAGAATACCACCATCACGCCGTTTCACCGCAGGGATAGGCAGAGAGAATGGACCGCCACACTACTCTATCCTGACATACCTCTCTAGCTTCTTCCATATTCATACATCGAGTCATACACGCACGTCGATTCTTCCGGCTTCCTTACTCCACTTAACCATTCATTCTTCACCCATGCGCTCCATATGTCTGAACCAATGCAGCGATCCTTTCATAATTTTGTTCATAATACCTTATTTCGCTCTACATTCCTTCCTAATATCAGCATTTGAGATTCTGTCGTACATCGTTCTACCACACATACGTCTTAGGGACCTCATCTCTACCGCATTTATCTGCTCTCATATTTCTTCTGAGAGTTCCATGCTTTGCTTCCATACATAAATATTCTTAAAAACACGTTAAATGCCTTCGACAGTCAAAACACGTCATTCCCATAAATTATAATAAAACTTATAGAAAACAGACTTTTTCGTTTGTATTAATTATTCTTTTGTATTTGTTGATGATGAAAAAGCTTCTGGAGTTGCTCTACAGTGTTAAAACGTAACGAGAAGAGAAAAATATTTACTCCTACAGTTGATAATTCGGGAATAATTATTCTTATTTTTTTTTAGAAATATGTCACAGAAAATGCACGACATAATAAATTATAAAAGTCAATACTTTTGGAAATTTCACAATATGTATGCAATTATAGAAAAAATAATACTGATTACTGATTGCCTCCGGTAAAAATATCTTTATGTATAATATATTCTAAAGAAGAAGAAAAATACCTGGTCGGAGAAGAATCTATTGACTACACAATTTGAGATAATGATTCAGAAGTAACTCCACATCGCTGTTCAGGGCCGTCGTTAACAAGGTAGATATAACCCTAATAGCCGCCAACCTTTGTAGAGAAGACGGCACTTAGATTGGTTACGACTTTTCCAATTTTTACGATTAAACTATTTAATTAAAAAGATTGACTAGTATAATCAAATCTACATAGATGGCCAATTAAAACTTACACGTGAAGATAGGTATGGATTTGGAGTATATATACAACTTTAAAAATTTATCATGCATGATCATAATAACAATGGTGGAATGGGAAATGTTGTAATTTTTTTTTTTTTTTTTTTTTTTTTTTTTTTTTTTTTTTTTTTTTTTTTATGTACACAACAGGTCGTTTGGACCCAATTACTGTATACAATTATTATTTTTTTAGCTATTATATTGATTCTCGTGACATGTGATAGGTAGCCAATCTATCGCCATTTTATTGTCACTTGAATTCTACACCAGACCAAAGACAGTGTGACAATCACACTGCCATCACCGGGAATCGAACCCAGGACCTTCGGCATGGAAGTCAGAGCTTGTAACCACTCTGCCACGAAGGTCATCTATAATTACATAAAGCGTGCGCTTAACTCAACCAATGACAGGGCATAAGTCCTGTAAACACCTTGATTATCCATATTCAGTTTCCAGTTTGCGTCTTCGTCTCTATTGAGATACAATTAAATTTATATTTAATTGTGTTCGCAGTTATGCAAATTCAGACAATCGTCATCCACGTCACAGCTGTGTGTAAGGGCAACCAATAGATCCTCACTCCCGAAACTAATAAGTTCGATGACCGAATAATATCTCGCATTCACCTGCGGTACTAGATACTTAGAACAACTAACTTCTGGGAGTAAGTACCACGCCAGGAGGTGGGTACTCGTATTATACCTGTACTGGGATAGGTAATTCAGTTGTAACTTTGTACCTGCGCTGTTTTATCCGGTAGAAGTTGATACCAGATACGGTTCCGTATGAACTTTGTCGGGCGTATTTGTTTTGAATGATTTAGTAACTTCAAAGGCCTGATTGAGATGAAACACGGAACGTATTTGGTAATGCAGTATTATGTAGTCCGTACGAATTAGGTTCTCTTAGAAATACGATTTAAACAAAGTAAAATAAACTTTATAGAATTATTAAGAATTTGATTATCACTTAAGGTGGTGATAGACGTACGAACTTAAAGTCTGCGGTTTTTAAGATCGCGAACTTACTTGACTCGACGTCGGCGATACACGCGCCAACTTAGGTGATAGACGTACGAACTTAAAGTCTGCGGTTTTTAAGATCGCGAACTTACTTGACTCGACGTCGGCGATACACGCGCCAACTTACTCATACCGTATCGCGATGTCGTCCACTGAAGAAGCTTTGTGTTATTTAGGAATTATATCGTATTACATTTCAAAAACTAAAAACAATAGACGAAGGCGAAAGAAACAAAATGGCGGCTCGCGGCTCGCAGTGCTGCCACACGTACGAGCCAAGACGAGCTACGAGTAAGATTTCAAACCGGTTGGATCGCCGACGAACTTACTCGGCGGTTTTAAAGTACGCGTACTTACGGTGACACACGAGCGAAAAAGGTCGTCGAGCCATAAGTACGCGTACTTGCTCGCCCGTCTATCACCCACTTTATGTATGAAAGCAAAGCATGGAACTGGCAAAGAGTAACTGTAGTAAACGAAAGTAAAATAAATTAGATCTTTCAGATAAATAACCAGCCAGTGTTGACATATGGTTCTGAGTCATGGATAATGACTCAAAAAGAACAACAAAGAATTACTGGTTTGAGAATAGAATACTAGATATAGAATACCTAGACCCGGTGTTGCAGCTGGAACTTGGAGGCATAGGACCAACCAAGAGATCCGTACGATGACCCAGCAGCCCCTTATAATGAACACCGTGAGAGCCGGTCGCCTAGCATGGATTGGGCACGTATGCCGAGCCGAAGAGAACACCGGGTGTTACTCAAATGTCACAGATTTTGCCTTAGAAAGACGAAACTTGTCAAAAATCATATTAAAACTTCTCGAAAATACACGTTTTCATTCGTATTTATTATTTCATATGGAGTTTTACATCATCGTTCAAGATTCCATAAACATCACAATGTAAGCATTTGCTTGAAAAATTATGTAATCCGTATCTTATTATTTTTTTTTATCTAATATGTAATACTACTAAAAGCTTTTTCTTCTTCTTCTTCTTCTTAGTGTAGGCCTTGTGTTTCTTTTAAGAATAATTGGTTTCCTGCGAGGTCGACTCCCAGCTTTCGATCCATCTCTATTGTGATCTGCCCGGGGGTCGTCCACCTTGGGATTGGCCATGCAACACAATGAAGGGGGGTCCAGATAGATATTTTCTCGTCACGTGTGCGTACCAGTATTTTCTCCTTTGCCTTCCCCACTAAGCGACATCCTCGACCTCTCGACCTTCCTTTTGAAAGCATTCGTTTTAAATTAGTTGTATAATATGAGCGACATTTTAATAAGCCTAGTGTATCGGACGTATGCAAATAGATTATTTTTTTATTTATTTTTTATTATTTTATTTCATTATTTACAACTACGTTCATTTTATTTAATAAATGTTAGTAATTTTATATAAATTTAAGTTTTTATTTGTTTCTGTCATTTGTTAAAATAAATAAGGCGGTCGGTAAGGAGTGGAAGCGCATAGTATCGAAGATGTGTGCAATGGCTGACAAAATAAATCGAAGTATTCTCGGAAAACAGTGGCCGCTGGTCGCTTCATTGTTAACAGCCAATCAGAGCGCCATGGCAACTGTACTGAAATTCTCAGAAACGGAAAACCGTAACCAACGCTATCACTAGTTGTTTGTTGCCGTGGAGGCTATATAAGCCGGTCGTGTTTGGAATTGGCCCTCACTTTTCTCACTTTCACACACGCGTTCACCCGCGGCGCGTCAGGAGGCTTTGCGCTTTTACCTACGTGAAAACCAGTCCTTGTAAGGGATTTGAGCTACTGCCACAACTCTCTTTGCTTTTAACTCCTGCACCGATCGCCGCAATAAAATAAAACTTAGTTTTATTACACACAAGTATCATTACGCCGTATTCTCCGCTTTCACCATCTACACTACATCGGAGACGAGCAGCAGTCAGCGGCCTAAATAAAAATTAATAGTACAGGGGGAGCTATCTGTCCCGTACACCTAGCAATGTGAATCATATCACTTCTATAAAATAGATTGTTTCCCCAGTGTTAAATACTCAAAGTGGGATTTTAAATTATTGTTGAAGAAACAATTAATGAAAAATTTATCATTTTCATCGAAATCCCTGTAAACGTAGATGTTATCCGATGACCTTATAATTAAATAACTTATCCAAAGTTCAAGCTTTCCCTTATTTAAAATTTACGACTTGAATTATGGCGTCTTATCGTTTCGTTATTCAGCGACCAAAAATTCCGCATTTCGGTCTTAAATTTCCATCCCTTGTTCCTTTCAGGGCGTAATGAAGGCGATACAAGCTCCACAATGACGAAGTGATTTAAGAGCAATCTTGATCTAAATAAATAAACAATAGATTGTGATAAATAAAGATACTGGACTCAAAATCTACCTGCGGTGAAGCTAAATACAGAACATAACTAAAATACCGTTCCCCAAATAAATTGGATTATTTCGTATTCCATGAAAACAAGCGAATCCATAAGATAATTATAAGATTAGTGTACTTTTACAGCGGTTTTCGAACCCATTTAAAGATTTTATGAAAATCATCTAAAAAGATGTACATTGTACACTACTGATTTATACAACAGAATACGAAAGGGCACAAAGTAATCTTCTTCTTTCGGTGCCGTGTCAGGTTTCCCCAACGTTGGCGATCACTGCAGCAAAGACATCTTAATCCTGCGCCACTTGGAACAGATTCTGAACTCTAGTTATTCCTGTCCACTCTTTGATGTTCCGCAGCCAGGACAGCTGCCTTCTACCAACTCTCCGATGTCCCTCCACTTTACATATTAATATCAGTCGAAGGGGGTGGTATATTTCTCCCCTTAGCACATGACCCAAATATGATACCTTTCTAATTTTTACAATCGACAACAGCTCTCTATTGGCTCTGGCTCTCTGTAGTATGTTTGCATTACTGACCCTATGGGTCCACGTGACAATGTCATCAATTAATGTTCGAACGATCATGAACGACATTTTTCATGTTTATGAATTTACAAGCATTTTTGGGACGTACGCTTGCGCTTTATTTTCAGAACGAAAGATTACATTTTGTATGATACGTGAGTTAGTTTATGTATTTATGTTATTTTACGAATACATTTTATTTCCATTGTCAGCGTGTTAAAGTGATATGTGTGCTTAATTTGGGCACTTGTTTAGGTACGTATTTTAGTTGCTGGCAATTGGTTTTGTCTATGGTTAGTATTGCACCACATTACGCGCTGTCAAAAAGGTTTGTTTTTTTCTTTAAATTTTCTGTTACTTCAATATTGTTTTATTTTTCAAATCGGTCTGCGTTCTTCACTATTCCTTAAAATCTAAAATGCGCCGGAGTCGCAATAAGGTTAAAAAAACTGCTCTATGGGATAGAAAACTGTGTTTGAATTAATAAAAAAATGGGTTCGATTATAAAATATTGGTGTTTATTGGACTAAAGTGTGTAAAGTTTCCGATAACACTTGGATCAATATATTTTATCGAATTTTTTTTTAAAGATTTATAAGGCATTTTAAAGTATCGTTTAAGAGTGGAATTGCCGCTCGTAAAACGATAACGCGAAAACAATGTGTCTTTTGTTTTTTAAGAGAACCATTCCTTTTTTGAATTTTTATATACTTCGTTTCATTTCAAATGAATTGAATATTATCACTGCTCTTGGAAGGATTTTTTTCGTTCAGGGTAGAGCTTTACTTATAATTCTCAATTGTTCTACTTCATGCACTGTTCGAAATGCAATAACGAATTCCTTTCCATTGAAATGGTAAGACTATGGTTGCTGCTAATAAATGCAAGAGATATTATGTATTCAAGTTTTTTACTGAATATTGTGTATAATAATTAATATCATAATCTATTTCAAAAAGGTCGTTGGATTTGATATAACAATAATATGCTTCCTAACAATATTTTTTGCTTATATAAAGTTAACCTCATTAATTAATAATATATTGGCAGTACAAAATGAAATTCTTGTGCCAACCATTATGTATGAAAGTGAAACTTGCCCTAGAAATGAGATCACTGAGAAGAATGTGGAAGAAAACGATATATGATAGAATACCGAACAACAAATTAAGGAAGAAATGTAAGGCAGATTTTGCATCATAAGTAAAATCAAAAAAGGATCGCTCAGATGGTTTAGACATATGGAACGAATAGATGAGAGAAGAATAGTTAAAATGTCGTATTCAAGCAGTGTGATTGGAAAAAGAATTCGTGGAAGACCAAAGAAAGAATGGTATGACTGAATTAATCAAATACTGAAAGGCGGCCACGTTAGTTATGTAGGAGTTATCAATTTATAAATTAAGTTATTACTAACTAACTTACTAACTTACCATCACGCCGTCTCCCCGGAGGGGTAGGCAGAAAGAATGGAACGCCACACTGTTCTGTTCTGAGATACGTCTCTCGCTTCCTCTACATTCATACATCTTGTCATGCACGCACGTCGATTTTTCCGACTCCTCACGTGACCGACATTCAATATTTGATTGATTTGATCGTGACACGTTTTCCTCGGCCTTCCTCTATTTCTAGCTCCGTTCACGCCGTTTACATATACCTTCTTTACCATTCTGTCTTCACTCATACTTTTTATGTGTCCAAACCATCTTAATGACCCTTTCCTTATTTTGTTCATAACATTTTCATTCGCACCACATTCACTTCTTATACTTGCATTTGTCACTCTATCATAGACAGATTTGCCACACATTCGTCTTAGAGATCTCATTTCTACTGCATTTATTCTACTTTCATCCTTCTTTTGCCAGTTCCATGCTTCACTTCCATACATAAGGGTCGGCACAAGAACACCACTGTGCACTGCCATCTTAGCTTTTTTGGATAGGCTTTTGTTTGCGATGACAACTTTAAGTGCACCATTTATTCTGTTGCCTGCCCCAACCCTTCTTTCAATATCCTTCTCCACCCTCCCATCCTTTATAAACATACTTCCTAAATAAACAAATTCATCTACTTGTTCCAGATTTTCACCGCTTACACTAATGTTGCAGACTGTCATGCTTCCTTCTTTTTCGAAAATCATTACCTTATTAAGTTAATTTATATTGTAGGGGGGTAAAGGAATGAGCTTCCACATGTAATATTGCTATAACTAAAACAACCGGCGCCCCTGGAAATGACAAAAAGTCGGCCAAATCTACATCACAATGGTAAGAATGCTTTTAGCGCCATCGTTACAAGACTAATCATCTATTGATATGCTGAAGAAGAAGAACTTTAATATAAATACAAGGTATGATATTTAATAATTATTATTATTTTGTTGATTGTTACGTAATTATACCGTAAATCAAATCGTTGTAGAGGGTAAAGCTATTTTATTGATGTTAATGACATGTTTAAGGTAGCTAGTCTATCGTCATTTAATTGTTGTGTAAATTCTACACCAGACCAAAGACAGTGTGAAAATCATAACTTTGGTGTATAGTCATAGCTGTTGACACTCTGCAACGAAGGTCGTTATTATTAGTATTAGTTACACAATAAATTAATTATTCAATACAAATGAATCATATTCTATATTTTTAGTTATTATTTTTACAATTTGACAAGAGTTTGTATTTAATAAAATATTTGAAATCGAAAAGAAAAACACTCTGCTATTTCGAAAAACTATTTTGAGCACAAATACCTCTTTTTGATAAACACACTTGCAAAGAAGAAAATAAATGAACCACACCAGAATTCGGAGAGAAAGGAAAACACAGTTGTAGAATCAAATTGACAAATTGATGGAATGGATCAGGTGTGAGATAAACGAGAGATGAGGAAAGTAACAAAATGGAGAATGGAGATTGCTAGACTTTGTACGAATTTAGTAAAATGATATTATTCGTTTATTTCTTATTAAAGTTTGTCTAAAAGGCAGTGAATTTTTAATTTAGTATTTTACTTAAAACTATTATTTAAAAAAATCCCATCTATTATACTAACTAACTAACTAACCATCACGCCGTCTCCCCGGAGGGGTAGGCAGAAAGAATGGAACGCCACACTGTTCTGTCCTGACATACTTCTTTCGCTTTCTCTACATTCATACATCTTGTCATGCACGCACGTCGATTTCTCCGACTCCTCACGTGACCGACATTCAATATTTAATTGATTTGATCGTGCACTTTTCCTCGGCCTTCCTCTATTTCTAGCCCCGTTCACGCCATTCACATATACCTTCTTTACCATTCTCCCCATCCCATTCCATCTATTATGTATTGTAATAATATTTTTTTTTTAAATTCATCTTACTTTTACAAATTTATATACATTATTTCAATTAAATAATTAGGTTCAATTTCATTTAAATGTTTTTTAATGAAATTGACAAAATTAATTTTATACTCCAAAATTTGTATTATAGTATATATAAAAAGATAATTAAAAAAGAAACAAAATATTGCGTATAGAATTTGGTAATGAAAATTTCTTTGTACGATAATCAATTTCTAGAAGTTTTATGTATTTTATGGGAATGGCATGTATTGCCATGTTAATTATTTTATTATCAACAATATTTGATAATGTCTTCACAATGCCCATACAATAAATCAAAACTTTAATAAAACAGAGGTTTTTATTAGTATTAATTATTAGTTATGGAGTTTAACATCATTGTTCAAGAAACAATAATTTTTTTTAGATGTTTATTGTAAATCATATAAACTATTATATAACCTCGGAATTAATCCTAATATGTCTTTAGAATCATTCCGCATAATTAGAGGAGTAAAACTTAAAGTACTAATAGTATTAAAAAAAAATTATTTCATAAATATAACCTTATATTTATTTCGGAAAAAAAAAATTATCGACACGTGTAATTATTATTATTATTCTGTTGAAAAACTCATTACATCATTATAGCGCGAGCCAAATCGATGTACAGGGCGAAAACAAGAACATCAAAGGAAATATACATAGAACCATATGAATAGAAACATGCCAGTTATTTCTTTGTTGCCCTTACCGTAATTGAAGTACCGTACCTTACATTCACGAATTCGGTATAATTGCATCCAAATATGTCTATCGATTTCAATATAGGAGAACTTTGAAAGGTCTCTGTGCGGTAATTTGGTGCATAAAATAAGATATGCCCCCTTGCTCTGCTATATCTATGGGGAACGTATAGATTTAGTTCTCTCAGTATTTCTGGATTTTAAATACCTCCGGAAACTAGTTTGAATAATTGCTTACCTAGAAACATCATTCAATGAGTTTCAAGAGTGTTGAAATCTAACATTCCTGTGAAAAATAGTGAGGGGTGCAAACAATTATAGTTGTTATACTCCCTGAGGTATAAATATCTCAAAAATCGTATTTGGATCCTTTCTAGTTATAAGATGACTATATTTTCTCTGCGGTCCCAAATGATGGAGCAGTACTTCAAATTACTGCGAACCAGCGCTTCATATAGCCGCCGAATCAGCGTTGTGTAAGTAAATGATCTTACGTTTCGTAGAACAAAACCAAGCATTTTGTCGGCTTGCGTGATAACATTAGATACATGTAATTTAAATGTAAAGTTGGATTCAAACGAGATACATAGATTCTTAATATAACTAACGCTATAAATTAGTATTATTCATCTGGTATGGGAATAATTGAGTATTTTTAGATCGAGTATCAGCAAAATACTATAATAGAAAAAATATAAATTTTAGAAATAAAGAGGTTAAAATACAACACCCCTGACAAAGTAGTCCTTAATGACCAAAAACTGTTTGCTTACTCTCCTTTGTTATACCCAACATAAACAAATAAAAAATATTCCTGGAATCTATTACTGCCGAAAATTTGTTTTATTTGATTCCAGACCTTAGCAGCTATGTGAATGGGGAAAACCGAATAAAGCGATGCCAACCTTATGGACCAAGAACTATAACATATTATATTTAAATACATTAATAATAAAACAAAAGTACATTTTTCAAACGTTATATATAAATATGTTAGCCATAATAATTTTTTTAATTCATTGTATTGAATATGAATCTTCTTGAATACCTGTAACAGAAATACGTAAATTCAGTAAATTTTACATAAATATTTGAAGATTATTTTTGTATAGAATCATGTTTACCACTTCTGATGTGTATGTATATAAAGGACTCGGTTTGCAATAGTGTCACTAGTCTGTCGATGCCAGCGAGCCTGGCGAAACCGGTCACTGTCGAAATAAAAGGCAAAAGTGGAAGTAGTTAAGAAAACATCGTTTTATTCAATTATTATTTAAAATGAACTTCCATCAATGGATTTCAGTAAAATCATTTGATTATCGAGTATATGTAATAACATAGCACTTTTGTATACTATGTCTTCTTCTTCTTTTCTAGCCTTCTTCCCTCCACTGCTAGACCTCTTCCAATTTCTTCCACTCGTCGATTTTCCAACCCTTTTGATAATATCATCGGTCCATCTCATCGGTGGCCTTCCGACACTTTGCCTATTTTCTCATGGTCTCCAACTGAGTATCCTGGGTGCCCATCTGTTGCCACCCTGTCTAGCCAAGTGTCCAACCCTGGTGCGGCGTCTGATTTCTTCATTTCTTATACGGTCACGCAAGCTCACAGCCAAATAGTAATCTTTCCATGGACCTTTGTGTACACCTGAGCCTGTGGACACTTTTGGCTGTAAGAGTTGTCGTCTCTAGTCCGTATGTCATCCTGGGCAGTATACACATGTCGTAGACCTTTCTTTAGGGATAAACCGGTATGTATACTATAAAACGCATTAAAATAGTTTGTGAATTTATTGTGGACTATAATTATTATTAAACGTTTGTATAGCACAATAACCAAGCGCTTTGAATGAGGGCTAGCTTTCAGGCTCCTTGAGGATTTCGTCTGCTGAACGATGGTGAATCCTCCGTAATATAATCATCTACTTAAGAATTTTTACCTCTCATCCCCTTCCAGATCGTGCTGTGTATTCTCATCAGGTGGGCTCCACACACTATTACCCACTACACACAACATTCTATGCCCGGCTGAAGGCAAACCAGTGGCGGTAAAGTACAAATAATTTCAAATCAGTTTATTAACTCAAAAGACATTACAAACAGGAAAATGTTTAGGGCATCTATTAAGTACAGGTAAAATATCATAAAAATACAACAAAGTACCAGGAACGCATTAGAGATGGTTCGACATTAGGAAGACAACATACTTTCTAAAGTTAAGAGTATTTGTCCCCTGAACGTACCTTCACTAATATAAAAGACGTCGATCTCCGAGGAGACCGCGTTCAGCAGACTAATTGCTCTTCCCACGGGTGTCACCAGAGCCATACTTTGTGTTGTTAAATATTATATAGTAAAATTAATAGTGAGTTTTTCCAATGTCCAAACTCATAATAATAGTACAAATAATTTACATATAAAAAAAATTCAAATGGTGTCAATAACTATAAATTCGAGTATTTCTTATACAATATTGTATATTCGCCATACTTTGTGTTGTAGATGTTTTATTTGTCTTTTTCTTTTTTGTATACCTACTTTATATATACGAGTACATCACAAAATTATCATATCCTTAACTATCATTAGAACTGTATTGGCATAAGACGACCTTCGTGGCAGAGTGGCAAGTGCTACGACTGCCACACCGAAGAGAGAGAGAGAGAGAGAGAGAGAGATACAGACAGAGAGACATTAAGTGTTGTATACAAAGTATGTTAACAAAAATGTCTGTTTATCTTCGACCACACATATGATATATAAACCGGTAAGACAATATAGTCGTTTTTATGAAGTTTCTTTTAAATTATTTTTGTGGTTTTCTCTTTTTTATCACTACCATTTCATATTTATATTCGGATATATTTACAAAAACGGTTCATTTGTAATTATAATACTTATTAGGAAACAATTCATTCACAATTTTCGGATAGCGTCTCTACTATACTTTGTGTTGCTTCTTTACTTCGCAAAAGAAGTCAACGGTAGATCATTAAATTTTTTTGAAAAACATATTTAAATTTTTTTTTTTATTACATGTTAAAATATGTATTGCTGCCAAATACTGTTGACATTAAACGAGCCGCCACTGCTGTACACTTACCTCTCATACATCCCTCCAAAGGAATTTATTCTAACATTCGACGAGGGAGGCATAGAAAGGCAATATTGAAAGGAGAGGAGTATTGAATGTGGAATTCCATTGAAAGGAATTTGATAAAAGGCGAAATTTAATAATTCAAAGTCATCCCCCCATCAATGGCGGTGCAAGTTTTGACACTTAACAACAACAAAAAATCAAATATTAATACGCAATAAATATGTAAACATGGAAACCCCTTTTAATATTACCGTTATTTTTCTGGTAGGTAATTTTAAAAATATATTTTTACATTTATTGAATAATCGAATTTAGCATACGAGTATATATAGGGTGTTTTTTTAGAGGTTTGGTTTTTAAACGGGCAACATTGTTTTTACAGACTGTCAATTTAACAGTTGACAGTTGATTTGTAGTCAATACATTTTGTATTTTTACCCAATTGCTCTATAAAGGTGTCGAAAATTGAACTTCACGATTGCGCTTAAAACAATAATGGCAAGAAATTATCTAATAAATAAAGCCATTTTTATAGGCATTTACATTATTTTTATTTGTTTTTATTCATTTTGAACTTGTATACCTCTAAAAAAACACTCTTTATATATTATAACATAAGGTAAGTGAATAGCACTGTGTATAAGGATGTTTTTTTAGATGTATGAATGATGAGGAAGCGAGCAAAGTATATCAGGAAAGAAAAATGTGGCAGTCCATTTTTTCTGCCTACCCATTCGGAGAGAGGGTGTGATCGTCAGTATATAAAAACAAAATGTTGTCATATATTTTTTTTTTAATAGTTACCTAGTTGTTCAATAATATAAACATTCTAATATTAAAATTTGCTTTCAAATTAAAAGCTTTACAGCTTATATTGAAATAGAATCTAGCTATTTAACCGTCCAGTTTAATTTTAATGATTCGTTTCTAGGAATTTGGCTTAAGACAAATCTAACATCTTTATTGGTTAAAAGGATGTCTCTCAGGCCTTTTTAATCTCGTAGTTTTTACTAACTATCCACTATTGGCATCATCAGGTTAATCGAGAATTTCATGAAAATTTGATTAATTAATTTTATTCAAATAACAGTGCTTCATATTTAAACATATTGTTACGTATGTCATTCCGCTTAGTTGATAAAAAATAGTATATGTATTTTTTTTCCAAATGTTTGTTTAAAATGCAACATCCACAAGAAAGCTTATGAGCTTTTTGTTTATTAAGTTAGTATTTGATAACTTTTTATGAGTTTAATCGTTCTACGAAAAGTTTATGTAAAAGAAAAATAATTTTCCGATGATCGACTTATTTATTTTTAAATTATGCTGTAATACAATGCGATAAAAAAAAAGTTTATGCTTATAATTTTGTTGTACACTTTCGTAAGAAACACTTAATTTGTGGTGTGGCATTATATATAAAAAAATTAACACTTACATTTTGTTTTTTCACCACTTTATTTTGTGTTATCAAACAAACAAATTGTTTTTGTAACTTTGGCAAGGTATAATGAAATAAAATAAATTGGTGTAAACATAAAATAAATATGTTTTTCGTATATATTCAAGTCTCAACGCCTACGGTGGGCTGGCCATGTGGAAAAAATGCCAGAGGGTAGAACACCACAAATTATATCCAGATGGGTGCCCCGCGAAAAGAGATCAAGAGGCAGACCGAGGAAAAGATGGGCGGATTGCGTGGAAGAAGATTGGGAGAAAATGGAAGGAGCTGGAGAATGAAGAGAGATGGCCAGAGACAGAAGTCAGTGGAGGACCGTTGTGGAGGAGGCCAAGTCCCGCACCGGGATGTAGCGCCGAGAAATGATGAATGATGATATATATTCACCAATTTTTTGGATTGTGGAATAATATTTGACTATTATTTTAAACTTTGTATCATAACTCTATATTAAAATTTAACATCTAGCAAAACTGACCATATTTATGCTTTTTAAAAATTATTTATTTGGTATGTACGTAACTGTCAATATTTACACTGATCAAAGGCTTCTTTGTCCCGAAATATGTTTTTTTTTTAATTTATAAAAGTGTTGTAATACAAAGTTTAAGAGATTAGTTAAATAATTCTCCTGGCGTTGTCTAGCAATGTATGATAACTTTCACATTGTATTAATAAAGATTTCTGCTTAATGCTTACACTTAATCTTAATATATGGCGCTAGTGTAGATTGAACAAAAATGTGAAGTGTTTCCCAAGCATATATACATCTTCCAAAAATTTGTCAGACGTGGTGGTCGTAAGAAGAGAGGAATGAGGAATGGTGTTAACATAAAGCGATCGCTTAACCCAACCAATGACAGGTCATAAGTCCTGTAAACGCCTGGACCACCATATTCTGTTTCCAAAAAACAATTTACATCTTCGTCTCTATTGAGATTCAATCAATCTTTAGTTAAATAAATTTGTTTTAAATTATTTTTGTTTTATAGTGTATGAGCCGCTAATGGCACGTACAGACGAAATTAGCCGGTACTGGTAACACACGACAATTTGTTTCTGAGTGATTTACCGATTCGGGTGGTCCGACATATAATTACGTATGTATGCGAATGTGCTCCAGAGTTCCGCTTGCAATATTCAGATGCACTTCTAGAGCTAAATTGACTACACCGATACATGTAGCCGTGTTCACAACTGCAGATAAAGCACGTTATACCGCATTACTGGGGGCGAAATGCAATATGCATTCAAACACACTTGGAAGTGTTAAATGTAGAACGCCACAGTATAACCATCTCAAATCGGCAAAAAATATATTTGAACTTCTGTTTTTTTAGTGCCTTACACAACATTTGACGTTTACTATTTCTCTAGAGAAAGACCGTTCTTTAAAATTATGAAGCCAAGACAATCGTATTTTATAATACATGTGAATAAAAACGGGCATTTTCTAGAAAAAATATTTAAATTGATAAGAATGAAATATTTCGACTTTCCGTGGTATTATCAAATTATCTTAAATTATAATAAAACTTTTAGAAAACGGACGTTTTTATGCATTTTAATAAATTAAAAATGAAATTAATTATACTATGGAGTATATTATGTTCAAGAAACAATTATATAAAACTTATATTTTCTAGTCATTTTATTACAGAATAGTTTATGAAAATGACGTGTTTCACAGGTGAAGGTATTATCAAATATGGAGTTTTACATCAATGTTCAAGAAACAACAATTAGTTAAAAATGCCTCAAGACTCTTCAAAAGTTGTATGGTCAGTAAGTAAGAATGCTTAGGCATTATAACTTACTGACCGATAACAAATCCAAAAACTAAACCAAAAACAAAAAACCTCTTGATAACAATGAGAGGTTTTCTGTTTTTCTATATTTAAATTAAATTTTTATATTTTTATACAGATCTTCTTTATAATTGATCTGATGTATGTCTCGTGAATTAAGGCACAATGATTCTTTCCTCTCTAGTCAGTACCCAAATTTACAAAATATTAATGTATATAAAACATCATATGCACCTATAAAACACGTTACCTTGCACATCAATTAATTAGTTGTACACTTAATACGAATGAAAACGTCAGTTTTCTAGAAGATTTATTATATTTTATGGGAATAATATGTTTCGCCCTTCTAAGGCATTATAAAATGTATATTATCATTATCATTATATACATAAAATACATTTGATGCATTTTCATTCAAATGCACTTGTTGAAACTTCGAATATTAAGAAAAAATGGCTGTTTATTCACATTTAACTATTTTGAGGGCAAATTTTATGCATAACTTCAAAGTCCACCAGTCTCTCAATGTTAGCTAGTACGGCGCAACGATTTCTATCGAAATATATACAATTAGTGAAATTAATTTTTATTTAAAATGAACTTACGTCAAGACATTTCAATAAAATCACTAGATTATCCTAAAAACTGCAAAGCATTGTTTCTCCAATACACGCCGATTTATACTAGTCAGGCATATACTCTAATGCATTGCAAGCTAGGGTCAGCGGTTTAATTCTATGACTAAACACATTTTCAAGATAATTTATTACATCTGTATATACTCGTACATAAGATGAACTCTTGAATACATGATTACTAATGAAATAACGAATGCACTTCAGATAATTACACTAGTATATAATCTGTGATTTTAATTGTTTGTTTATTATTATTATTATTATTATGACAGCATGAGCCAAATCGAAGTAAAGGGTATTATTATAGCTATCATAGTGATTTTCGTGACATTTGATAGATAGCTAATCTATCGCCATTTTATTGTCACGTGAATTCTACACCAGACCAAAGACAATGTGACAATCACAATGCTAGTAAAGTACTTACCACTTGGCCTAGAAGGTCGTAATTTACAAGGTCAACCAACACGCCGTCTCCCAGGACTAGAAAAAATGGACTGACACACTGTTATTTTCTGAGATACTTCTCTCCTTTCCCTTAACGTGCAAGAATCGTGTCATGCACACACGTCAATTTCTTCGACTTCTCACCGATAACTTGACCGTGGTCAATATTGATTGATTTATTTGATCGTGCCACATAGTATAATATTTCACTTATTTTTTAATACATAATAAGGATTAATTGAATCTCAATAGAGACGAAGATGTATTTTTTTCTGGGAAAAGAATATGGTGGCCGAGGCGCTTACGGGACTTATGACCTGTCATTGGTACCAATGACAGGTCATAAGTCCTGTAAGCGCCTCGGCCACCATATTCTGTTCCCAGAAAAAAAAATTATATCTGTGTCTCTATTGGGATACAATTAATCCTAATAAAAAAATAATTGACCCGCTATGGGTAAAATTCAGTATTTGTCTACAAAAATTTGTATACATTCAAAATGTTGTAATACATAATATTTATTAGTCACAATATGTTCATATTTTCGATAAACTTTATTTTGTTTCTCAATATCACGTATACTTTTGCTTGCTTCGAAAAGTGTTTTTTTAGGATTCATCAAACAAAGTAGAGACGATTGTCCCATTTGTTAAAAGTTTTACGAGCCACAATGAACGATACGGCAATAATTAATATGTTGCTGCGGTGGAATAAAACGGGGTTGTACAACGCATAAAATTCGCCATTACATAGAAACATAAACACACAACATCATTATTCAGTTTCCAGATTCACAGCGTGTACCCCGGGAGCCTTCTATATCAAGGGTAGTAAAAATGAAACCACCCTTGAAGAAATAACTCAAATAAAGTGCTTATTCGTGCCAAAATTGATTATGCATATACATTTATTGTTTTTGAAACAATGATGCAAATTTCTTTTACATTCATCTTCACTTTGTGTTGTCGATTCATAATTGAATAATCTTTTAAAAACTTTTTTATTATCACAATACTTTATTAATCTTTTTTTTTAACAAACACGTTTCAATACAATCAGTGTAGAAATATTGATGAATGAAACAATACCGCTATTTATATAATAATTGAATATTAAATATTATTAATTTAAAAAGAAATGGGAGGATTTTCACAGTTGGCAACAATATGTTTTTTGGGATCTTTAAAGAGCCGTGTAACTTGTATTTTTGGACGACGTTTAGGAACTCGTTGCAGTCTCCATCTTTAGGGTGGTTATGAGTTGCAGTCTCCATCTTCAGGGTGGTTTTGAGTTGCGGTCTGAAGTGGTCATAATTTAGAAAACTTAAGTTTTATTTGAAAAATAATTTAGAATTTTTTTGTAAAAAATGTTTTTTGCATTTGTTTTAAACATCTCTCAAAACTGACCATATTTATGAAATATCTCATTTTATTAGGTGGTTCTTGAACAAAAACGTTCAATAATTCATACAAATGAATATGCCTATTTTCAATAAACTTTAGTATATGTTTTGCCTTTCGAAAGTATAATAAAACGTATGTGTTATGAAGGCGGATGATGCCATTTCCATAAAACAAAATTAAATTTATTGAAAATATACGTTCTCATTCGTATTCATTATTAAATATAGAGTTTTATATCAGTGTTCAAGAAACAAAAAAAAAAACGAAAATATGTATTTGGTTTAAGATTGCATTTTCCATTACTTTTATTGATATACGTAGGCTTAAAATTGCATTAACAGTTCTTCTTCTTCTTCTTGTGCCGTGTCAGGTCCCCCCGACGTTGGCGATCACTCCGGCGAAAACCTCCCTGTCCTGCGCTGCCCGAAACAGGTCATCCACCGTCCTCATTCCGGTCCACTCTCTAATGTTGCGCAGCCAGGACATCTGTCTTCTGCCAACTCCCCGTCTTCCCTCTATCTTGCCCTCCAATATAAGTCGGAGGAGGCGGTACTTTTCTCCACGCAGCACGTGACCCAAATATGAGACCTTTTTCACTTTGACATTCGACAACAGCTCTCTCTTGGCTCCGGCTCTCCTAAGTACTTCGACGTTACTGACCTTTTCGGTCCAAGGTATACGAAGCATTCTTCTGTGTATCCACATTTCGAATGCTTCCAACCGATTCATTACGTTCACTTTTAGAGTCCATGTTTCACTTCCGTATAATAGAGCTGACCATATGTAAGCTTTTATCATTCTTTGTCGAAGTTTAAGATTCAAATTATCGTCACAGAAGTAGGGTCTCATCTTATTAAATGCAGCACGTGCAACTTCTATTCTACATTTCACTTCTGTATCTGGGTCGAATGTTTTAGTAATGATACTGCCGAGGTATTTAAACTGGTCAACCATTTCGATATTTACTCCTTTTAGTCGCAAAGATGATCCAGAATAATCAAGTCTTCCAAACGACATCCACTTGGTCTTAGCGACATTTATTGTCAGACCCAATTCTTCTCCAGCCGTGTCAATCTTATTTAGGAGCTCCTGGAGATCAGGTATACTTTCAGTCAACATGACTGTATCGTCAGCATATCTGATATTATTTACACACATTACATTTAGTCTCATTTATTTCGTAGGTCCTTCGAATCCCCTATCCATATACATTAACAGTTAGTCTCATTTATTTCGTAGGTCAAACATTGCATTCTCCATAAGTGTTATTGATTAAAGTATGTTTAAAATTGCATTCTACTCAAGTTTTATTAATTAACGTAGGTTTTAAATTGCATTTTCCGTTTGTCTCATTAATTAACGATTGGTGGCCTCTCCTCGGCGGCAACATCTTCTAGATTCTGACCCTTTGAAAATAAGAGGGATAGAAATATCTCCTTCAAAGAGTTTAAAGTTTCTAGGTGTTCATCTAGATGGCAGTTTGTCTTACAATACGCACATATCAGGGCTTGTTAAGTCTGGTTTCTTCCAACTGAGACAGCTAAAGCACATACGGAGATGTTTACCTGTTGGTGAAGCTAGGACCCTCGTAAATTCTTTTCCAGTGTCACGGTTAGATTATTGCAACGGAATGTACGCTGGATTGCCAAATAATCAATTGAGCAGAATACAAAGCGTATTTAATGCTGCTGCCCGATTGATTATGGGGCAACAAAAATACTGTCATATCACGCCGCTCCTGAAGGATCTTCATTGGTTTAAAATCCGAGAGCGAGTAAAATATAAATTGTGTTTGACAGTGTTTAAGGCTCGACACCAGAGAGCGCCAGCGTATATATCGGACCTCTGCGTGACACCCATGCCAACGGAAAGGCAACGTTCACTCCGATCAGTAGAAACAAGTGCAAACAACATAGCGATTCTAGTCAGAGCCAATAAAGCATTTTTCTATGATCGTGCTTTCAGCGTTACGGGTCCGTTGGCGTGGAATAGCTTCCATGTTAGTATTAAGTATGAGGATAGTGACGTTTAATTTAAGAAACATCTGAAGACTGCACTGTTTGGTCAGTCATTTCCTAGTGAGCCCTAGTGCGCCTTAAAATACAAATCATCGTAATAATAAATAAATAAATAAATGAACGTAGGCTTAAAATTGGATTATCCGTAAGTTTTATTGATAATGATGGTTTTAAATTGCAATCTCCGTAAGTTTTATTGATAAACTTATATTGATGTTGAAGTGCTATGTCTGGTCTGTCTCCATGGCTCGGAGACTTGGACCCTGAAAGTGCACACTGTGAACCGGTTGGAAGCATTCGAGATGTGGTTGCACAGGAGAATACTTTGCATACTGTGAACAGATTTCGTCAGCAATTTGTAGGTTTTGAGGAGAGCTAACTATAGTAGACAACTGCTTTAGGACGTTAAGGTCCGTAAGATTTCATATCTGGGTCACATTCTGCGGGGAGATAAATACAGTTTGCTCCAATTAATACTGATGGGGAAAATTGAGGGGCGGCGTGGTCCTGGTAGAAGAAAAACGTCTTGGCTGTAGAACATAAGAGACTGGACCGGGATGAGACATGTAGGGGAGCTGTTCCGGGTTGCGCAAGTTAGAGAAGCCTTCGCCGGAGTCAGGGAGGCCTGATACGGCACTATTAAAATTGCATTATCCGTTAGTTTAATTGATTTACGCAGGTTTAAAATTTAACCACCCCCATGAAAGTAATCACGAATTTGTTGCCATACCTCTTGTTTTTTTTATTCATTAAAAACGTTGTAATACCAACAAACAAAACACACAGAAAGACGGGATTAAAAGTATGTAATAAAGGAAATATTGCGCGACGTCCATATTAAATTTCGTATTTTACACAAAAGATATGTCAGCGGATGTACGCGCTTGTCGTGTCCCCTTTTTATTGTAAAAAAGCGGTTCATTAGAAAAGACAAATTCATTCGGCCCACCAGGCACAGTGGGTAAAAACGTGTTTTTGAATGGTCAAATTTAAAAGATGGATTTTTCGTTACTTGTCATAAGTCGTGCAACCGAATGCTCTCGTCTTTAAATTATAATAATCACATATTTACTAACAAATTGTATAATAAATTATTTATTTGTTTCTTTCATACCCCCTCTAATATTTAACGTTCCAATGCAGTATTCCACTCTCCTCTGTTCGCCTCTGCGGGAGACGCGGCGTGATGGGTTGCGGACCTCATCGACATAAGAAGGATGAAAGTAAGCAGTAGAAATGAGATTTCTTAGACGAATGTCTGAAAAATCTGTATATGATAGTGTCAAATGCAAGTATAAGAAGTGAATATGGTGCGAATGAAAGTGTTATGAACAAAATAATGAAAGGGTTATTAAGGTGGTTTGGACCCATGGAAATAATAAGTGAAGACAGAATGGTAAAGAAGGTATATGTAAATGGCGTAAACGGAGCTAGACATAGAGGAAAGCCGAGGAAAACGTGGCACGATCAAATCAATCAAATATTAAATGTCGGTCACGTGCGTCGACGTGCGTGACGTGCGTGCATGACAAGATGTATGAATGTAGAGGAATCGAGAGAAGTATGTCAGGACAGAACAGTGTGGCGTTCCATTCTATCTGCTCACCCCTCCGGAGAGACGCCGTGATGGTTAGTTAGTTTTTATAATTTTATTTATTTGTTAATTATTTTAATAAAAACGAATGAAAATTTATGTGTCAAGAAGTTTTGACTTGCTAACGCATTATTAAATATCAAATCTTTACATGGACAGGCATCGGCTTGTCGCAAAGTACTCCTGATTGTTTTCGTCACTCTATTCTGTCGATATCATATTATTTCGAATGATTGATTCCAAGTACATAATCTCCCTAAATTATCAACAATAACGTAAAATCTATTTATATAATCATATCACTCAAGCTAAAACTATTGCTTATATTATTTCATAATTGTTATTCAAAAACTTTGTTTTATATCACAAATTGTATTTATTTTACTTTACGACAGCTGTTTCATCAACCAGTGTTGACATCATCAGGTGTTACAAAAATATATTTCAAATATCAAATTTTCGTAATTTTTCGAATATTTGTGTAGTTGTTGTCTTTGTGTAGTCAATTTTAATAATTTATTTTAAATATAATTTTGAAGTTCTTGCTGAAATTGAGTTAGGTAAAAAGTTTTTGAATTAACAGTTATAAAATGTTAAAATATCATAGTCTTTCGGCCAAAAAAATGAACTATTTAATATTATTTCTATTATAATTATATACACGATTTTGTTACTTGAATATTTTGACCAACTGGTTTCGTTGATGTTTAGACTATTTACTGTGCGCATATTTTAAAAGGACCCAAATATGGAAGCAGAAGAATAACCCTCATCTTGGCAACTTTAGGGTATTTAAACGTTGACGAGTTAATATTTATCCTAGCTCTCTGTTAAAACGCGATATTTTAATGGCGGTACTCTATTTTTCTTCCAAATCTAAAAAAAAAAATATCTCGTCTTCATCCGCTGAGTGATGGGTCTGATTTTGAAATGTTTAAATGTCAACGCAATTTGTGAAAATGTTTTCAATGGGAATTTCTTATTGATATACAATTTTAAAATTATACAATGTTGTGAAATTTCTTAAATCAGAGTAATTCACAGTTTTTTACAGGGTCAAAAATGGAAGAAATTATTTTAATTCATATTAACAAAATAATTGACGGCCATTGTAAAAGAGTGGAAAGAGCTTTTGATGCCACATCGAAGGTCATTGGTGTGGTGTAGAATTCACGTGACAATAAAATGGCGACAGAATAGCTATATCCCACATGTCAAGAGAATCAATATAAAAGCATAAATAAAAAATTGTATCCCGTAATTGGGTTCAAACTACCTGTTTTTTTAACGAATGTCAACGGATGTGACAAAAGTAATTATTTTTTAATTCAAAGTTAATCGACCCTACATTAAAATTTTATTCAAGTAATAAAGACATGATTTTCTATGATTAAAAATAAATCTTAAAAGTAAACAATTAACATTATTTATTTTGAGGTTTTCATAAAACAAATAATTCGTGTCGTTGAAAAATCATAATGTGCTATTGTCAAATATATAAATTCAAGTTTTTTTTCTGAGACAGAACGAATGGACTGTCACACCTTTTTTTCGAACATAATTCTCTCGGTTCCTCAACATTCATTCACTGTGTCATGCACGTAGGTCGATTTCTCCGACTCCCCACGTGGCCGATTTAAATTTCATTCAATTAATTTTTTTCAATTTAAAAAAAAAATTCTGTGTGCATTTTTTTTATGTACGAGTATTTAACCCATCTAAATGATTATTTTATTATTTTGTCCATGACACTTTCATTCGCACCGCATTCACTTCTTATTCTTCACATTCGACACTATCATATACAGATTTTTCACATATTCATAAGAAATCTCATTTCTATTGAATTTATTCTATTATACTTTCACCCTTATTTTATAGTTCCATGCTTCACTTCCACACATAAGGGTCGGCACAAGAACACCGTTGCCATTTTATCTGGATTGGAAAGACTTTTATTTGTAGTGACAACTTTGTTCCATCCACTTACTTGTCTGCCCCAACCCTTCTTTCAATCCTTTTACAATCGCCTATCCTCTGTTAACATACTTTCTAAATTAAAAATGTCATCCACTTGGTCCAGACTTTCATCATTTTATTTTTATAAACGTTTTTTTTTCGAAAATTGTGAAAGTACACCTAAACACGATATTTTTTTCATCGCGCCCAGTTACAGGTTTCACGTTCATGATCACTCAAAAAACTTGAAGTGTGAAATAATTGACAAAGAACTGAAGCCAACGCTCGGTTGGATCGCTCGTCTTCACACGAGTCTGTATACGGATATGTATTATTATACCGTACACAATATAGCCCCCTATAACTCGTAAGAATACGTACCTATACCGAAATAAGGCATTTCAGTTGTGTTCAATGCCAGTTTTGTTATTTTGAAATAAATGTTTTCAATTTTAATATTTCTATTTCATATTATTGAAGACATTTGTTTTCAAGAAGTTTTATTGTATCTAATAAAAGTTTGTTGCCATGTTTTGCATCGATACATAATTTTCAAATCCATATAATTGTAGAAAGTTTCAGCATGAATTAATAATCCATAGGTTTATTTTTAATTTAATTATTAATTGTTTCTTGCACAAGGATACAAAAATTCAATTTAAATAATTAATATTAATGAAAACAATGGTTTTATGAAAATTTTATAATGTTTTATAGGAAACACATGTTTCGCTTTACAAAGGCAATATCAGACGTTGATGCCCAAGATACTGCCTTAGTAAGGCAAAACATGTTATTCGTATAAAATTTATTAAAACTTTTAGAAAACAATAAATGGCGCACTGAAAGTCATTAGTGCAAATAGAAATATATCCACAGAAGCAAAGATGGAAGTACACAACGGAGTTCTAGTGCCAACCCTCATGCATGGAAGTGAAGCTTGGAGTTAGCAAAATAATGATGAAAGCAGGATAAACGCCGCCGAAATGAAATCACAAAAAAGAATGTGTGTGAAAACGTTGTACGATAAAATACCGAACGATGAAATAATAAAGAAATATAAGGCAGAGGACTGCATCATGGATAAAAAAAAAGATCTCTGATTATTATAATAATAAACGTGAATGTTTAATGGTTTTACTTTGTTTTTTATTCATATAATCTCTTATACAAATATCAGTTACAAATTTGTATAAGAGATTATATGAATAAAAAACAAAGTAAAACCATTAAACATTCACGTTTATTATTATAATAATTATAATGGAGTTTTACAAAACTAAAACCTCAACAATTAATAAAGATCTCTGAGATGGTTAAGACATATGGAACAAATGGATGATAGTAGAATGGTTAAAAAGTTATACACAAGCAGCATGAGTGGAAAAAGAAGCCGAGAACGACCGAGGAAAACATGGCATGACCAAATTAATCAATTACTAAAAGGCGGCCACAATCGAAGTCAGATAATCGACGTGCGTGCATGGTACGATGTATGAATGTACAGGAAGGCCGAGAGATATGAAAGGACAGAGCATTGTGGCGATTCATCCTCTCTGCCTACCCCTCCTGGAAAATAGCGTGATGGTTAGTAAGTTAGTTAGTTAGAAAACAAACAGATATCAAAATTAAAAAAAATAATACAAATGAGTTCATATTGTTCTCACAAAAATAGAAGGAATTTTTTTTAATAACTTTTTGATAACATTACATTTTTTATTATATAACACTTTTTTGCACCTATCAGTGTATGAATAAATTACTTTTAGTAGTCAAATGAAAAAAATAATAATAAAAAATAAAAAAGAGTATTTAGCTATAAAAACACATGTCATAACGGAATTCCATAGAATTCACGCCTTAATTTACTAAATATTTGTATGTTGTTTAACACGATTGTTCAAGAAATTTAACATATGTATTTTTGCACTATTTAATAATTTCATTCCATTACTCTAATTGACATTATGAAAATGTAATTCATTCATCACTAGCTCTATATTTTTACACCTTTCCTCGTATTGTTTGAGACTAAACTTACTAACTAACTAACTAACCATCACGCCATTTCTCCGGAGGGGTAGGCAGAGAGGATGGATTGCCACAATGCTCTATCCTGACATAATTCTCTCGCTTCCTCTACAGCACGAACGTCGATTATTCCGACTTCGAATGTGGCCGTTTGAGTTAATTGCGGTGATAACGCCAGAATAACCTTTATCCAAATGCTTGTCTTATTATTGTTTCTTTATACTATTTAATAACATTATTCGATAAATACCATTTAATTTTGGTTAATCTTTGTTACCTTTTATTGCAACATTTCATTAAATTTATCATTATTATTGTTTAATAATGTATATAAAAATAGGATAAAGTAGGAAGGATGAAAGTAGAATAAATGCAGTAAAAATGAGATCTCTTAGACGAATGTGTGAATACTATGTGTATGATAGAGTGTCGAATGAAAATATAAGAAGTGAATGCGGTGCGAATGATGGTGTCATGAACAAAATAATGAAATGATCATTAAGATGGTTTGGACACATGGAAAGAATGAATGAAGAAAGAATCGTAAAAAAAAATATATGTTAATGATATACGAGTAAATGGAACCAGAAATAGAGGAAGACGTGGCACGTTAAAATAAATCAAATATTGAATGTCAGCCATGTGAGGAGTCAGAAAAATCGCAAGCATGCATGACACGATGTATGAATGTTGAGGAAGCGAGAGAAATATGTCAGGAAAGAAAAGTGTGGCAGTCCATTCATTCTGCCTACCCCTTCGGGGAGACGGCGTGATTGTTAGTTAGTTTGAAAAAATAGGTAAACATGGAAAAATAAATATAAATAAAATAAACGTATATTTCCTACTATCAACACCATCTTTTAGATTTATAAATTTTTATAATTGTTTGAAAGAATTTCTAATTGAATAAAAATGTGAAATTAATGACAAGAAGAGAGAAATGGTAGAAATTTAAAAACAAAAACATTGAGCATTAGGAGACTAGAAGAAAGGTACGCATTTCCCGTGCCACCCTGCTGGTAAACAGCACAGAACAAAAAGCCCGAATTGTAGTGAGACATACGCACTACGGCTACAATAGATCACGATAATAAAAATGGAGAAGAAAACGCGAGTGGAAACACTTTTTATAACCGCATTTCATCAGAAATGTTGTCCACATCTGCTACACAAGCAGGGGTCGATTTTTTCTCGGCTTCAGTTTTTACTTCTCCCCTTTCGCTTCACACATGTGGCCCGCGAAAGCGTAAAAACACATCATTTCCCATCTTCTTCAAATGAAAATATTCCGGCGCGCTACGTGCCCGGAGAATACAATCATTGGAAAAATATCTCTATTAAAAAAACACATCTGGGGGATGCCGCGGAAATGAACAGGGTCGTGTGATATTATTTTACAATAAGGTGGTAAAAATTAAGCTAAAGGTATTACCTGTCTAGAAAATCATTTGGGTGTGACAAAAATAATAAGCTTTCGCCTTTTTTAGAACTCTCTTATAATAATATCGTTAGATGAGTAACAAATACACTTCGTAAAATTAATCATGACAAATTGGTTCACAAACTTTTAGCCTTATATAATATAATTCGTTTCACAAAGTTAACGGAGTTGAAATTTTACACATAAATAATAGAAATATAACTTTTTGATTTTTTTAATGTATACAAATACTTGTAAACAAATACTGGATTTTACCCATTATTTTTTATAAATTACTGCTTACATCTAATCTCAATAGACGGTGCTAGTGTAGATTGAACTACTAACTAACTAACTAACCATCACGCCGTCTGCTAGAAAGGGTAGACAGAAAAAATGGACTGTCACACTTTTACTGATGCGGCACTCCATCCTTCTCTTTTCGCCCCGCGGGAGACGCGGTGTGATGGGTTGCGAACCTCATAGAGTGAACTAAAATATGGTAAATGTTTCTCAATATGGTGGCATATATACAATATTATAAACTAATTGTCAGACGTGGTGTTCGTAAGAAGGGCGGAATGGGGAATGTTATATTACATAAAGCGGTCGCTTTACCCGTCCAATGACAGGTCATAAGTCCTGTAAACGCCTCGACCACCATATTCTGTTTCCAAATAATTACATCTTCGCCTCTATTGAGTTACAATTAATTCTTAAATATAACTTTAAATAACCTAGAAATTTTGAAAATTAAAAATACAATTAAAAACCACAAAGATATTTTTAAACAACCGATAAACTAAATTTTTAGTCCCATAATTGATTTATTTTCCCTGTCTCATGATTCCAACTAAACAACAATTTACCCTGCCACTTAATTTAATTTCCCCCCCCCCTCCACTTTTTCACTCATAATTTAGTACTCGTATATAAGTAATAACTCAATATCATTTAACAGTTAAAATTCATACACTGAAGAAAGGAAGTTTGTGTCCCGAAACATGTTTGTGAAAAGTGCAAAAACTGTTGTATAATTTGTTACCTTTTCCAGGGTAATTAACTAAACTGCTAACAAAACAATTCGTTTTGTTAACCTGACAAAACTTTGATGGGGGCGAAACCGGTTGATAATAAAAACAAATAAAGTGGTGTTAGAACAAAAATATTCACTGTTTACTTAGTTGTATTTTTTTTTTATAATTTCACACTACAAATTAAGTGCTTTATATGAATATATAGACCTTGATTTAATTTCTATGACAAAGAAGACTGACCTTCCTTAATACCACCGCACCTTTACCATATTAATTTTCTAGATTGTAGAATCTTGGAATGGGTATGCAAAATATTTTTTGCTGACTTAATTTAAGTATTTGACTAAAACGTACATTTATAATTGTAACGAATTTTAATAACACTTCTTTTACATACTATTTTAGGTATTATAGCGTGATAGTACAATAATAAATTACGTATAAAATATTTATACGGTAATTAAAATACTTTTAATTTGATGTTCCAATGCGTAGCGGCTCAAAATGGATTAATACGTTACATGTGCTAGAACGAAATAATTATATTTTTAGAATAGATGGCGACATCTCACGAACCATAATAAAACGACAGACAAATTAATTAACGTGTCATGTAATATGATACGGTATGATTGTTGGAATGGAAAATGAAAATGTATAAAAAACATCTTATAATATTGTAATTTCATTACGTAAACTTTCATTGCTCCGCGAACAGAATGTTATGAAAACAATGTGACGCAATTTCACGAAAACTTTAAGCACAGCTTTCGGGAGTTAAACATGAGTTGTGCCTGAACAAAACCAGCGAATAAGACGATCGTGCATTGCGAGGTTTTAAATACAGAAACCTTAGCATGTTTTTTTAATATCATTATTAAATGTTACAGAGCTGATTTGTGGAAATAAATACAAGCCCAGGTCAAAAAGACAGCTGCATCCTTTGGTGCTTTAAAATCTACAATAGGAAAAACAAACACATGGCCATTAAGAATAGGATGTGACTGTATGAACCATGCGTCAAACCAACAAAAACATAATATGACGTTTAGGCGAGAATAGACTTAGTCAGGACCAAACAAGTTTGGAGAACTTTCGAAATGAAGACACCGAGGACGATAGCAGGTAAGAAACTAAGAGATCGCGTGAGTAACATAATAATAAGTGGACTACGAAGGAGGGACTGGTATAGTCATATCCAAAGAATGGACACCACCAGACTCCCCTAAATTGAACTACATAATCAGCCTCACGGGACTCGTTCTAAGAGGTGGAAGGACAGCTGGGATGGGGAACCCTCTGAGGAACAGACCACATAGGTCTACAACAAAGATGAATAATTTAAATTGGTTTTATGTCTTTTGTGATCAAAATTGAAAGAGTGCGCAAACTAAGATTCGGCTGTAACGCCAAATACTAGCTCCATTACAAACGGTTGCCAATCCGAGACGGAACATTTGAGCGAGTTATTTATGAAAAAGTAAAAATAATGCATACACAAAAAAAATTAACTTTTTTACTCTAAAAATACAATGAATTACTTTGGGATAAACTTAGTACTCGTATATTGTATCGAATTGAAATGTTTTACTTTGCTGGTGATTTAATAAACAATTGATAATGCTCTAGCATAGCGAAATATATTATTACAAAATAATATAATAAAACTTGTTATAAATGACATTTTAAACTAATTTTAATTTAAAAATAGAAGATATCGTACATATTTGAAACCGCGTTTAATAATTCACGAATAAGGCGACATCTCTGAACCCAGAATCTCACCTTTAACCTTCTATGTTCGAGTATCTTCTTGTTTTTGTTCATGCCTTGTATCTGGCAAGTACGCCTCGGGGCACTAAAATCAATAAACGCAAGAAATATCCTTCGCAACAACCAACAGCAACGTATAGTTAGAACCTTGTTAGAGAGACAAAGTGTCAATCTTGAAATGGGTGGTATTTAAGTAAAATTAAAAGCAGTAGACAGAAACTGCAATTACAGAGTAGATAAGGGCGCGATACTGTAGCTGGGTAATGATGTATTGTTTTTTTAATTAAGAAAAGAAAATAGTCTAGCGAAGCTTTACATAGGCTATTTGTGTAACAATATAGTCTGTTGTCAACTCCAAACTTCAATTTTATAAACAAAGATGGCATTAATTTTTGATAAATTTAAGACTGGAATTCCGTAAGTTTGATAAATTTAAGACTGGCCTTATTTCAAATCTGTTCATGATGTCAACTTTTAAGGTTCACGTTTCATCACCATATAACAGTTAATATTGAAAATTGAAATTTGAAACACAACACTGTATATTTTCCACTTTAGTTTATTAAATATCTTTATGAAATAATATAAATATACACGACGATGAAAACCTTGTTTGTGTTCGTTGATGTGTGTTTTAAATGTTCGTCCTGTTTTGCTTATGTAATAAGCGTCACAGTCCCTATAATCAATTTTGAAGACACAATTTTTCTCACAAATATATGTTTTGAATTTAAAAGTGGTTGGCCGAGATTGTTTTGTGTGTTAAAGATAACTTATTTCAAAGGTGAATTTAAATGTTATGTGTCAAAGCTAACTTTCAATTAATAAGTTAATATTGAGTTTAATAAATATTATAATTACGTTAATTGATTATCAAGCACTTTCGATAAAAAGGGCCGTGTATTTTTGTTATAAAGCATAACAAACAATTTAGTTCAAGATTCTATATAAACGTTTTCATCAATCATGAACTGCTTACAAATTTTTAAATGACAAATGCTTACTCGAAGCAACAGGTATTGAAGATTCGAATGATATTCGTAGCCAGGGCACTCGTCTATTCATGGTGAGATCGTTCTCATTTCCTCAAGAGGCTCGCTTATCAATCAATACCTCATCAACGGCGTTTGGTGTTTACCCTTTGTGAAGGAAAGAAGTGCTTTATACGGATTTTCTATATAAAGCTTTCAAATTAGGGCCAGTTTTTTCTATACAGAAGATTTAAATATTGAATCAATTATAAGAATACAACAAACCAGTAAATCCTTTTGAAATTATCTATAATTGTTTTTTTTTACCTTCTATAACTATTCCGTTTTCAATATGAACAAATTTGAATACCATAATTACTTTATAATATTCTTTTTTTTTCATATCAAGTACTCACTTTGGATATCTTCTTCTTTTTCTTCCTAATTGTAGACCTATGTGGTCTGTTCTCCAGAGTGTTGCTCCTCCTGTGAGGTAGATTCCCAGCTGTCCTTTCATCTTTAAGGAGGTCTTCTACGAGGACAAATCCCATGAGGTTGATTATGCAATGCAATATAGGGGAGTCTGGTGGTGTCTATTCTTTGGACATGACCGTACCAGTCCCTTTTTCGCTGTCTGCTAACTTTAGTCGGTTTCCAGAGTAGTCCTTTATTGTCCGAGGCTTTCTTCTCTGTACTGTGAGCTTGAGGTTGTTTTTTATGGTATGTAGGCTGCTAACCTTGCACGCCAACCCCCCTTCTTTCTCATTCGGGCTTGAGACTGGCATAGGCGGAGGACTTTGGATATATTTATATAATAAAATAAAATAAACACTTTGTATTTTTACAACGGAATTGTAAATATATTTTTAAATAGCTAGTTTTGCTTGTACCTAAGCTTTACCAGGACATTATAAAAATAGTTTTTATATTACCCTAATGAAGTGTCAGTCAAAGCAAAACTAGTTAGCTTCTAAAATAATAACAATTCTGTAGTTAAAATACGAAGTTTTTATTTTATTTTACATATTTATTAATGATTTTATTTTTATATGTAACTGTTTATATTATGACACAATATTAAAATAAGTACTTAATTATAAATGTTACCTTACCAGGATTGATTGTATCTCAATAGAGACGAAGATGTAAATTGTTTTTTGGAAACATAATATGGTGGTCGAGGCGTTTACAGGACTTATGACCTGTTATTGGTTGGGTTAGGTTAGGTTAGGTTAGGTTAGGTTAGGTTAGTTAGGTTGGGCTTGAGACTGGCATAGGCGGAGGACTTTGGATATATTTATATAATAAAATAAAATAAACACTTTGTATTTTTACAACGGAATTGTAAATATATTTTTAAATAGCTAGTTTTGCTTGTACCTAAGCTTTACCAGGACATTATAAAAATAGTTTTTATATTACCCTAATGAAGTGTCAGTCAAAGCAAAACTAGTTAGCTTCTAAAATAATAACAATTCTGTAGTTAAAATACGAAGTTTTTATTTTATTTTACATATTTATTAATGATTTTATTTTTATATGTAACTGTTTATATTATGACACAATATTAAAATAAGTACTTAATTATAAATGTTACCTTACCAGGATTGATTGTATCTCAATAGAGACGAAGATGTAAATTGTTTTTTGGAAACATAATATGGTGGTCGAGGCGTTTACAGGACTTATGACCTGTTATTGGTTGGGTTAAGCGATCGCTTCATGTTAACAACATTCCCCATTCCGCCCTTATTATTACCTTACCAGTTTAACCTTAGAATTACCTTACCAGTTTGACCTATAATAATGTTAAGGTTATTTATCTGAAACATTAAAAAAGTTTGTGTGTATATTTCTGGGGCATATTATGATATTTGTATGGACGGTACAAAACGAGAAAGTATTAAAAAATCCCTTGTTCATACGAATTTTAAAGTACGTTTAATATTTATGAGTACTGCAGGAACACTGCATATAAATGTAAGAACAGTTTAAATTGCTCCATGTTTCCCGGCGTTAAGTTTCGTTTTGCAAATAATTAAGATACAGACGCCCCAGTTATGGTGTAGATTATGGAAAATCTCTGCGGGGAAGTCAGCTTAACGACTGTTTTTTTAGGCAAACCTTTGTGCACAAGCTATTAGCGATGGTAGTTCTGCAGCATACCTAATTATCCGCCACAAACGTGCCAAGGTCTGTGAGCTGAGGGGAGTGGCGCGTTTGTGCATTTCTATGGGTGTTAACATAGTTCTTCGCATTTCAATTAATCGCATTCTTCGCCAAAATAATTGAACGAACTACACGAAACTTGTTTCCAAATTTCAATATTATAAACTGAAATGGCAAATCAATGAGGATGTTTCAAGTATAAAAAAATGCAGGAAATAAAAATACATTTTAGCTGATTTGAATAAATTAGCCTATCACTATAGTGAATTTTGAGAGGCCGTAGCTAATAGAGAGAATATGGATATTCATGAAAGTATAGAGGACGAATGGCGAGCTTCTATCGCCATAAAACTGGATACACCCAGCTAAGGGAAGGTAACCCCGACAGAAAATCCTCCAGAGAAGGCAAAGGGATACCACTCTGGAAATTTTTCCCTAGGTCATCACCTAGGGTAGGCCTACTCAAGGGTGATAGTCAACGTTAGGGAGACCTGACAAGACACAGAAAGAAGAAGATAGTCAAATGAACACTATTATTATAATATGATATATTTAATTTTATAATATTTTAAATATCTTTAAAATATCACTGAGGAAGGATCGGGTTGTCTGAAACATGTCTGATAATTAATTTAAAAAAAATTAAAGTTAGTGTTGTATATACAAAGTACATAAAAAAAGACAAACTCTTATTATTGTTAATAATAATAATTAAACTATTTAATTAGCAAAATTAAAGCACATGTCATACAACAATTACATATAATAGTTATTTTAAAAATAAAAAAGGTAATAAATGTATTTTTGCGATATTTTATTTGTCGTATTATAATGATCAACAAATAAATTAAATTATATTTTACATCTTTGATGAACTCAATCTCAGTTATCCGTCGCGTTGCCATGTGGTCAATTGAGTTTCCACTGCCAATTTAAAGTTGATTTTCTTAAAACCTATGGACCCTAATATTATAAAAAAATTGTAATCCTCCATTGAAGTGTTCTCAATATTTCGTAATAAAAAAAAAGCAAAAAATTACTTCCTTCATCCCAAAAAAAAAATTTTTTAAGACTGCCCTCACCTTCATTCGTGTTAAGGTAGAATTTGTTTTGCTAATATTTACAACTTTATCAAAAGTGACAAATACTTACTCGCTGTTTTGAACATATTATAAATTATATCTTTGACCTTTTCAATAGGTACGTAATGATACCGACTGGATGAAAACGCACCACGTAACTTAATAATATCAGAACTGTGAAAATATTAACACTTTACCAAAAGGGACAAATATTAATACGTACTCGTTGTCTTGAACGTACTATACATTTTGCCTAGGTGCCTTTATCTTCGCCCCGCCGGCCCGGCGTGCAGACAAGTTTCGACCCGACCCGATTTTAGTCGCCCGTATGTTATGACGCATTACATATCAGAAATCGCATGGTTCCAGAAAAAATTAATAATGATATGTTTTTCAAATAATCCATGTATGTTATAGATATCGATCTATTCCTAATGAAATTCCCTACAAGATGACATAAATTAAATTTTGATTCATTTAGTCATATGCTTGATATTTAGATAAAGTTAGCGGTAAACTGAACTTACCACATGGGAGCAAGCGTTTTGTTTTGAACACGGTACGTTAAGGGTTAAACAGGCTTTTGATTGTTGGCGATGAATTGTTGGGGATGAATTGTCGGCTAAGAGCTGTCGGCAAACGCTCGGTGAAGAATTCTCCGCTAACAGAGCCGCTGGCCAGCCTCTAGTGGAACTGCCTTTATTGCCTTATGCTATTTGATCGGTTCCGTGGAGACACGACATTGTTTGCGAATCGATACCCATTAAACTGTGCTATGTGTACTTCCTGTGATTTATCATTTGATAGTTTGATAAAGCGCCAATGTTTCTATAATATTAATGGAACGAGTTTTAAATCCGCAGTAATGTGTATGATGAGTAATTGCTTGTTTTCATAACTTTACACATGAATTCAGGTCATGAAACCACTGTTTACTGTTAAATTTTTTATATAATTTTTTTTTTTTAATTTGAACAGTCATGTGATTTTTGGTAACAGGCATATTTATTTTAAGTTTTGAAAATTTCTCTCTCTAGTTTCAATCCTAGGAATGGTTTGCAGCAATTTCCTCTATTCTTTTCTTTCATTCTTCCATGTCTTGTGCGGCTCTTTTAAAATCTGCATATGATGAGCAGCGCGCGTCCACCAACAGGTCCTCCAGGTACTCTCGGCGTGGGCGTCCCCTAGAGTTTGTCCCCTCGGTCATACCCTCCATTATGGCATGCAAGAGGCCTTCTTGTCGTATTACATGGCCGATCCATCTTGCACGCCTTTCGGACAAGGTCCTGAGTAGGTGCCTTCCTCTTTCGATTCTTTGGAGAACCTCCGCATTTGTAATGTGGTCTCTCCAGGAAATTCTTATAGTATTCTATAGGACCACATCTTAAAAGCCTCTTGTCTCCGTTTATCTCTTTCGGATAGGCACCATGTCTCGCAGCCGTACATCAAGATACTCTATACATAGGTCTTGATGAGGAGTATTCTCAGTTTAAGGCCTATGTTGAAAAAATTAAAAAATATATATACCTATATATTGAAAGCTAAATACGTTTTCAAATCATAAACAAAGAACACAGAAACCGATCGAAGGCTGATAAATACATGAATGTTATATAAAATAAAACAATTGTCAATAAGAAATTTCGGGCATACGGATGATATAACGAATTAATTAGGGAAGAATGGTTACGGTATATAAAAGAAACCGGTCCCTGTTTTTTTTTAAATTTATTTTTTGAATGTATACAAATACTTGAGACAAATACTGGATTTTACCCATTGCGGGTTAATCATTTTTAAGGATTAATTGTATCCTAATAGACACGAATATGTTAATTGTTTTTTTTTTGGAAACAGAATATGGTAGTCGATAAAAATAATATAGTTTTGCGTAAGCCTTTCACATTGCATTATTAAAGATTTTCTGCTTAATGGTTACATTTAATCTTAATAAATGGCGCTTGTGTAGATTGACCTAAAAAATGTGAAGTGTTCTGAAACATAGTAGCATATATACATCTTACAAAACTTTGTCAGACGTGGTGGTCGTAAGTAGGGCGGAATGGGGAATGTTGTTAACATAAAGTGATCGCTTAACCCAACCAATAAATAAATATAGGTCATAAGTCCTGTAAACCCCTCGACTACCATATTCTGTTTCCAAAAAAAAAACAATTTTAATCTTCGCCTCTATTGAGATACAATTAATCCTAAAATTTTTTTTTTTAAATGAACTTCAATCTTGAGATTTCTCTAAAAATATTTGATTAATTTAAAAGCATTAACTACTAATTTTGCAAACGCATAAAACATCACAATATAACCGGAAAAATGTTATCAATTCGAACAGCATGCAAAAGGCCATGAACCCGCGCCATTTGGGCATAGATTTTCTTTTGAAACATCCCTAGCCTGTGAAAGCTGCGCAATGTCAAATCTTCGCATGTTAGTGTTTTCGTAAACGTAAGCGTTTCAGTCTGAAAATCCTTACACGGATTTTGTATAGAGACACAAAATTGGGCCTGGACCTATGAATTTGCCGATATAGATGCCAAAGTGAATGCCATAGCTACAAAGCGAAATACAATTATTGATCAATTTATATTATGTATGATCAATGCATAATACTGGAATTCCATGACAGTTTTTTTTTTAAATAATTATTTAATTAATATAAAATGTTTTTTAATTACTGCGCCCACATTTGTTTATTTCAATCATTTTTGAAATGCTGGCTGGCATCGTAAGACCGGTTTTTCGATAAACGTAAATAAAATATATGGGTGATAAGTCTTTAAATACCTTAAAATATATTCTCATATGAAGCACTCACTTCATGGTTATACATTTTAAACTTATAGATGTGAAATAATAAAACACTAAAACACTAATATGTAACATATACCGTGGTTAAATACAAAATGTTTTATTAGTTTTTATCTTAACGTTCAAATATATTCTATAAAAAAGTCAGTTCATTTGGAATAGGTATACATATAAAAAAAAGATATGTATAAATATTTTAAGATATGTATAAATATAGTTTTTACAAACAATATTGTGAAAATTGAATTTGTTCCAATGACAATTTGAATAATTTCTTCAATATTTTTTTTAAGTTCTTGCTGGTTAAGTGCCTAATTACAGCTAATTTAAAAAACGGTGGATACGTATAACATAAATTAAATAAACACAAAAGTCCGGATCGTCCATGTCAACATGTGCAACATCGAAAAAAACATTATGTGCTAAATTAATAAAACGGTGGATTCGTGGAACATAAATTAAATAGACAATATGTGCACTATCTAAAAAAACATTTTGTGTTAAATTATTTTATTTTGTTATTTTATTTTATATCATTGTATTTTATATTATTTGTTTGAGATTTATTTTTGGGTGTTGGACGATCGAAGTGTGCGCGGGAGATGCCTATTGGTGGCGATGAGGTTCGCAACCCATCACACTGCGTCTCCCGCGGGGCGAAAAGAGAAGGATGAAGTGCCGCATCAGTAAAAGTGTGACAGTCCATTCTTTCTGCCTACCCTTTCGGGGAGACGGCGTGATGGTAAGTTAGTTAGTTAGTTTATAAATTTTTAAAATTTCAATAAATTAGATAATATTCATTACCCATAGAGGTCACTGATAAAAAATGATAGAGAGTGTGACTTGACATTAAATCGGAGAGAATTAATGTTGATTACATTAAAATTGTTTACATTATAAACGGTTTAATCCACTAAAATAAAGACATTTTTTTAAATAAATTAAAAAAATATTTCAATATAATTTAAAACAATTTTAGATAATTTTTTTCAAGAGGTTTTGAATTTTTTATACGTTCAACGAGAGAATGATATAAACTGACATTAAACCTTGAACTTGAATTGATTTATAATATTTTTTATCTATAAAAAACTGTGGAATTTTCTTTCTAGGTACACTATATTTAACTGAAGATTTTTATATATTCGCCTTCACTTTGTGTTGTGGATTCATATTTGAATAAATATAACTTAATATAGTTATACTTTATTTTTAAAAAATTGTTTGATTCATGTGGCGCTCCTGTAAATTTTGAGATATTTCTTGTATAAGTGAATTGTTTTGGTCAATTTGATTGTTGCCGCACTTTGTGATAGTTATTTGTGACACAAAATACGTTTTCACTCTTCTGATGTTAAAATAATACAAGTTTTTTCTTTTATAAAAATAATTTTGACAGGTGTAAAAATAAAATTTTCATTTGTTCCAATTTGAATAAATTTTTCAATCAAATTTTCAAGTTTTTGCTGGCGTTGGATTGTTTTAAGTGCCTAATTAAAATGAAAACAGTGGAATAAAAAAATAAATAAACACAAATGTCCGGATCGTCCAGCTGACGACAAGTGCAACATTATGTGTTAAATTATTTTTATGTGTTATTTTATTTTATATCATTATATTTTATATAATTTGTTTTAGATTTATTATGTGGACGTTGAATGATCGAAATGTGCGCGGGAGATGCCTATTGGTGGCGATGAGGTTCGCAACCCATCACACCGCGTCTCTCGCGTTGGCGAAAAGAGAAGGATGGAGTGCAGCATCGATTAAAATATTGCAGTCCATTCTTTCTGTCTACCCTTTCGGGGAAACGGCGCGATGGTTAGTTAGTTAGTTATACTTTATATTACAACACTATTAATTTTTACTGAACTCAGATATATTTCGGTTACAAGTAACCTTAATCAATTTATACAATTTAGGTTAGAGTTAAAATTGTATAAAGGTTACTTGTAACCGAAATTATACTATATAACTATATTCATTCAAATATGAATCCATAACACAAGGTAAAGGCGAAAATAGAAGGAAAAGCTTTTCACAGACATGTTTCGGTTGTCACCCAACCTTTTTCAATGTAAAATTTTTTAACAATAAAATAAAACAGAGTTATCACTTATATACAAAAAGGGTGGAGTTATTAATTAAAGGTAAAGGTGGAGGGGATTTAATTTGGATTGAGAAGAGGGGAGGGGTGGGGGGTAACAGGAACATTTCAAGAAAAGCGTTTATTTTTTTACATCGTATTATAGAATACAAGGAACTAAAATAACAAGTACATCTTGAAATAAGATAGGCATTCTGTAGAAAAACGAACATCTCCAATATCGTCATGTGAAAATATATATTTCGGAATATTCTCACAGACACGGGGTGTCGCGTTACACACTTCAATGGGCGCGTCTGAATACTAAACATTTCGTAACGTAGAGTGACGTCACATGCTGTAACTTTTCCGACTGGAGTGACGTGACTTGTGACATTTTGTGGCTTTGGATTTCACTGTATTTGAAGTGATGTGTATCAATTTGATTCGGCGCGACAACGCTCGATAGCATTTTCTTTTAATTATTCTAAATCGGGAAATAGCTAAGCAACCAATAATATCTCTAACACAGAACGTGTATTATATTTATTCTGAACATAATTTGTGGTGTGGCATTATGAAAGTAAATTGATCATTTATAAATATTATTTTAAGCGCATATATTTTTATATTAACAACTGATAGTAGTTAAAACACAAAATCTAAATGTATTAATTTATCTTTAAGATTTGTATCATCAAGCAGTTGTTATCAAAAAGAGAAAAAAATGTTAATTAGAATGAAAACGTTTGTTTTCTAGACGTTTTATTATAAATAAGGTATATATGACACGTTTTACCTGACTAAGGCATTATCAAATTTGATAATGCCTTTGACTTAGATCTGGATAGGTTGGAGGAAACGCTATAACAAATTGCTGAATATTGACCTACTATACATATGCGAAACTCAAAATATGACATTAATTATTAAATTTAGATATTATGTATGAACATAATATTTAATGGTAATAAAAAAAACAACAATTTTTTTTTTCTGTATTAACCATAACTTTGTTAAATTAAATAATGTTTATTTCTTTGTTAACTACACTTTATTAACAATTAAATTATTCGAACGCAGAAGCCCTTCATCAGTGTAGTTAATTGTTGTCTATAAAAATAAATATTGGAACAAAAAATTTATGAATGAGGTCAGTATTGACAGATGTATTTTTTCTCAAATGTTTATTTTCGAAGGTTTATGCATATTTTTTTATTTTATTTTATTTTTATTTTATCATTTTATTTTATTTTCTTTTACGTATACAGCAGGTTGCTTGAACCCAATTACAGTATACAATTTGTTTTTTTTTAAGCTGTAATTCTCGTAACATGTGACAAGTAGCCGATCTATCGCCATTTTATTGTCACGAGAATTCTACGCCAGACCAAAGACAGTGTGACAATCACACTGCCATCGCCGGGAATCGAACCCAGAATCTTCGGAATGGGAATCAGAGCTCTTACCACTCTGCCACGAAGGTCGTCAATATTTCAAATTTGATAATGCCTTAGAAGGGCGAAACAGGTCATTCCCATAAAATATAATAAAACTTCTAGAAAACTGATGTTATCATTCGTATTAATTACTAAATTAATTCGATTATTTATATTTTCTTAATATTTAATTGCTGTTTATATTTAATTTTTTTTTTTTAATTATGCAAGATTAATATCTGGACCCCAATGAGAACTTTCAAATATTATTTTAGCTTTATTAAAAATATTTGATACAACAAATGCATGAACGTTAGAAAAAAATCGTTTTAATATCTGTATACACAATAATAAACTATAATGATGAAGGACTTCCGTGTCCGAAACATGTTGGTGTTAATTTAATTTTAATTTTTAATAAACTGTTGTTTTCAAAGAAATAAACAATATTCAAAAAAACTTTATACTGTTTGTAGGTTTGTTATTTTTATAATATTTGAAATGTATTCATTTGCTTTTATATCAAATCCTTTACAGAGATATTTGATATAAAGCATTGTGTTTGTTTTGTGATTAGAATTTTTTGTTCCAAGTGTGATGTATGGGGCGGGATATTTCAGAATCGGACTTCCTTTTGTTAAATAAAAGATAAATGTTTCGCGATAAGAACGAATGAATGAACCATCAATCAATTACGTAATAGTATATTAAATCAATCCTCATCGCTCCGACAGGCTTTATTTAACTCCGTAAATATCTCCCGAAATAAGAGGCGTTCGTAAACACAATACAAAAATAGAGATACATTTATTTTTTATTTCACTAGTTGCAAAGCCCATTGTTAATTTGAATTTATGTTATAATTAAATAAAACGATGTTTTTTATCCACATTTGTCTTTATTTCGACAGCGACCGGTTTCACCAAGCTCGCTGGCATCGACAGACTGACACTGCCATTCACTCTCTTCCTTATATACACATAGATCAGGGGTAGTAAACATGAATCTGTTCAAGAATAATATTAAAATATTTATCTTAAATTAAGTTAAATTAAAATACTTATGTAATTTTACATACGTATTTTAATATAATTCTTGTATGGATTCATGTTTGCCTACCGTGATCTATGTGTACATAAGAAAGAGAGTGAATGGCAGTGTCACCAGTCTATTGATGCCAGCGAACGTGGCGAAACCGGTCGCTGTCGAAATAAATACAAATATGGAAATAGTTATAAAAAACATCGTTTTATTTAATTATTATTTTAAATGAACTTCCATCAAGAGATTTCAGTTAAATCATTTGTTTATCTTGAATTGATGTTATGGCGAATCTATTTATACATATATTAATCTAACTAACTAACCAATACGCCGTCTCCCCGAAGGGCTACGCAGAAAAAATGGACAGCCACGATATTCTTTCCTGACATACTTCTCTCACTTCCTCGATATTCATGCGTCATGTCTTGCAAGCAAGTCGTTTTCACTAACTCCTCACGTGGCCGACATTCAATATTTGATTTATTTTATCGTGCTACGATTTTCTCGATCTTCCGTTTTTTCGTTCCGTTTAAGTCGTTAACAGATACTTTCTTTACCATTTTTACTCTCTCTCTTTAATCTATCCTTAATTTGTTTATGCTTTAGCTTCTTCTTCTTCTTCCTATTAGTTTAGGTCATATGACCTGTTTGTGACGGTGGGGTCTCCTGGGATGATGATGTCCAACCATCTCTTCATCTCTTCAGCAGCCTTCCTGGCAATCTCTTGCTGCTTGGGTTTTCATTTTAACAATTTTCGCAATTCTTATATTCTCCATGCACGCGGTCTCTCCAAAGGCGCCTTCTGCTTCTTTCCCATATCATTATGTCCATAACACCACAGACAGACCTTATCGTTTCATTTCTGATCCGATCTCCGAGGATTTTGCCTGCGATGGAGCGTAGGGTTTGCATTTCTGCTACTCTAAGAAGGTTTTTAGTTCTATTGGTATCGGCTCTGACCTCTATTCTATACGTCTTTGCTTTAACTGTTATAGTTCAATTAATATTAATTGTGGCGGTCCTTTCTTTAACCCTAAAAGCCTAATCTACGCCTGCGAGGCGTACACGTATTCGAAAATTCTTTGTCTCTTTTTAACGGTTGAAGCTAGCCCCACGTGCTTTTTAGCCAACTCAGTGGCCGATAGGAACTAGCGGAAGGTTCCTGTGTCGTTAAGGTATGTCCCGCCATTTTTGACTTATTGAGGTACTGCACGCCTGCGAGACGTATGTTTAGGCTTTGTGTAACTTTGTACAAGTTTATACGATTTAACTTTTGTTCATTTTTCGTGTATTTTATATCTTTCTTTGTCGTCTTTTTTAGATAACAATATGTCACGGTTTAATAACTTAGACAGTGGCGATATTTTGCAAATTTTAAACGAGGAAGATCATTATCTCTGGGAGATTCGGCTTCTGAAGTCGAGGATAACGAGATTATTGTAGACCACAGAACCAAACTAGCCGGATAAATATGGCATCAAATTTTCGATGATGTGTGATGCAACCTCCAAATATATTATTGACGCTGATCTATATATAGGCAGGAGCACAAATACTGGAGGGATGCCATTTGTGGCCAACATGATCAGGAACAATAAAAAACCGTTGGACAGAAGAGAATTTATAAAGCGACTCAGCACAGATTTGGTCACGCCTTGGATGGAGAAGAGACTTGAAGCACCGACTTTGAAACGATCTTTACGAGACAATATAAGTCAAATTCTCATAAAACCTACAAATTCAAGTAATGAACACCAAGCAGAAGAACCAGAGCCAAAAAAACGTAAATATTGCACATTTTGTTCGTACAAAAAAAATAATGTCAAAATTAGTGTGCCGTAAATGTAAAAGTCAGTATGTAGCGAGCATAAAGTTGATGTGTTTGTGTAGACTGCATTTAAATTATTACTAGTCACTTAAAGTCTGATTGTGATTAATGTGTGTCCTAAGAAGAAGATTTAAAAAAAAATACTGAATAGTTTATATAAAAAAAATATATGTTTTAGTTGATTTTTAGAAGTCATTTTTTTTGTTGGAGAATTTAGCAATAATATTAAGTTTCTTTATAATAAAGATCTATGATCGTATTTTAATTGATAACAATGATTTTATTGTTAGTTTATTTCCTAACCTACAATTCCTTAAAATAATTTACCTAAAATAGGTATATTTTTACCTACAGAGTGTCATTTATATGTGTACGTCTCTGAGACGTATGTTTAGGCTTTGTGTACCTCTTATATAGATAATGCTTCTAAGGTTAAGCCTACCCTTTATGGGGAGACGGCGTGATGTTAATTTAAAAAAAAAAAACAGAATTAACTATGTCAGGTGATCGGTGATCGGTGGTAGTGGGTTATTGCACGGTCGTAGTTTCGGCTTACTGAATTGATAGGCAGTTAATTCGACGAGAAAAGTCATAAATATTTCAGGTAATACCTTCGGTGAAAGGTATAACTTAGCCTTTATTAAATTGCAATGGTCGAAACGCAAGAAAAACAGAATCGGAGGTTAAAAGCCCACTCGGGGACAGGGCCGGCTCGGAACAAACGTGAGAAGGGTTTAGGTTTGAATAATTTATGCATTAATATACACAAACCTTTGGAGTGGTGTAAGGATCACCCAATTTAATACAGAGACTGAACAGAAAACAAACTTATGCGGAATGAAAGGATTTGATGGCGTTCTAAATGAAAATCTCAATGTAACGCGGCCGTCGCTCAGATATTGCGTCGGCGAGACGCAATAAAACACACAATTTAATGAATTTATAAGCAAAAAAAAATATTTTTACCCTTAACACAAAAATGAAGGTTAAACACAAATTAAGTATATTCACGGTTTCTCGAACAATAATACGATGTTCTTTTAAATAAAAAAAAATGTTATTTGAAATTTTATGGTTAGTAATAAAAACACATATTTAAAAAAATATATTATATATTAAGGTACATTTCACTGATATTTATGGCTACGATCGGTTTCGGCAACTCGCTGCCATCTTTTGGACAAGCTTTGTTTCACCAGAAGATAGCAGAGAGCTAGCGAAACCGATCGAAGCCTTAAACATAAGCGGAATTCAACCAAATATTATGTTTATTTAAAAAAAAAATTATTCTACGAAATATGTCATTCTAACGAAATGTTTGTTCTTATAAAATATAATAAAACTTTTGTTATAACGTCGTTTCCATTCACATAATTAAATAAATAAATTTTCCTTTCCTGAGCGACTCTCATATGCTTTTTAATCACTAACTCTACAACTAATCAATCCCTTAAAATTCAGCGTCTACTTTGGCATCTATAATATAGGAAATGCGGCTGCAGTTAACTAAAGATTTCGCCTTGGTATATTAAAATGACGATAATATAACGATTTTAACTAGAGTTATTTAAGAGATTTCAATATTATATGTTGATAATTATTAATTTTTGATTATGTATATATTCGATACAAAGAAATATCATAAAATAAAACAAATAAGAAATTTTCTTTAATGTTAAACTAGTATTTATAATGCGACACTAGTCGAAAACGTGATTTTGACTTATGTCACTTTGGCTTATGTTTTATTTGTTTGTTGTTTAGTGCTTGGATATATTTGTCTGTTTTCCAATTGTTTAATAACAGCAGAACTTACCGCGAATGCTACTTAATTACCATGAATGACAATGAGAATGACAAACATGTGCGAACTGAACTTAATTGACAGATGATCAGGCTTACTAAAAAAATTACCGCCAGATTAAAAGGGTTGAACCAGCTCATTGTTTTAAAACGAACCGAACTTCCCGAAACATCCAATTTTAAAGTGTTTAATTTTATTTTAACATAACTTTGTTCGTGAAACAGTAAATAATTTAATTAGGTTTTATTACCTTTACATTTCATTTTACTTCAAAGTATACTTGCATTTATAATTTAATAATGTTATGTGTCTACTTGTTCCACCAACAAAGTAATCGAATAATCAATTTGCGAGCTGTTCAAAGGGCAGTCATTTCACGAGTTAGCGGCGAGAATCCTCGCCTTGTTTTTGGGTATAAAACATTTCTGTTGTTTCCCTTGTATTAGCCTTACAACAAACTGTGGGAGCCAATCCTGTTACATTATTCATAAGGGTTACTGTTTAATAAAATATCACAATATGGAATCCAGATGTTTCTTTAAACACGAAATGCTTTGTTACAATTGTCATTCGTGTATAAATTCATTAGCAAACAACATAATTAAAGTTATTCATAATTTATACTAAAAACAAAAACGACCATTTATATTTATTTTTACGCAAACAATGATGTAAAACTCCTTAAAAATAATTAACTAACTAACTAACTAACCAATACGCCGTCTGCCCGAAGGGGTAGGCAGAAATAATGGACTGCCACACTTTTTTTTCCTGACATATTTCTCTTCCTCTTCTTCTTCCTCAACATCGTGTCATGCACGCGCGTCGATTTCTCTGACTCCTGACATGGCCGACATTTAATATTTGATTTATTTGATCGTGCCACGTTTTCCTCGGTCTTCCTCTATTTCTGGTTCAATTTACATCGTTAACAAATATTTTTTTTACCATTCTTTCTTTATTCATTCTTTCCATATGTTCGAACCATCTTAATGATCCTCTCATTATTTTGTTCATAACACCATCATTCGACACTCTATCTATAAAATACATTTTGATAATGCCTTGGTGAGACGAAACTTGTTATGTGTTATGTTATTTTTATATTTATATTATATTTTATATAATTTGTTTTAGATATAATTTGTTACGTTGGATGATCGAAGTATGCGCGGGAAATACCTGTTGGTGGCGATGAGGCTCGCAACTCATCACACTGCGTCTTCTGCGGGAGCGAAAAGTGAAGGATGGAGTGCCGCATCAGTCCATTATTTCTGCTTACCCCTTCGGAGAGACGGCGTGATGGTTAGTTAGTTAGTTTTTTCTTATTATTTTGTTGGGTTCGAAAATACTCACTACCGGACAGTTTAAAAAATAAATTGCTTTATTTTATTTAACTAAGAGATACAAGACTTAAATAAATTCATTTCATTTGTAAATAAACGACGAATATATATAAACGGATATAAAAAGGTTAATTTATTTAAAAAAAGATTATTTTCTTCGCAACTTTGTATTCTTATGGAAATATTGAATTTAAAAAGTAAGTGGCATAAAGTTCAAGTATGTCGGACTGTTCTTCAATACTAGAGACACAATCAAAACAAACAAGTTCCTAAGTAAGTATATGAACAACTATGCGATGCAATAAAACTTTTCCGATTTTCAATTTAACTTTTCCTGTGTTCTGGATTCCGTGAAATCATTTTTCGAGAGTCGTTTGCACTCCCGTCTACGTAATTTTCACTCTTGAAAATTGACTCATCAAAAAAAGGTTGCCGCTCTTACGATTAAATTTATGTAAGATGGACTTTTTTCAAAATAGACTATAATTTTTACTTTAAACGTTGATGGAGTTTTCTTAATTGCTTTATATAATATATAGTGAAGAATCAAAGGTAGATCAATGTGAAGGTAGAACAAGTAGAAGTTTAATTGAAAAATGTATAATCAAAAATATGATAATGTCCGTTTTTAGAAGTTTCTATATATTTTTTGGAAATGAAATGTTTCGCCTTGCGGAGGCATTATCAAATGCATTAAATTCATGCAATCATTTGATAATCCCCTAGTAAAGCGCATCATGTTTTTCCCATCAAATGAAATGTATCTTCTAGAAAATAATCATTTTCATGAGGATGAATGATTTATTTTAATTTGGAAATGAGCATATGTTTTTAAGAAACAATGAATATAAATTAATACATTGGAATTTCTAAATGAAAATAATACTCGTAATTCACGGGCCATTTTGATCGTGCACTCACCTCCTTAATATGATAAGATAAATATCATTTGATTTTAGCAGTAATATTTCTCTAAAGCTAAATATCTTGAAGAGTGCGAGACAATATTGTACATATTACCACCATATGCTTACAACCGGAACACAGGAATGAGGCGAAGCTTTTAAAATAACATTTTCGCTTCGCTGTAAAATACTTAAACATAAATTACAACCCCTTATAACTTCTTCAAAAGTGTCAAACAGTATACAGAGTATCTTGTTTAATACGAAGTTGAGTAATTTAATATGCTATAACTGTGAATTATTCACCTCCAATATTCTGCCTCTAAGGAAATATTGAAAAAAAAAATAGTTTTGCTTGGTAGCGCAAATGGGCTTTTGAAGGCCTAAGAACACTTAACTTTAGGGAAACTTTCAAAATTGGTAAATGCTTTTTTTATCACGTGTAAATAGATCTAATAACGGCATATTTTTTTTCAAGCTTAATTTTTAGGCTAAATTTTAGATATTAGCGCAAGAAGATATGTCTATAAGATAATCTACTACTCTACAACAAATGTTATTTTAAGAAAAATATTCGGCAATTGTCATATACTTGACTTTTGACTCTCATAAAATATAATATTAAAAAAAATTAAGACAAGATTTTTCATTACCAAGATCTTTTATTTATTTATTGATCATTAACAAACTTCATCAATTCATCATTCACAGATGGCAGTGCACAATGGTGTTCTTGTGCCGACCCTTATGTATGGAAGTGAAGCATGGAACTGGCAAAAGAAGGATGAAAGTAGAATAAATGCAGTAGAAATGAGATCTCTAAGACGAATGTGTGACAAATCTGTTTATGATAGAGTGACAAATGCAAGTATAAGAAGTGAATGTGGTGCGAATGAAAGTGTTATGAACAAAATAAGGAAAGGGTCATTAAGATGGTTTGGACACATGGAAAGAATGAGTGAAGACAGAATGGTAAAGAAGGTATATGTAAACGGCGTGAACGGAGCTAGAAATAGAGGAAGGCCGAGGAAAACGTGGCACGATCAAATCAATCAAATATTGAATGTCGGTCACGTGAGGAGTCGGAAAAATAGAAGGAGTCGGTAGAGGAGGCGAGAGACGTATGTCAGGACAGAACAGTGTGGCGTACCATTCTTTCTGCCTACCCCTCCGGGGAGACGGCGTGATGGTAAGTTAGTTAGTTAGTTAACAAACTTCATGGTTTTAATACCCCTAAGTAGGGTAACCGTTCTATTGAACACATAGATTGATTATATATTTTTTAAAATATTTAATCCTAATTAAGTATATAATTCACTAACTAACCATCACGCCATCTTTTCGAAGGGGTAGGTAGAAATAATTGACTGCCACGCTTTTCTTTCCTGACATATTTCTCTCGTTTCCTCAACATTCATACATCGTGTCATGCACGCGCGTCGATTTCGCTGACTCGGTCTTCCTATATTTCTAGTTCCATTTACATCGTTAACATATACAAGTTTACCATTCTTTCTTCATTCATTATTTCCATATGTCCAAACCATTTTAATGATCCTTTCTATATTTTGTTCATCACCGCATCTTTCGTACCGTACTCACGTCGTGTGTTCTCAAGTGTTCCTTAAATATAAACTTCGTATTAAGCATTCACTTTTATGTAATTTTTATTATAAGGAAAAGAAAGAGAGTACATTATTAAATGAAATTTGAATCCTATGTAAGATTAAAATATGTCACTACCATTACATATAATATAATTTCTAGAAATCTGATGTTTTCATCAATAAAATATTATGATATAAATTTAAAAATAAGTATTATTATTTTTGTTTCCGCGGACGTTCAAATACGCATAATAAAAGCTTCATAAAGAGAATGATAAATATGTGTAAAGGTAAGACTTGCACGTCAGTTTACAAGAAAATTGATTAGGTGCAAAAAAATTACCTTAAAATCCTGGGATACCCATATTAAGGAGCAGATAACCATTTGACTCGTAATGGAAGCTTACCTGTAACAAAAAAGAGATTAATTAGTTTTAATCAATAAATATTTAAATCACATTATTTGTCATTATTATTCACTTTAACAATCCTAGAATGTTGGATGTAGAGTTATAATATTATAGTTAGTATGTGTCGAATAAACCTATTTGAATACACTCCCGCTAAAATAGTTAAGATCATTTTACCATTCAATTTGCAAGATGTTTGCATATTTAAGGTGGTGTTTTGGAAAGAGCTCTTTTAAATTCGTTCGTGTCGAAAATGAAATTTATGGAGATGTCTGGATATAAAATAGTAGCTTATGAAAAAATTGTATCATATATTTATAGTCTCTTGAACAACCATCATTGTTATACTTCTGGCGAATGAAAATGCCCTCAAATCATTTTTTTTAAAACTACCAGAACTTTACGTAATATGCGAATTTGATTTTATTTTTTTCAAACTATCAATATACTATTATGTCAAAGTTACTAGGTTATTATTTATTCAGAAATATAATCAAAATTAAAATAATTTTTATACTTTTTTTATATTATAATTTGGATTAGTTTTGTCTTATTGACGTTATCAACTGTGAAACATTTAAATGACATTATTTTTAAAACACAATTACATAATCTGAACTAAAGCAAATTGTCATGTGGATAAGTAAATATTTAAAACAATTTAATATAAATACAGATTTTTGATACATAAGTATATCCAATTAAAATGGTTATAATTTTTTTTTTATAATTAAAATATAAAGTTTTTAAATTAAACCTGTGCGATCTAATTATTTTATTATGATTATATTTAAAACACTGTTTTTTCACTTTTAAATATATTTTATCGACTTTCGAGAAGTAAATATGTCGAGAGTAAAAAACTCAAAAGTAGAAAAAATATTGTTATTGTAAAAAAATAGCATATGTTACATAAATATTTAATTATTTAAGGATCTCGTATCATGAATTAGGGGCTAGATATTACAAAAGTGCCAAGTATAAAATAGTTCAAAGTGAGTTTTTGATCTCAATTGTTGTTAAACATAAAGGCCAATAACTGTGATAAGTTGCATTTAATTGAATAATATAGTGTAGTTCAAACGTAAATCTAAAGATGCCAACCGTGGTACATGACATATGTCACAATTAACAGTTTTCCCCTTAATTTATGTTTAAGCCACTTTATGGCAGAATTAATAACCTTTGTAATAACCAAAAAGCTAGAATGGCAGTGCACAATAGTGTTCTTCTACCGACCCTTATGTATGGAAGCGAAGCATGGAACTGGCAAAGGAAGGATGAAAGTAGAATAAATGCAGTAGAAATGAGATCTCTTAGACGAATGTGTGGATATTCTGTGTATGATAGAGTGTCGAATGAAAATATAAGAAGTGAATACAGTGCGAATGATGGTGTCATAAACAAAATAATGAAATAATCATTAAGATGGTTTGGACATATGGAAAGAATGAATGAAGAAAGAATGGTAAAAAAATTATATGTTAATGATGTAAATGGTACCAGAAATAGAGGAAGACCGAGGAAAACCTGGCACGATCAAATAAATCAAATATTAAATGTCGGCCATGTGAGGAGTCAGAGAAATTGACGCGCGTGCATGACACGATGTATGAATGTTGAGGAAGCGAGAGAAATATGTCAGAAAAGAAAGGTATGGCAGTCCATTCTTTCTGCCTACCTCTTCGGGGAGACGGCGTGATGGTTAGTTAGTTAGTTTAGCCACTTTATTATACAACAGGTCGTTTTGAACCCATTACTATATACATTTTTTAAGCTGTTATATTGACACGTAAAAGGCAGCAAATCTACCACCATTTTATTGTCACGTGAATTTTACACCAGATAATAGTGTGACAATCACACTGCCATTGCCGGAAATCGAACGTGGGACCTTCGGTATGGCAGTAAGAGTTCTTACCACTCTGCCACGAAGGTCGACTAAATACCTTTGTAATAACCAGCCTTCAATTACTCTTATATTTTGCCAATCAAAAGTAACATAAAAACGAATTCAATAAATTACAAAGTCGTTAAACAATATGTATATTCTAATAACGTTAATAATTGAGAAAAAATTCTAATGATTCAAGTTTACTCTTGTTATTACAACATGTATTAGAAATTACTTCGTAGAATGATACAAAATGTTTTCGGGCATAGTATTAATCATTGTAAATGACTATTATCTTGTTACTGGACAAATTAATAACAACACTAGGGAAGAAATGTTTCGGAAGAGGTAAAAACATTTTATCGGCGATAACCATATAATAGCGTGATCCATACAAACATCCTTTGACTAAATCTTCTCTCTAATAACTGTTAGTTTCCAATCCATAAGCCCTCAAGAATGGAACAAGGTTATTCAATACAAATTGTGTATATAATACACTAAGCAAATTCAAGATAGCAAGAGGCAAAGCAATGCCAAAATCAAACTTGTGGAAATGAAAAAAATATCTACAATGTATTTTTTGTGAATGTATACTTATACTTGTATAAGAATCCTGGATTTTCACCCATGGTGGGTGGTTAATTCAAATTAAATTGTATCTCAATAGAGACGAAGACGCAAACTGGAAACTGAATATGGATGATCAAGGTGTTTACAGGACTTATGATCTGTCATTGGTTGAGTTAAGCGCACGCTTTATGTAATTACAACATTCCCACTCCCACCATTGTTATTATAATCATGAAAGCGTGCGCTTAACCCAACCAATGACAGGTCATAAGTCCTGTAAACACCTTGATCATCCAAATTCAGTTTCCAGTTTGCGTCTTCGTCTCTATTGAGATACAATTAAATCTACAGTGTAATTTTAATGTCACTTAGTTTTTTTGTTAGAATTTAAAGTTTTTTTTTATATAAAAGAAATATGTAAATTTCCACATATTTTATTATCATTAAGATTGTTTGGACACTTGGAAAGGATTAATTGTAAAATAAGTATATGTTAACGATGTAAATGGAACTAAAATGGAGGAAGACCGAAGAAAATGTGTCACGATATAATCACTCAAATTTTGAATTTCGGCCAAGTGGGGAATCGGAGAAATCGACATGACAGGATGTACGAATGTTTTGAAAGCGGGAGAAGTATTCAGGAAAGAAAAGTGTTGCAGTCCATTCTTTCTGCCTATCTATTTGGGGAGACGGCGTGATGGTTAGTTAGTTAGTATTTCTTATTAGTAAAAACGATATATTACACAGATTTTTTATGGAAGTATCATGTTTCATATTGCTAATGTTAAAACCCTTTTTTTATCTTAATGATAGTTTATAGTGTACTTTAGGCGATACCTGCAATTCCTGAAATCGGGTGTTTTCATCTATATGTTTTTATTTATAATGAAAACAAGAAAGACATTTTTGGAACTTAGTTTTATTCCACGAAGTTGGAAGTGATCTGCCGAAACCGGTCGAAACTAAAGAATTTGTGTAATAAATCATTATTGTATACATGTTAATAATGTTAATTAATCATGTATTATGTAATTAAAATTTTATTTTTATTTTACGTGTTTTATCCTAATCAAATTTCCGTTATATTGACATCCCAATAGCGGTAATTTTCCAAAAATTATGAATTGAATTAAAAAACTACAAAGTATTTGAATAAAGCAGCAAGCCACTACTGCCCATTGATGGGATTTAAATTAAGAACGTCAACGCGTGTCATTTCAGACCTCCCCTACGTTAACTATCACATTGAAGTAAAAGTATCTGTCCTTGAAAGTTTGACAAACTTCCTTAACGCTTTTAAAACCATTCCAATCCCTTATGTTGAGAGCCAGAAAATTCGCTTCCTGCCAACACCTCGGCGACCCTGTATTTTAATCTTAACGATCTACACTATTTTTAAAGGTCACATCATAGCTCATTTAAGAATAATTTTGGTATTGAAATTGTTTATTATTCTTTGCTAGTTTCAAAATCCAAGGAATTGGTTTGCAGCAAAGTGTAAAAAAAAATTCTGGTTCTTGGACTGCCACTTGGGCCTTTTGATGCGGTAGTTTCCTGTTACTTTACTCGTTCTGTTATGTAAACCAAATTACTGTACGTCACTCTTTTGATAGGTAGCTAGCTAATCTATCGCCATTTTACTGTCACATTAATTCTACATCACACTAAAGACAGTTTGATAATCACACTGCCATCTCCGGAAATGGAATTCTGGGATATTGTTTATATGTGATATAATTTTGTTGAACCTCTCCAATACACTTTATTCGTTTGGGTGAAGAAATAATTTTATTGCCTATAAGACATTTATGGACATTGCGAACGTTTAAAGCATTGCCTGAGAGGGTTGTTTATTTGGAAATGGAAGGAAATCCCATTTAAGATCAGTGACATGAAACCGAAACATTTCTCAGACCGTTTGGATTGTTTTCGAGGAAAGAAATGATTAAATGTTTCAGACCGTGGGCCGGTTATCGTTTAGGATGTTCTCTATCGGTGATTGTTAACTCATGTGGACGACTGAAGATGGCGTTTAATATCGTGTTGTGGCCACTTCGTAAATTTAAGAGAACTTGTTTATTTCTATTTAAGAAAATGCCAAATCAGAAAGGATCCAGAAGATCTTGTCAATACATGTGTTTATAAATATTTGTTTCCAGTGTCCCGTGTGCGAAAATTCCTTTTCAAATCGGAAAGTACAGTTTTTATTTTTATTTTAGATAAACTTAAGGCGTTAACACTGTAACTAAAACACTACTTTTCTATATTTGAATATGAAAAAAACAGTGTTTAATTTAACTTATTGAACGCTGTTAAACTTTATAGTAATTTACTTAGGAAATTGAAAATAACTTTGTTTAATCCACTAATGATTTAAAAAATATTAAAAAACACGACGCTTTTCGAAGGATACCTCCATCTTTAGCTGTAAAAATACAATAAAACTAAACAAAGAAAGACTAATAAAAAAACGCATTTAAAATTCAATACAATAATTCAAATTTAAAAATTAACCTGGGCTATTTGTTAAAGTACTAATATATATTTTTTTAATGGTAAGAACTTAAAGAAATATTAATATTTATAACAAAAAGGCCAGGTTAATTTTTAAATTTGAATTATTGTATCGAATTTTATATGCGTTTTTATATAAGTCTTTCTTTGTTTAGTTTTCATTATATTTTACACCTGAAGATGGAGGTTTTAATATTGTTTTATTGATAAGTGGATTGAACAAAGTTATTATCAATAACCTAAGTGTTTTAATTATTGTTATAATAAAATATTGTTAGAAAGTACGGTGTTTGAAATAAAAAGCTTATTGTTTTTCTTCTTCTTATTGTAGATCTTATGATCTGTTTATGCAGGATATCAACTTTTTTCCTGTGATGAAGACGAACAACCTCTTATCCATCTCTTTGGTGGTCGTCGGCCCTCTCGAGTCTCGTGCATCACGATCTTAGGAATCCTCGCTGGATCCCTCTAGAATCGTATTCTCTGTCTACTCCATTTTACTATGTCATCAATTTTGCAGGATCTGCGAATCTCTTCATCGGGTATCGTATTTATAAGGGTTCTCCTCACAATATGTCACAATATTTTCATTTCTGCTACTCTTAGGAGATGTTTAGTTCTGACAGTATCTGCTGTTGCTTCGATTCCGTTAGTCAATATGGGCCTGAAGCATGTTTTATAAATGCTAAATTTCCTATCCAATAAAATATGCCTACTGTCCCAAACAGTGTCCTTTAGATATATGGATAAACAAAATGCAATACATGAAAGAAATGTATTAGCATTGTTTTTACGTGTTTGTTCTTTTAATCCTTAGATTAACTAATAGAGAATATTTTTATATGACATGTAAGAATAACTAACAAGGTGTAATATAAATAAAATAAACGTATTAGATTTGCCTATGGAATGCAAAGAATAATATTTCAGATGGAATATAGAATATCAGTTGGTGGTGATTTATGGGACAGAATTCTTGCCATTTGGCTTCTCAGGTAAATATGAGACGAACGAGGCCAACGATAGTGTTCATAGAGGATTCTTACCTCTATGTCGTACATGTACATACATGTAAAAAATTTAATTTTTTTTTTAGTATTTAGTCAAGAAGTGCACGTGCAAGACGTAATACAGTGGTACAAGCGTACCTGGCGGTGAGCTGAGCACCGCCTCGAATCATTCTGATTTTGAATTTAAGAATAAAATGTCTATACATTAAAAAAATATTCACACAACCACAACCCCTGGCTATCCCTTAATCAGTGAAACCCACGCATAAGGAGCAAAAGCAGATAATTTACACCCGGGTAGTAACCGAGTGGCAAAATTGAAATGGCAATGGGCTGGACACTTGGCTAGACAGGGTGGCAACAGATGGGCACCCAGGATACTCAGTTGGAGACCATGGGCAAATAGGCGAAGTGTCGGAAGGCCACCGATAAGATGGACCGATGATATTGTCAAAAGGTTTGGAAAATCTTGGATACAAACGGGGCAGGATAGAGACGAGTGGAGGAAATTGGAGGTGGCCTATATCCAGCAGTGGAAGGAAGAAGGCTAGCAAAGAAGAAGAAGAAGAAGAAGTAATTGAGACCCACAACATATGGTAAATGTATGGAATTGAGTTTATTTAAATTAGTTTATTTGTTTATTTGAATCTTCGTTATAACAGTAATTATTATTTTTAGAAAAATAATACGAGTACTTCGCTTTTGATTTTTTTTTCTGTTGACAATTATTGCACGGGAGATGAAAATAAATTAATTATAAAACTTTTAATTTTAACTGCAAACAGATTAAACTTTTCCCCGCTTTCTTCATTGGCAATGAGGAAGTTTGAAAAGTCTAATAGTTTTCATTTAAATGTTCGATTGTTTTTCATAGTAAAACAACAACGCGCAAAGTTCAAACTTTTCTCCTGGCTTCATGATCGATTTGTCTAATGACACAGTATTAAGGCTGACCATACACCGATAATATTATCTATAATAAATGTGGAGTATCCTTTGTTTTAAAACAAGAATGCAATTTTTAATGTTTAAATCCATACATTTTTTTTTCAAGATCTGTATGTTCTTAAAAATTAGTAAATTGTGATTCAACTCCCGAATTGCAGTCAAAACCTATTTCGATTTATACCACTAGGAAGAACAATGTGTATGCACCTTTGGACAGCACCAAACCATCACGCCATTTTCCACGAAGGGGTAGGCAGAGAGAAAAGACTGCCAAACTACTCGATCTTAACATTCCTCTCCAGTTTCCTCTACATTCATGCAGCGAATCATACACGCACGTCGATTCTTATGACTACTAACATGGCTGACAATTAACTTATCTAACTAACTAACCATCACGCCGTCTCCTCTAAGGGGTAAGCAGAAAGAATGAACCGCCACACTTCAACCGATGCGGCACGCTATCCTTCTATTTTCGCCCCGGCATTGTGATGCGTTGTGAACGCGGTGTGTTAGGTTGCGAACCTCATCGCCACCAATTGGCTTCGATAGTTAAACGTTCAAAAATAAATCTAAAACAAATAATATAAAATAAAAATAATATAACACATAATATTATTTTAGATGGTGCACATGAAAATTTACTTCTGGGTAAGTAAATTTTCCTCGGTCTCTGTTCATATAGATATATTGTTATTTTTTTCTGTTCGTGAAGCGATTTGGAAATAATTTTTTTTATATCATAGAAAAAATAGACAAAGATGTTGTATTTAAAAAAATGTGTTCTTAATTTTATTTAAAAATATTTTTTTACATAAAATTATGAAATTCTTGTGTGAATGAATTCAACGCTTCAAAACTTCTTAAAAAAAAAATAATAAAAGATTAGGTCAAATATAATATACAATAAAATATAGCAGTCTTTATACTTGGTATATAACATACGAGTCTGGATCTGGCATTACGGTCAGTAGATAATTTGATTTAGATGAGACAAAATGTTTCGTTGTGATATAACACGTTGCATTTGGTGTGAAACTGGCCTAAGAAGGGCTAAACACCCCTACCAACTATTTTCCGAGTCATTTGACTAAAAGGGTTGGATTAAAGGGTTCACATAACGCAAGGCCTTGGGAGGGAATACACAAACTCATATTCTTACTCTCTTTTCAGGTAAACTTTGCTGTTATATTTTGAGTGAGTGGGCCGAGTGGGAGTACACCGTTTCAATTAAAGGCTTTGAGAGAGAAAAATCTTACAGAGATAGGGTGATCTTTTGTATACCAAAGCAATACAAACCTCACGTCATAAGGCATTAAACTTACATAATAGGGATTTTAGGTATATAATTAAACAGAACACGATTAGATTTATACTAAAAATACACTTGTATTATTTCCTGTACAATTTTGTAAACTCCCATGGAATCAAATGACATTTGATTGTATCCTATATGCCAATTATTTTAAAATAAATTTAATTTAAAGTTTTCACCAATATTTTTAATGAATTATTTTGTAATAATAAGCTTTGTTTAGAATAATGAATAATATACAAAATTAAATGACAACTCTCGTAGCAGAGTGACACCAGCTATAACAGCCAAACCTAAAGTCCCAGGTTCAATTCCCGAAGATAACTTTTGTCTGGCGAAGAATTTATGTGACAATAAAAAGGCAATAGCCACGTATCACATGTCATAATAATCATATAACAGCTATACCATTGACATTGATTTGGGTCGCGCTATTATAATGTAAAGAGATATTCAACAAGATAATAAAAAAACTAACTAACTAACTAACCATCACGCCGTTTACCCCCGGGGGTAGGCAGAAAGAATGGACTGCCACAATGTTCTGTCCTGACATACTTCTCTCGCTTTCTTTACATTCATACATCGTGCCATGCATGAACGCTTATTTCTCAGATTTGATCGACATTTAATATTTGATTGATTTGATCGTGCCACGCTTTCCTCAGCCTTCCTCTATTTCTAGTTCCGTTCACATCGTTTACATATACATTCTTCACCATTCTGTATTCATTCATTCTTGTCTCCAAACTATCTTAAAGACCCTTTCATTTATTTGTTCAAAACACTTTCATTCGCATCGCATTTACTTTTTATATTTGCATTTGACACTCTATTATATTCAGATTTACCTAACATTTTCTTAGAGATCTAATTTCTACTGCATTTGTTGTACTTTTACCCTTCTTTTCCCAGTTCCGTACTAATAATAATATTAATTGCGTAGATTATCACAATTCAAAGCAGTATTTTTTTTAGGATTTTGGGAAAAACCGTAACCGTGCCATGGTAGTTAACTACCCTTTAGGTGGAGACCGCAACGATCTCCGAAACGTTGGTCGAGAAAGACAATTAACACGGATTTTTCCAAGAGCTCATAAACATAATTATAAGAAACATATTATTCAAAACATATTCCAAAATGTCTTGAAAGAGCTTTTATTTAAATTTATTAAAATATAATTTAGAAATGTGTCGTTCGTATATAAGTGTTTCAAAGTAGACTGTTCACTTAGTCAGCTGCGATGCGACGTCTGAATAAATATTGAAGGCTTTGGCGAGATTTTGAGTGACTTAGTTGTATGATAATACGATAACAGTCGACAGATGACGCAACCTAAGATTTATGTCAAGCGGGGAGCACAAGTTGGTACTTCACTTGTTCGTCACTTAAGTTGGATGTTCATCTTTCAGCCCTTTGTTATCTCACGAGATTAATCTCCTTTGACTCAGAAAGGACCCTGATGAGATAATTGCCCAGATAATGGCAATAGAAACTTTTATGGTGTCAAGTTATAAAAAGGACAAAAAATGATGGGGATTTTATAAAGAGGTTTTGTGGGATTTCAAAAAGGATTCCTTACCCTTTGAAATAAATAATGAATTACATTTTCACCTTTTGATAACAATTTTAATTCTAAAAAATACAGAGTGCACCTATATATAATTTTTTTAGATATATCTGTTTTTCATCGTATCTTCTTGAACAATGTTTCAGATATCATAAAATTCTATTATGAGGGTGGTTTAGCAATCACCAAAACTTTGGGCGATGATACACCATAAATTCAATAACATACAGACTCTAAAATAATGTTTTCATTTGTTCCAATGTCAATTTGAATAATTTCTACAATATTATTTTTAAGTCCTTGCTGGTTAAGTGCCTAATTACAGCTAATTTAAAAAACGGTGGATACGTGTAACATAAATTAAATAAACACAAAAGTTCGGATCGTCCATGTCAACATGTGCAACATCGAAAAAACATTATGTGTTATTACAATATGTGCTAAATTAAAAAAAACGGTGGATTCGTGGATTATAAATTAAATAGACAATATGTGCACCATCTCAAAAGAATATTTTGTGTTAAATTATTTTTATTTTGTTATTTTATTTTATATTATTTGTTTGAGATTTATTTTGTGGGTATTGGACGATTGAAGTGTGCGCGGGAGATGCCTATTGGTGGCGATGAGGTTCGCAACCCATCGTCTCCCGAGGAGCGAAAAGAGAAGGATGGAGTGCCGCATCAGTAAAAGTGTGACAGTCCATTATTTCTGCCTACCCTTTCGGGGAGACGGCGTGATGGTTAGCTAGTTAGTTAGTTACAGACTCTACCAATTGATACAGGTACATAAATGTAAATTTTGAAAAAAAAAAATAATAAAAATTGTGCACATATTCTGATAATTCGAATATACCATCAATCAAAAATTCAATTCGCCATGTCTCTGTGTTATGGATTTAAATTTTAATAAATTAATATATTCTGTGTATGCTAGAGTGTCGAGTGTGCGCATGAAAGTGTTTAGAACAAAATAATGAAAGTATCATGGAGATGGTTTGGACATATGGAAAGAATAATTTTAAAAAATGCAAAAAAAAAATCAACGGTGTAAACGGAACTAGAAATAAGGGAAGATTGAGGAGAACTTGGCAAAATCAAATCAATTGAATATTGAATGTCAGCCACATGAGGAGTCGGAGAAATCGACGAGCGTGCATGACTTGATACATGTTGAGGAAGCGGTAGAAGTATGACACGAAAAGACAGTTCGACAGGCGATCCATTCTTTATGCCAACTTCTTCGGGGAGATGGCGTGATGGTAAGTTAATTAGTAAGTTATAAAAACACAATAATAAATAGGTGGAAAGGGTCAATCAAAAAATTTAAAATGTCGGGGAAACCACTGGAGATAAAGAGAAAGAACCACCATATGTTCCAGGACTCAATAGTTTTATGTAAGTATACACATTCGTATTTTCGAAGATACTCTTACATGATTTTATAGTAAAAAAAAAACATTAAATGAGTTCTTCTCAAAATGCCTTCCTTAAACTGGTCGCATCGATAACTCAAGAAATTATCAACTGATTTTCATATTGTTTGCCATAGAGTTAAGAGTAGCCGGTTATAAATATTGTGATTTTTTTCCTTTTTTAAGACTGTTTGAATACAAAAAAGGGGAAAAAAAGTTTTTAATCGGTCGACATTTTGTAAAAAAAAAAATTTTTTTTTTTACTACATACAACAATCAACTATATTCATACAGATTATAATGATGTGACCGTGGAGAGAATTTTTTTTAAGACTCTAGAGCTACGCTGGTAACTTTGTAACTATTTAATGTTTTATCATAAAAATTATAAAAATCGAACACTTTAATACTTAATAAAATAAAAAACCGTGATCCCCATATTTCTTTTTCAACCGGTCAATAAAAAAACGAAAATCACTTTTTTTCAGCCGTCACAGTTGCTATCCCCCTTAAGGCAAGAAAAAAAATTTACCACCATAAAATATAATAATACTTCTAGAAACAGTTAGTTTATCTCAATTTAACCGGTATCGGCAGATCGGTTTCATTTTCTTGCCTTTGACCAGAAGATGTAAGCGAATTGCCGAAACCGGCCAAGATTAGATTAATAAGTGACCAGTTTTATACAACATTTTGTTTTTTTAATGTATTCAAATACTTGTAGACAAATACTGGATTTTACCCATTACGGGTGTAATTAAGCTTAACGTTTACCTCTAGTCTCAATAGATGGCGCTAGTATAGATTGAACTAAAATATGTGAAATGTTTCTCAACGTGGTAGCATATATACAACTTTCAAATAAATATCACACGTGGTGTTCGTAGAAGGGGGGAATGGGGATGTTGTATTACATAAAGCGATCGCTTAACCCAACCAATGACAGGTCATCTTGTAAAATGTCCCGACCACCATAATCTGTTTCCAAATAATTTACATTTTCGTCTCTATTGAGATACAATTAATTCTTAAAAGATTTTTTTATCATCTCTTTAATTTAATTTTATTGTAGACTATGAAAAATTACATTATTATATTAAAAGAAAATTGAAACGGAATAGAGTACACTCATTTCAACAATTATAAATGATCTGTCCAAATAAAATGTCAAGGATGTAATTATCCCGAGGAAAAGGAAACTAAACAAATATCATTAAAAATGTAACAGAATTTAATTACGTTATTATACGCAGTGTATGAACGCCAAATAAAACAGGAGAGACATTTTTTTGGCGTAATTCCTTTGTCCCTTGAAGTAACAAGGAGACGAAAAAGTGTGTTTGCTCGCTTTGAAATTAATACAAAAATACGTTTTTCCTATACGGAGAGAAATTCGTGAGCGAAAAACGAAAATAATGATTCCCGTGTCAAGTCTTAGTGAGTTCAAAATATCTCCAGCCACGAGGTGAAGAGCGTTATGTTTGATATCGCTACTTATTATTTTGAATAAAAATGAGATTACCGTATTTTAAGAGTGTTTTCTGGACTTTTTTTTGTATTGAGTTAGATGTCTTCGACCACGACGCTGTTCCTTTACTGACATAGTTTTCTAGTTGCTTCGTCATTCATAATTCTTGAATATACCACAATTTGCTTGTTAAAATAATTACATAAACAAACAAACAAACCATCACACCGTTTCTACCGGCACACTACTCTATCCTGGTACACGTCTCTAGCTTCCTCCACATTCATACAACGAGTCATACACACACGTAGATTCCTCCGACTTCTAACATGACCAACCATTACAATTTGATTAATTTGGTCATCCCATGTTTTCCTCGGTCTGCTTCGACTTTGTACCCCATTTACATCATTAACGTATACTTTCTTAACCATTCTTTCTCCATCCATGCGTTTCATATGTCCGAACCAACGCAGCGATCCTTTCTTAATTTTGTTCATAATACCTTCTTCCGCTCTACATTCCTTTCTTATATCAGCATTTGAGATTCTGTCGTATATCGTTCTACCACACTTACGCCATAGGGACCTCACCTTTACCGCATTTATTCTGCTCTCATCCTTCTTCTGCCAGTTCCATGCTTCACTTCCATATATTAGGGTTGGGACCAGAACTCCATTGTGAACGGCGGTTTTCGCTTTCATTGGTTAATTCTTGTGTTAGTTTTAATTAAATAATTACATTTTGATTTATATGTTAAAAAATCTATTTAACGCTTCCCTTGTGAACTCTTGTGTTAGTTTTAGATAAACTTAAGGCGTTAACACTGTGGAATTCCATAATGACGAATTTGTATGAATAAAAACACGTTTTTTTCCACTTGCGGAAAATCCAGTGTTTTAATTCATAAAAAGTCGTTTTAAGTTAGTTTTAAAATGTTAATTTCCAGTTCAACAGAAGTAAACAGCATTTTTATTTATGTGGATTTTGGGTATCAATTCGATAAACAGTGGCGGAACTCCTAATCAGATAAGTATCGTCCAGAGTATTTCACAGTTGATCGAATCGAAAACCTTGGCTTAATTGACAAAGGCTGTAAATAAATTTTTGCCCTCTTCTTGTTTTATTGTAGTTGACTGATTGTGAAAATAATATCTAGAGTACTTCTTGAAGCGTGAAAACCTGCATGTGATTCCAGAGTGATTTTATTTAAAGTCTTAGTCAGTCTATTTGCAATTATTCCAGACAAAATCTTACCAGTTAAGATGTCTAGATGAATAGTTTTATGGTGAATTAAATTGTAACTAGCAATAGTTGTTACTGAAAAATGTCTTAACAAAGTTTACCTTGAGTAATGAGTTATATTTACAACTTGGGTTTTCCGCGTTCTTAGAACTCATTAATTTCTGAGCAAGATCTCAAGCATTACCTATGATAAATAATCTTTATTTATTCCTATCGGGTAAGGACGCAGAATTTCCTAACCGTATCAAAAAAAAAATTTTAATGTTAAAATAGTTAAAATAAATATACAATTTCTATAAAAGAATAGTTAATATATAATACCACGAAAGTTGACATTATAAAGAGCGATAAAACAAATTTTGTTTTGTAAATGATAAACAATTGCAAACCAAACTTAATTTACAGCTCAGGCTTACTAAAATAAAAATGGGCACCAGATTCGAAGACTTGAAGTAGCCAGAACCCACTGTTGTAAAATGAACCTTACTTTCCGAAACACCTTCTTCTTCTTCTTCCTCAGCCTATTGCCGTCCACTCCTGGACAAAGGCCTCCTCCATTCGCTTCCATTTCACTCTGTCCTGTGCAGACTGCATCCAGGTTATTCCGACGTGTCTGTTCAGATCATCCTTCCATCGTAGTTGCGGTCGCCCTACACTTTTCTTTACCGTCCACGGTGTCCAAGTCAGCAGTCTTCTTGCCCACTTTTATCTCAGCTTCTGGCAACGTGACCTGCCCACCCAATAGCTTAACGTTCGTTAAATAAAAGTTTAATTATTACGGAAACATTTTTTGGTTTTGTTCGGATGCTTTTGAGATATATTACTTGCGCAAACCCTAGACCGCGAGAGGAACAAACCAATCTATTTTTGATTAGTTAGGCATCAGGACACGACTCTCGCGGGTGTGCTCTCAGATAGCGTTAAAATGTTTTGGTCACAAGATCAGGACAACCTTAAAAATCTCACTATAATGAATAAAGAAGAGCGAAAGAGGCCACAAGCCGCTGGTCCAATCGAATGAGGGTGCTTGGCTTTTCAGTAGTTACAGCCCAATGATTGACTGGTAACAGGAACACATGGTGATTCATGGTGGATGGCTTGTAGATAGACACAAATCTCAGCCACAAGGTGAGTAGTAAGAAGAATTTCGATTTGCTATGGCGTTTTAATATGACAATAAAAACATTGCATTTCAATCGATTTCAAAGTATTTACTTTAAAACAGATTTCGCAAATACAAATTTATTTAAATTAAATGCAAAAATATGAAAAAATAAATAATAATAAGTGACGCTAATGAGGCTGAATACTTTCCAATATATCGACTGCAACTTTCGAATATTTCTTGAAACAGTGTTACACGGATATGATAAGTGTCGATATCCGAAGCGATCACGTTCAGTAATTTGATTGCTATCCCCACCTGCATCACCAGACGCAGCGTGAAATAGTTTTTTTGATAAATAAGACTAATACCAAAGATTTAAATCAATGATATTAAAATTTATTTTACAATCTTCAATATGAGCAGAAAATAGCTCATTATTATGAAGAAAGAATCTGGTCGTGTCCAGGCTCGAACCCAAGTCCTCTGGATCAGGAGCCAAGCGTTCTATCCCCTAGACCACCCCCTGATTTTTCGTTGTCAAATGATATTATCTTATATGGCAAAACGTATCACTCCTTTAATATCCAATAAATCTTCTAGACAAAGTATGTTTTCATTATAAATATACAATAATTTTTATCAAATTACTTAAGCATTTTCTGATAACAAAGAAAATTTAAATTTTTTATCACAAAACTTTTCCAAAAAATGCTTGCTTCAAGATGTTTTATTCTGAAGTCTTGTTTCATAGTACAAAATCTTTTGCGTATTTGAATTCTGCGAAAAGCAAAAGAATTCAGATACTTAATCATAACTTTTATACAGTTTCAAGCAACTTCGAAACTAAACACAACGAGAATTAAAGAATACTTTTTGTATTATATAAATATACCCTGTGATTCTAAACTGTTGGTTACGCATTATGAAAATCAAGGGTTCATATCCGAAATGAACAAATTTAACTTTCTTGAAATTATTTATTAAAATACACAGGCAATGACGTCAAAATATGGGTTGGTGGTGGGTTACAAAATATATGGAGTTTTAAAACAAAATTTAGAAACAAGAATTGTTTATTTAAAGGGAAATTGCTCGTTCGGTATAACGATATTTGACAGAATTTCAAATGCTGATGTCAGAAAGAAATATTTCTTGTTTCATTAACCGTCGCGTTGCCATGTGGTAAATTGAGTTTCCACTGCCAATTTAAAGTTGATTTTCTTAAAACCTATGGACCCTAATATTATAAAAAAAATTGTAATCCTCCATTGAAGTGTTTTCAATATTTCGTAATAAAAAAAAAAGCAAAAAATTACTTCCTTCATCCCAAAAAAAAATATTTTCTAAGACTGCCCTCACCTTCATTCGTGTTAAGGTAGAATTTGTTTTGCTAATATTTACAACTTTATCAAAAGTGACAAATACTTACTCGCTGTTTTGAACGTATTATAAATTATATCTTTGACCTTTTCAATATGTACGTAATAATACCACTGTGGACGGAAACGCAGGACGCAACTTAATAATATCAGAACTGTGAAAATATTAACACTTTACCAAAAGGGAAAAATATTAATACGTACTCGTTGTCTTGAACGTACTATACATTTTGCCTAGGTGCCTTTATCCCCGCCCCGCCGGCCGCTGCGCGCAGACAAGTTTATACCCGATGTCCCAGTCGCCCGTATGCTATGACGCATTACATATCAGAAATCGCATGGTTCCAGAAAAAAAATAATAATGATATGTTTTTCAAATAATCCATGTATGTTATAGATATCGATCTATTCCTAATGAAATTTCCTACAAGATGACATAAATTAAATTTTGATTCATCTAGTCATATGCTTGATATTTAGATAAAGTTAGCGGTAAACTGAACTTACCACATGGGAGCGAGCGTTTTGTTTTGAACACGGTACGTTAAGGGTTAAATGGATTGGTTTTCAGTAAAGTGTAACATTTTTGCTGGCCTTTTTAATATATAATAGTTAACAAAAGTAAATTAAAATAATTTCAAAAGTATCACAAGCGTCATAAATTTAAAAGACAAAAAAATAGATTTTTTTTCTGTCCGCTTACTGACTGTACTTTAAGTTATTAATCACTAGTAAATTTTGCATAACTTGTTTTAAAAATTTACCGATTGTGCCTTTATCAACCTTAGATGATGATGTTGAATAAATCTTATATCCCATCCAAATGGTAGACAAATGATAAAATTGCAAAAGCTTTATTAAAATTTTCATGGTTAATATTCTTCTTCTTCTTCTTCTTCTTCTTCTTCTTCTTCTTCTGATTGTAGATCTTGCCATCTGTTTATGCTGGATATCAACTTTCTTCCAGTGATGAAGACGGCCAGCCTTCTCTCCATCTCTTTTTTGGTCGTCCTGGTGGTCGACGGCCCTCTGGAGTCCCGTGCATCATGATATTTGGAATTCTTGCTGGATCCATTCTCTCAATGTGGTCCTTCCAGAATCATCTTCTTTGCCTACTCCATCTCACTATGTCTTCAATTTTGCAAGATTTGTAAATTTCTTCATTGGGCATCCAATCTCAAAGGGTTCTCCCCACAATAGGTCGCAATGTTCTCATTTTTGCTACTCTTAAGAGATGTTTGGTTCTGACAGTGTCTGCTCTTGCTTTGATTCCGTATGTCATTATGGGCCTAATGCAATGTTAATGTGATCCAAATAAACCAATTCCATTAAATGTCATGCTAAGAAAATAATTTCAAACATCATTAGTTTAAACTTGGCAAATAATACAAAAATTATAAAATCTTCTAAACGATTCCTCTAAATTAGGATATTATTTTTGCATAACCTAAGATGAAGAACGAAAATCTTTAAAATTTTTAACTTAAGCAAAAACTTATTTCAGAAGAATTATTCATATTTGCTTCTAGGTATTTAGTGCTTATAAATCGATTGGATTATAAAAATCCTCGCGATTTTCAGAAAGATTTAATTTTAATTCCCGAAGTAAGGTTTCGCAATTATATTTAAGTACTTTGCAGAGCTTTATGGGGTTCATATTTAATGCAAGAAAACGCTGCTAAAGGCGATTCTACTGGCTGCATTTTTCATTGTGGTATTAAACTTTTTAAGGGCTACGGGTAAGAAACGAATCTAAAGAATTTATTAATTAATACCGCCTGTGTTTTACAAGAATTTAATTTTTTACAGACATATAAATGAGGACCTGAATACCGTTTAAATATTAACTTAACATTAAGTTTTCAGTTTTTGGGATTGTTACAGATTTTGAACTGTTAATTTTATACTTACAAGAAAAAATATAAAGAACATTCGTGCTTTTAAAAATAATTAGAAACACTCGTTCATTATCAAGCATTAACTTAACATTTATAAATTTTAGATTTCGATAAAATAAATGTTAAATGAATTTAATAAGGCAATCAATATGTAAAATATTTAACCAGTTTGTTAAGACAGATATAATTTAAAAGTTTTTAAAGCTAACTTATTGAGAAATAACCAAACAATTTGTTTGAAAAACATATGACATTACGAGTTTTTATATATTTTCTAGATATTTTAAAGCCTTTTGTTTTTTCTTGTTTTGAAAAAAATATATTTTATAACTATTACGAATTGTATGTGTAAAATAATTCTCTGTCACTGAAGGATAGTGTTGTTTCCAACTGCAATATAAATAACTCTATAACTGTCATCCTGACAAAAATATAATAACAAAAACATATCCGAGATTCAAAAAATTATTATATACGAATTTACGAAAAAATTAATTATCTCGATATGTATTTTTGCGGGAAAGGGTTTTTAAAAATTAATATATTTTACGGAAGTGACATATTTTGTCATAGTAATGTTATTTTATACGCCTTAAAAGGCGAGCTTTTCACACTTATGTAAAATTTAATTTAACTTTATGAAGAAAAAAAACATGTGCTTATCAAGAGTCAACGCAAATAAATTGACTTATTGAATAGAATTTTATGCTTTGAAGCGTTTAAAATGTGGATCAACTGTAGAATGTTTAGAATGTCTTGGACCGATATGATAACAAACACTGATGTATTACGTAGAGCTAATGCAAATAGATAATTGTTCGCCGGTGTTAAGCTCCGTAAAATGTCATATTTTGGCCACGTAATGAGAGGCAACAAATACATCGTATTTTAGCTCTATATTATACGGGAAAGGTCGAGGGTGGCAGAGGGGTTGGTAGAATACAGCTTTACTGGCTTCGAAAAATCTGAGAATGGACCGGCACCAGAACTGTGGGGGAGCTGTTTTGCGCAGCCTAGAACAGGAAAGCTTTCTCCCAAATGGTCGGCAACGTCGAGAGGGACCCGGCAAAAGACGCGAATAAGAAGGAGAAGAAGATTGTATAGTACTCGTAGAATAATGTAAACTTTTATTAAATTGTAACAAGTGTCAATAATAATTAATAATAATGAAAACGTCGATCTTCTAGGAGTTTTATTAATTATTTATTATGGAATGACCAAGATTCCAAGGCATTATAAAAGTACATTTGATAATGCCTTAGAAAGGCGAAACATGTCATTCCATAAAAAAAAGTTAATAAAACTCATAGGCCACTAAGCAAACAAACCATCACGTCGTTTCCCCGCAGGGGTAGGTAGAGAGAATGGACCGCCACACTACTCTATCCTGAAATACCTCTATAGATTCCCCCACATTCATACAGCGAGTCATACACGCACGTCGATTTTTCCGGCTGCTGACATGACCAACCAATGAAATTTAATTAATTTGGTCATGCTGTGTTTTCTTTGGTCTACCTCGACTCAGTACTTCATTAACATCTTTAACGTATACTTTTTTAACCATTCTTTCTTTACCCATGCGCTCCATATGTCCGAACCAACGCAGCGATCCTTTCAAAATTTTGTTCATAATACCTTCTTTCGCTCTACATTCCTATCTAATATCAGCATTTGAGATTCTGTCGTACATCGTTCTACCACACATAACCAAATAGACAACAGACGATTTCATTTATATGAATTATTTTATATGAAGTTTAACATCATTAAATAAAACGATGTTTTTTAACTACTTCCACTTTTGTCTTTATTTCGACAGCGACCGACTTCGCCAGGCTCGCTGGCATCGACAGACTGGTGTAGTCTGTCGATGCCAGCGAGTCTAGCAAAACCGGTCGCTGTCGAAATAAAGACAAAAGTGGAAATAGTTAAAAAAACATCGTTTTATTTAATTATTGTTTAAAATGAACTTCCATCAAGAGATTTCAGTAAAATTATTTGATTATCTTTGACATAATTGTTCAAGAAACAATAAATAAAGTATATATGTGTCAATAATTGTATAAATATGTCAATAAATACAATTCATGAGATTGTCGCGTAAAACGTTGATCTTATTTGTTAATACATTTGTGTTTGGAACACCATGATAGATTCTATATAATAAAAGCCAAATCAAAATGGAAGTCTGCTCTAACGAATTAGGTTCGTTCTTGTTTAAAAGAGTGCCCGCATTTGTTTAATGGTGTTTTTATTACCTTTATTTACCACTGAGTGGGTAATCAGGATACAAATCGATAGCAGAATTACATTTTCCAGCTTTTACACTACAAAGTGAATTTTACTCTTGAGCATTTGTGTACTTTTTTATTTAAATTTTTAAATTTCAAATATAAATTGAAGAATAATAAATTGAAATTATCATTTATACGTTAAAAAATATAATTGATATTGATAGTTTCTTGAATAATTATTAAAAAAAACTAGTATTAAATATACCGGATATGCGACACTTATAACAAATCTTTTAATGCAATTAATGTTTTTCACCTAAACGCTTATGATTTAAAAAAAAAAGTTGCAGCATCTTTTCGGTGTGTGTAGTGCTATAATGTCATATTCCTTAATTTGTATTATTATGATCTTTTTGTTAATTTTTATACTATTACCTTAGTTAGTTTTATCTTGATTTTAGTTTAGTTAAATCTCGTTTCAAAAGTCTATAATGTTAACTTTGTTTATTAATTTATATTTGTGGTTATATGTAATTGGCCTTATTTGAGAACTTCTTTGTGTATTTTTATAAACATACTTATTGGCTGTTTTTTACCCTAAAATAAATAAATAAAATAAATAAAAAAATACGAATGAAAATTTATGTGTTCGAGATGTTAATTATTTTAAATTTTATAAGAATGATACCTTTCGTCTTGCTTAGATATATTTTTTTAAAACGATATTTGATAATGCCTAAGCAAGGTGAAACGTGTTATTCCCATAAAATAATAATATAATAACTTCTCTCATTCGTATTAATAAATTATTTTTGTCTTGTTGTAAAGATTGCCTAAAATCAGGAGTACTTTTTAAAAATAAATCTGTAATATGATAATACTATAGGGGACACAACAGTGCATAAAAGCTTCACATCTCAATTTGTTGCATTGAAAATAAGAATTAAATGATTTTTTAAATGCACATGTAGTTGAAATCCACCCAGGTTTGATGGCAGCGAGACGAAACCGATTTTCATTAAAATAAAGTTTTAAAGCAGTTTTACATCAATGTTGTATAAACAATAAATGCATTTATTACTTAGAGATATTTACATACATACATTTTTGATGAAGTTTAAATTTAAGCTTATTTTTATTTTGCTCACTAATCTAAAATATGTATGGAATGTGTATGTATTGAAGAGTAGCTTGGATTTAGCAGAATACATACCGTAGTAATGAGATCACTTAGATTAATGTTGCGGAAAATAATGTATAAAAGAATATCCAATAAAGGGGATGAAAAGGAATATAAGGCTGATAAATGCGTCCTAAATAAAAAAAACAACAGAGTCACTGAGATGGTTTGGACTTAAGATGGTTTGGAAGAAGCGCGAGAGTTATTTCAGGATAGAACAGTTTAGCGGTCCATCCTCTCTGCCTACCCCTCTTGGAAAACGGCGCGATGGTTAGCTAGTTAGTTATCTAAAATACACCTATCATCGACAAATTTGATGTAGCCATTTTTAAGTTTAATCATAATGTTATCTTACGATATTTTACTAGAGTATTTTTATACTAACGGTGTTTTTATTTTACTTCACAAAATATTTCATTTTAACAGAAGCGGTGGGGGAAATTAAAGACCTCTCCATTATTTTTAAACTTACATCTCTCACAGCAGAAAAATATAACTTTTTCAGACTGTGGAAATTTTCAAGATAAATAATATACTCCGCTTCCTGGGGGAAAGGTGTTCAAGAAGCCCCCTAAAACTTTTTCCGACTTGCAACTTTCACACGTAATAGAAAACATGTGAAATCACGTAAGGAATCCTGAATTTTTCACAAAAGCTCCTCCCGAGACGCGCCCGATGAGCTTTATTTTGAAGAGTCACGTGATCTGCCACAGCGTGACGTCACGAAAAATAAACGATGAGACACGAGTATGTTCAAAACCACCTATTGATACGATTGTGTGAGTTGGAAATTCAATGGAAGCGTGAAAAATGGTGCGGAATGGAAAGTCAAGGGGTACGGAAGTCAGAGGAGTTGGGAAAATTACGTAATCAAATATTCGTTTGAATCGAAATTTACATAAGAAATTAGAGTAAACAATTGGAAAGAATATTTTTTTATAGAGTAAAAAGTATAGTTCATCTCGGATATGAGAGTGATTTTTTCTTTGATTTGTTTTATCACTACTTTGTTTTTTAGTCATTATCAAATTATACAGTATAAATGGTTTTGGTACAACCAGTATACATATTTTGTCTTTATCACATATCGAGATTTTAAAAAAGTCTCAATTTCAAACTGATGCAGCTCTCATACATGGCTAAGGCAGGCTAATTCAGTAATGTTTAAATACTGCGATTTCATATTCAGGCGATATCAAATTCTAGCGTTAATTTGTATCTTATAACTTATGGCAAAATCTTCCTTGGTTTTGATCTTAGAGACAAAATGATTAAATTCATTCAAATGTCTTGAAACACTGAGAGAACTATTCTATAAGTTTAATCCTGTAGACACCCAGTTCCTCTCTTATATTTTGTATTTCTAATATATGGTTATATTTTGTATTATATGTTTTTCAGGATAATTGTAAATAAGAAATAATTGTAAAGAAAAAATATTACGCATTTTCTTCAATACTCGTACTCTTGAATTGAAATTAACCATACTCATCGTGCTGTATTTTATATATTTGTGGGGTCAACAAACCATGCAGGAATTTGAGACCACACGAGTGAAGGCAATGGACTCAGACTGCTGTACCAGCATATTGCAATGGTGAAATACACAGCATGCACCATCAAAACTCTTGACACGATATATTGTCAGCCTAACAAAGCCGATGACCAGTGACGAAAAGTGATGGATCAGCGCGCGGGTTCTTACACAAAGGTTACTAACGGTTTTCCGGCAGAGCGTCGTGTGCAAAGGAAGCCGTGCATCCGACCACCTGATACGTCAGTCACTATTACGACTTCTAACAAACACGAATCTACGTTCTTAAGTCTACGTCATGAGGGATCTCGGACTCTCTCCCGCTGATCTACGAAGACATGACATTCATTATTCCGGCTTCTAACCGACACGAGTCTACGTTATCAAGTCCACGTTACGAGGAACCTCCGACTTACTCTCGCCGAACTACGCTACAATCTACTCGACTATGTCACGCAGCTTCTGGCGAGTCTTCGCTTCAGCTGACATTGTAACATCACCCTCAACTGCTCGCCACCCTGACTTTGCCCCGCTGCTATCGACACCCTGTGAAGTTACACCGACGGTCGTCACGCTCTATTACGAGTACATAATACTATTACTATATAATTAACTGTGATCGACAATAAACGCTGGAACCTTCATCGTCTTTCAATCCTTCATACCACACCCCCAAATATTCATCTTCTTCAAGTGCCCTGTTGGGTCCCTCCAACGTTGTAGATCACCTCGGCAAACCTGTCCCTTTCCTGCGCCGCTCGTAACAGCTCCTCCATACTTCGGATGCCGGTCCACTCCCTCACGTACCGTAACTAGGACATCTATCTCCTACCGGGCCCTTGGCGTTCCTCAATTTTACCCTCCAGTATCAGTTGGAGAAGGTGGTACTTTTCCTCACGCAGTACATGAAGTCCAGATAAAAAGTCTTCCTCAAAAATCCCGATAACAAGTCTTCCAAACCTTGATAATTGATAATAGCTCCCTGTTCACTCTAGCTCGCCTCAGGAATTTGGTATTGGTAACCATGTCTGTCCAGGGAATTCTAAGCATTCGGCGATAGAACCACATTTCCAATGCTTCCAGTCTGTTTATTGAGTTGATTTTTAAGGTCCACGTTTAGCATCCATATAATAAAACAGACCACACATAGCATTTGATCATTCTCTGGGGGAGTTTCAAATTTATGTTGTCATTACAGAAGAGTGATTTTATTTCATTAAATGTAGCTCTTGCTGCCTTAATTCTGCATTTTATATCTACATTTGGGTCAAAATATTGTGTTAATATGCTGCCGAAGTATTTAAAATGTTCTACCCTTAAAACGTTACGGCCGTTCAAATGCAATACTGACCCGCTGTGGTCAAGCCGTCTGAATGTATAAAAGATGAAGAATGATTTATGAGCTCTTATATGTAAGAGATCATAAATGAAATATTTACATATTGTATTTTTTACTACAGTGATGAAAAACTCATAATACTTCTTTAAGTGCGCATATTTTCACGCAACGATGGACAATCTATCATCATTATATGGGTATTATACAAAAAATTATTTATGATTTTATCCATCACTATTAAAGCAATAATAAGTTTTTTAATTAAAAGAAAACTTGTCACAAATATAAGTTTAAATAAAATAATAAATGTTTGGTTTGTAAAAATGGTTCTTATTTAAAGAAAAACCAGTTTAGAACAATATTGAAAAGCACTTGTAATTTTGAAACGAACATGTTGTATGAATTAAAACACTGTTTTTACACTTTTAAGTAAACTAAAAAAATCCACAGAACAAAATTTCACAGATGGTTGTCATCTTTCTTCAGCAATTAAAATTTTTGAAGTTAATTTTTGTACAAGAGTAAATAAAGTGTTTTTTTTTAATAACATGCCCAAAGTTTTTAACCTTTTATTGTCTTAAATTTAAATATTATTCAATATTCCACTATCTATGCACATATTAGATAAACACTCACTAAAATAACACAAAAAAAATCGTTACTAAAGTTTTCAACACAAAGAATTTATTATGACTGCTAAAATATCCCGGGAAATTCAATTTCCACTGAGTATGTACGTATAGCTGTGGCGTATAAACACCAAAGCGGAAAAAGCTTTTTTCACGTTTTCAGCACTTCAAAAAAGATGAAGACAAAATACTTTTTCAGAAGTCCGTTGAGAGCGCGTGTATTTTTGATGAGCGCTCTACGTACATCCAGCAAGGCTTCTAGCAAATAGCTCGTCCATATTCTGCTTCGTGTCAAGATAACGAGATTACTATTCCTGATGGGTGATTTATCCTAATGGATGCTATGCAAATTTGTGTACGCTACAATGGATTTTTTATGAGTCAAAACACTACTTTTTTTGTCACAAGTGGAAACGACGATATTTAGATAAATTATGTAATTAAATTATAAAAAATATGCATTACTCAACTTAAACTGTCAACTTAAAACTAAGACAGAGGATGTTAAAGTGTTATGTGTGGTCTGTTATTTTATATGGGTGTGAGACATGGACATGAAAAGTAAATACATTTGAAATGTGGCTTCACCGAAGAATATTCAGGATCCCATGGACAGACAGAGTGACGAACACAGAAGTCCTGAATCGTGCAGGAGTAAATAGAGAGCTGCTGACATTGATCAAATTCCGCAAGATTTCATATCTAGGTCACGTTCTACGAGGAGAAAAAATCGCCTGCTGCATCTGATAATGAAGGGAATAGTGGAGGGCCGCAGGGGGGCAGGGAGAAGGCGGAGATCTTAGCTGCGAAATCGAAACTGTGGAGGAGCTATTCCGGACAGCGCAGGATAGGGAAGAGTTAACCAGAGTGATCGCCAACGTCGGGGGGACCTGACAGGGCACTTTAAGAAAAAAAAAGAATGCATTACTCTTATTTTTCAATATAAAAAATAAGTCAATATTTTTGGAACTGAATGATGGTGTTATGAACAAAATAATGAAAGGATTATTTAGATGGTTTGGACATATAATAAATTAAGAAAGAATGGTTAAAAAATTATATGTAAACTATGTAAATGGAACCAGAAATAGAGGAAGACCAAGGAAAATGTGGCACGATCAATAAATCAAATATTGAATGGCGGCCACGTGAGGAGTCAGAGAAATCGACGCGCGTGCGTGACACGATGTATGAATGTTGAGGAAGTGAGAGAAATATGTCAGGAAAGAAAATTGTGGCAGTCCATTCATTCTGCCTACCCCTTCGGAGAGACGGCGTGATGGTTAGTTAGTTAGTTTTTTTTTAATGAATCAAAACATTCCCATTTTGTCATAAGGGGAAATTACGATTTTTAGATAAACGATAAAATAAAATTCTAAAATATATGCAATAATTTTAAATATACATATCAAAACACCACTTTTTTGTCATAAATGAAAACGACGATGTATAAATCATGTAATAGAAATATTTATGATAAGAAATATTTATATTTTAAATAATTAAATAGAGGTAGACTGAGAAAAACGTGGCACAATCAAATAGATAATTTCGATCACGTAATGAGTCGGGAAAATCGACGAGCGTGCATGACACATATATCGATATAAATGTAGGATTTTAGTCACGATCGAAAACGTCGGTCAAAGATATAAACATCAGTGGATTTTAACTAAATGTACATTTTAAAAAGATTTATAACAATATTTATATTATGAAGTTATACCTTTATAAAAAATACATTGATTAAGTAAATATATTAATTTAAACAAATTTATGATTTCACTCTTCTTTTTGTATGTGAAATATATATATATTTTTAATTTTATTTAATGTGATTTATTAAATACTAGAAACTAATTAAAACAACGATTAACATGTATGTTTAAACTGAAATATCATTCTCTCGTATTTAGCACTTAGTGGAGACATTTTTTCATAATAAAATAAGTATGAATGTTTGGTTTACCAGGTTATTTTTAAAAAGCACAAGTCAATACGATTCGAATAAAACATTTCTTGTGTTGAAATACGGAGTACAAAAAATCAATATTTCAGATGTTGTAGTACCCTTAAATTGATCTTTTTTGATATTTCAACAAATTGAAATGAAATCAAACTATCGTAAATTTACGTTACAATAATGTATAACTTATTTCGTAAGATAGAACATATTATTTGTATGTATATGCATCTTTGAAAAGGTTCTACGTATTTCTGCACGACTGTCAAAATTGTCCATACATCACACTTTCAAGTATTTACATAAGTAATAAGAGTGCACTTTCGCGTCACGCTCGATACCACTCACAAGTAGCAATTTCGTGACAAAATAACATTCTGACCTCGTGCAGTTTGAGATAAAAGTTAAAATTACTCTCATGACGGTGCGCACGGCAAGGGGTAACTTTCCTTTTAAGAAAATCGCCAAAGTACGTGACGCGAGACAACTAACCAAACATTAATGCCCTACCACGAATGTTCCCATCCTTCAAGTCAAGTATGTACAGAGATAAAATGCTAAATTTAACAGAAAATTACGTTCATAAAACGTGATAAGTCGTTGTTTTATCTCCTGCGCAGCAATCGCATTGGTTACTCTTTGGATTAAATTTTTGCAAATAATTTTTTATTCTTTATTTTAAAACACATCTAAAACCATATTACTTAATTATTAATATTTTAAGTTCTTGCTAGTGTTGGATTTTTTATGTGCCTAATTACAGTTAATTAAAAAAAACGGTGGATACGTACAGTAATACGAGTACCTTATGTTAAAATTAATTCAAAATTTGATAACATTTTGAAGTTCTTGTAAGATTTAGATTATTTTATGTGCCTAGTTACAGGTATTTAAAAGAGCGACGTATAATATAAATTAAATAGACAAAAAAGTCCGGATCGTCCAGCCGACAACATGTGCACCATCTAAAAGAACATTACGTGTTTTATTATTTTTATTTTGTTATTTTATTATATATCATTGTTCCTATTATATATTATTTGTATAAGATTTATTTTGTGGACGTTGGACGATCGAAATGTGCGCCGAAAATACCTATTAGTAGGGATGAGGTTTGCAACTCATCACACCGCGTCTCGACGGGGGTGAAAAGAGAAGGTGGAGTGTCGCATCGGTTAAAGTGTGGCCGTCGGGGAGACGGCGTGATGGGTAGTTAGTTAGTAAATTAAATATTGTGTGTACTTTTTAATTTTATGACTGGGTGTATGACGTGTATACAGATGTATACTTGCTTTTATTATGATTATTTCTTGAACTATGTTATTAAACATGTTGCCAAACAGAGAACGTACAGATGGGCTACCTGAGTATTAACACAGAAACCATGGGAGGGAAAAAATGAGCATCATTTAACCCCAAAAATGAAAAGTTGATGACTTAATTTCAAATGAGGGAAGAAGATGGATGAAAGTCGCACAGAATTGATGAAAATGAATAATGTTTGAAGAGGTCTTCATCCATGTGCAGAGACATGGCCAACAAAGAAGATGAATATAAAGTTATCAACACATTAATTAATTAATATCAACAAAAACCTTTGAGCTTGTTGCATTTAATGAGAATTGCGTGTTTCGCCTTGCTGAAGCACTATTAAATGTAGCGAGAATCAAAGTCCTAGCATGGTAAAAACAGTAAGTTATCGGTAAACGGTTTGTTGATGTAACTCAAGCTGCGGCGGGAGCGAAACCGGTTTGTTGGATAAAACAAAATAAAGTGATGTAACAACAAAGTACCCAAGTATTTTATATTATAATATTTTTATTTTTTCTTGCAAAATCATGTAAAACTCCATATTAATTAATGAATAAAAATAAAAACGTCTGTTTTATTATAGATTATTTTTAGTGAATGTAACTCTAACGAAGCTCCGGCAGGAGCGAAATCGGGTTTGTTCGATGAAAAAAAAAATGGTACAAAAACAAAGAACACACATATCTTAAATTTAAATATTTTTTTTAAACAACGATATAAAACTCCACATTTAAAAATGAACACCTAAAAAAACGTTTGTTTTAAAGAGGTTATATTATATTATATATTATGTGAAAGACGTATTTTGCCTGTCTAAAGCGTTAACAAATGTCTCAACACGTTCGATAGCGCCTTAGACAGGCGAAACATGTAAATCAAAAAATAAAATTATGAAACATCTATAAAAATACATTTTCATTCGTTTAAATAATAAAATTCAATTTAAATAATGCCCATAACAAATTAAGTACTTCATACAAAAGTGTAGTTAGGTAAATCCTTAAAATTTAAGCGTTTCCCTATTTTTCATCATTCTTCCACCCCATTTAAAGAAATATAAAAACGTTAAAAATGAGGAAGCCGGGAATCCATTAATCCAAATATGTGCTTTAATATTTATCAAGCTTTCTGAGTGTATGATAAAGGATGAGATAATGTACCGGCGGAGATAGCTGTTTGGGGGATATACGGGAATAAAAAACGTGCTCAATATAAACGGCCGGTGTGCTCTGTAATGCGAGGCGTACTTTGACCCATAAAATCTGGAAGTACTTCACATTTTCATATCGGTGTATCGATCTCCCGACATAATACTTGTAGTAATATGCGATATTGAAATTTGTGTACTACGAGTATCTAAAAAATTATCTCACACTTTACTGGTAACTTCTGAATGTAGAGAGAAAGTTGTTTTAACCCTTAACGTACCGTGTTCAAAACAAAACGCTCGCTCCCATGTGGTAAGTTCAGTTTACCGCTAACTTTATCTAAATATCAAGCATATGACTAAATGAATCAAAATTTAATTTATGTCATCTTGTAGGGAATTTCATTAGGAATAGATCGATATCTATAACATACATGGATTATTTGAAAAACATATCATTATTAATTTTTTTCTGGAACCATGCGATTTCTGATATGGAATGCGTCACAGCATACGAGCAACTGGACATCAAGTATAAACTTGTCTGCGCGCCGCAGCCGGCGGGGCGAGACATTACGAGATTTTACGTATGATAAAGGCACCTAGGCAAAATGTATAGTACGTTCAAGACAACGAGTACGTATTAATATTTGTCCCTTTTGGTAAAGTGTTAATATTTTCACAGTTCTGATATTATTAAGTTGCGTTCTGCGTTTCCATCCACAGTCGGTATTATTACGTACCTATTGAAAAAGCTAACATATAATTTATAATACGTTCAAAACAGCGAGTAAGTATTTGTCACTTTTGATAAAGTTGTAAATATTAGCAAAACAAATTCTACCTTAACACGAATGAAGGTGAGGGCAGTCTTAAAAAATATTTTTTTTTGGGATGAAGGAAGTAATTTTTTGCTTTTTTTTTATTACGAAATATTGACAACACTTCAATGGAGGATTACAATTTTTTTTATAATATTAGGGTCCATAGGTTTTAAGAAAATCAACTTTAAATTGGCAGTGGAAACTCAATTGACCACATGGCAACGCGACGGTTAAATTGACTTAAAGCTGGCTGAATCATTTTGATTTTTGTGAAGAAATATCGTTTATGAAAATGTTTATTATTTAAAAGTTTAATTATTTCCAGCGATAAGAAACACTGATAACTTAATTTTTTATGACATTTCTTAAGGCGTTATAATAGTGGAACTAGGGTTTTTTAATGAATTAAAAAACACATTTTTTTTACTTTGAAAGTGGAAAAGAAATATTTTAATTCATAAAAAAAATATTCCAAAAAATATATTATTTAATGGAAACTGAATAAGTAGGTGTATCGAGGTTAAAAAAATGATTAATTAATTCAAACTTAGCACCCAGTCTCTCCACATAGGTCAGACTGAATAGACTGAGATGGGCCGGTCAAAGGCCAAACATGTCATTCCCGTAAATTGTATTATAATAGAACTTCTATATAACAGACGTTTTCATTCGTATTAATTGCTCATAATAATATACATTCTTCCGCTCTACGTTTCTTTCTGATACCACTATTCGAAATTCTGCCTTACATTTTACTACACATAACTAAGTCTAAGGTATTCCATCTATATTGAATTTTCTGCTAGTAATCGTCTTTTGCCAGTTCCATTCCTCATTTCCATATATAACTAAGATACAAAGTGTACAAAGCGCAAAGAAAGAAGTTCTTTCAGTCGTTGTTGCCAAGCTTGAGATATGTTTAACTCTCGTGTTGTTACGCTTGGCGAATGTTCTAAAGAATATTTTAACTCGTTTATAGGTCTCGGTATACTATATAGTAACTGAAGACCAATACATTTCCAACCACATTACTATCGAATAAAAATGAGCTCCGAATCTGTCAGATAAATTGTACCCTCGTTGTGAGGTCTGCACATTACCCATTTAGACACGTACAAGACTAGTTTTTTTCCTTTTTTTAAAAAGAATAATAGAGTATCAGCATAAAATTGTGATGTCCTTTAAATTTGTTTATTGGCATTAAGTCATTTAAAAAATGCATATAATCGAAGATTTATAAAATGCATAGCAGACAAGACACTAATAAAATGCGTGAGTAATACCAAAATAAGAGAGATATGTGAGGTTGAGAGTATTATAAGATGGAGCAGAGAGCGAAAAAGGACTGGTACGGTTATGTTCAAATAATGGACACCACCAGACTCCCCTATATTGCACTATATAATCAGCCTCATGGGACTCGTCTCTGTGGAAGAACTCCTAAAAGATAGAAGGACAGCTGGGAGTCTACCTCACAGGAGGAGCAACACTCCGATAATAGGCCACATAGGTCTACAACAAAGAAGAAGATGAAGAAAAAGCTTTAAAAAATAGAGAAAAAAAAATCAATCATATTTTTATGTTCTAAATAATTAATGAGTTACAACGCAAGAATAAGTTAATACATTTTTTTAATTGAAAACAAAGTTGCAAAAATAACGTTCCTTTTTAATTAAAACGAATGGAAACGTCTGTTTTCTGGAAATTTTAGTAAAATTTATGGATATGATATGATTCGCCCTTCTTATGAATAATAAAATGTCATTTTGCTTGCATTAGATAGACTGAGAATACTCCTCATCAAGACCTATGTATGGAGTGTCTTGATGTACGGCTGCGAGACATGGTGCCTATCCGAAAGGGATAAGCGGAGACTAGAGGCTTTTGAGATGTGGTCCTATAGAAGACTCTTTGGAATTTCCTGGAGAGACCACATCACGAATGAGGAAGTTCTTCAAGGAATCGAAGGAGGAAGGCACCTGCTCAGGACCTTGTCCGAAAGGCGTGCAAGATATATCGGCCATGTAATACGTCAAGAAGGTCTCTTGCATGCCATAATGGAGAGTATGATCGAGGGGACAAACTCTAGGGGACGCCCACGCCGAGAGTACCTGGAGGACCTGTTGGTGGACGTACGCTGCTCATCATATGCAGATTTCAAAAGAGCCGCACAAGACAGGGAAAAATGGAAGAGAATAATGGAGGAAATTGCTGCAAACCAATCCCAGGATTGAAACCAAAGAAGAAGAGATAAACGAAACATGTCATTTCCATTAATTATAATAGAAATACTAGAAAACAGACGTTTCCTTTCTAATTATTTATTTAAAATTGACTTTCACATCATTCTTCAAGTAACAATGAGTATGTTTATTTTTTAATTTAAAAAATTGCAGTATTTAAAGAACATTTGAAGTCAAGGAAGACCGAATAAAACATGACATGACCAAATAAATATAATATTGAAGGTCGGCTAGAAATCGGAAGAAATGATTTGCGAGTATAAATTGCTGTATGAATGTGACAGAAGTGTGTCAGGATAAAGTAGTGAGTAGTCCATTTTTCATTGCGTACCCATCCACGAAAATGGCGTTATGATTTGTTTTTTGTTCACGTTAAAAATAATTAAGATTTTTTTCTCCTTGATTATTAATTAAATTAAATTCCTAAATAATTTTCTCATTTCCATGTAGGTACCTTCATTTTTAACGTAAATATTAAGGAATTCAGTTTCTTATCATTGTATAAAAGAAATGTTCCCTCCAAAAATGTCTTCCTCCCTGGTAAAAAAGAAAGAAAAACGTGGAATACACAGATATGTATGTTTTTCTTTTCTTAAGGAGTGTGGATTACATAATCTAACCCTCTCAGACCCGGGGGGTCCCGAGAGACCCCAGCATTAGGTCTCGAGTAAAGCAACAAAATAGAACAACTTTATTTTCATACGAGGTTTGGGAAAAGGAAGATTTGAGTGTTGGGGAAACTGAGGGTTAGCTGTACAAGTTTTTATTGAATTTCATCTGGCGAGGTTGGATGGAAGTTAGTTTTATTACGAATTTTCTTTTTTTATACATTTCAAAGATAATAAAAAACGTACATAAAAATTAAGCCATTTCACGGTTAGTGTGCCTCAATAATCGCCCTTTCTTTTATTGTCTATAAAACGTTTATAAACTTTTCGAACACGCTTTGTTTCAAATCAATTGCGAAAGTTTTCCGTCTGTGTGCTTTTCTCACCTTAGTTATAACTTTATTTTTCTTAACGTTAAAACTTTATATCGAATTATTGACAATAATGTAGATGGTGATGAATGATTCATTTTTCATCTTTATTTTAGCACTTGTTAAATGTTCTGTTAATCAAATCTCAACTAAATAAAATTAATAGGCATATAGAAATGATTTTTCATATTCTTCTCAGCGCTATATTTCGGTGTGGGATTTGGAACACAGTGTTTTTCAAAAGTGATTAAAATGTGAATCACAAAGCAAAAGAACATTAGATTTGCCCATATCAGTTACACTGTTATTATGATTAACAGAGTAGTATTAGAGTTTTGTACTCGTATATTAAAAAAATAGTAATGTCATGTCGGTTTCAATAAATTAATAACTAAGTAACTAACTAACCATCACGCCGTCTCCCCGAAGGGGTAGGCAGAAAGAATGGACTGCCACACTTTTCTTTCCTGACATATTTCTCTCGCTTCCTCAAGATTCATACATCGTGTCATGCACGCGCGTCGATTTCTCTGACTCCTCACATGACCGACATTCAATATTTGATTTATTTGATCGTGCCACGTTTTCCTCGGTCTTTCTCAATTTCTGGTTACATTTACATCATGAACATATAATTTTTTTACCATTCATTCTTCATTCATTCTTTCCAAATGTCCAAACCATCTTAATGATCCTTTCATTATTTTGTTCATGACATCATCATTCGCACTGCGTTCACTTCTTATATTTTCATTCGACACTCTATCATACACAGAGTATCCACACATTCGTCTAAGAGATTTCATTTCTACTGCATTTATTCTACTTTCATCCTTCTTTTGCCAGTTCCATGCTTCGCTTCCATACATAAGGAATAATATATTCTGTATTATTCTTCCATATAATATATTGTTTATCGTAAATCACTTTTTCTTATACATGCAGATTGATTGAACAAAATTACTGTTTACATGTTTAAGCTCATATATTGATTCTCATGAAATGTGATAGGTAGCTAATCTATCATGTTACTATCATCTAGTCACGTGAATTCTACACCAGATAAAAACAGTGTGTTAATCACACTGCTATCGCCGGGAATCAAACTCAGGACCTTTGATGTGGCAGTCATAGCTTTTGTCACTCTGTCACAAAGGTCGTCGTTTTTTTGTTAATTTGATTATGATTTTTTTCCATTCTGCCACAATATCTTTAGGATATTAGATTTTTTCGATTATATATTATATTATATTTAAAATGATATATTTGGATGACATGAATTTTCTTAGTTTGCGTCTTAATTAACATGGCGGAATTCTGAACACCAAGAGTAATTATACCCATTAGCGTTGTGATCCCAAAATGCTCATTATTATTTGGTACAATACTAAACTTTGGCAATACAAAACTATTTGCTCAAGGCGATTTGTAAACAACCCCTTGGGGAGGGTTAACATTATCATGTAAACTAACAGGCCTGTTCCGCGAAAAATATTTCTTATGTAAGAAAATTATGCAAAACAAAAAACATACGAACCTAGAAATATTTTGTTTTAGAACCATAATTTCTTAAGTTTCATCACACAAAAGTGATAACGCATAAATAGTGAAAAAACAGTAATCCAACAAATAAATTATGCATTTAAAATTAATTATTTCGTGTCTTCTGGTTAACTTTTCCGTTTAAAAGAGAGGTAATCATTACAAAGGTGCCAAGTATAAAAATATGGGTTATTGATCACAATTGATGTTAAACACTTAGGCCAATAACTTTGCTTAAAGCGTTAATAATGATTGAATAATAATAATAATAATTATTATTATTATGTATTATTATTTTGTTGAATCGCTCTTTACATCATGACAGCATGAGCCAAATCGATGTAAAGGGTATTATAGCTAGCATAGTTATACTCGTGACATGTGATAGGTAGTTAATCTATCGCCATTTTATTGTCACGTGAATTCAATACCAGACCAAAGACAGTGTTACAATCACACTGCCCTCGCCGGGAATCGAACCCGGAACCTTCGGGGTGGCAGTCAATGCACTTACCACATAAAATAATATAGTGTAGTTCAAACGTCCCCCTAAAGATGCCACTTGTGCTACATGACGTTTGTTGTAATAAATGTTATTTTCTTTTTGTTTTATGTTTAAACTGCTAAGCATCTTCATAATAACCAACTTTAAAAAAATGTAAGAATGAAAATATCTGTTTTCTAGAACTTTTATGATATTTGATTGAATGCTATGTGTCATGTTACATGATGTATGTAAGTCGAAACTTGTCATTTCAATAAATCATAATAAGATTTCTAGAAAACACACATTGTCATTTATATAAATTAAATTGTGTAATTAATTTCAGATTTTTTAAGAGAAGTTATATTTTTTAAAATTATATTTCAGAATTCAAGATTTGTATTTCTTTTCCTTTTTATGATTTCAAAATATTCTGATTTTTTCTTGTGATTATTTCAAGGGAATAATAAGTTGTTTAAAAGTTTTATTTCTATACGTTGTGTTAACTTTCAACATTACACAGCTGACTCAGTCAAGATTTGGGGTCCATGGGGCTATTCTAAATATATTCCGACATTCGTTTCCGATGAGAAAACCATGGAAAACAATAGCCTTAAAGTTAAGGGTATACTTATGGAGAGAACAAAAAGATAAAAATTATTTATTAGGAAATAAAAATTCAGTCGATTATTTCAGTTAATATTAATGATTCCTTCCGTTTTTAATTTCAAGATATATTAAAATATATTTTATGATTTCAAAGATCAAAACCATATATAGAGAGTATGATTACGATCTTTATTTGTACCTGTTGTTTTTATTTGTACGATCTTTATTTGTACGAAAATTAAACGGTTAAAAAATGGTTTACAGTGTGTTCAATTTAAACCTAAATACTCAAATTTAATTGTATCTCAATAGAGACGAAGATGCAAACTGGAAACTGAATATGGTTGATCAAGGTGTTTACAGGACTTATGACCTGTCATTGCTTGGGTTAAGCGCACGCTTTGTGTAATTACAACATTCCCCATTCCACCTATTACTTTATGACCATGTAAGACAAATTGTTGGAAGTTGTATATATGTTACAAATCTATACTTAACTTCACATGTCAGTTTCAATACGCCAATATCTCCAGGCGGCTTCTTAAACAATGCGCTAATGGCGATAGCCTTCACATTTTGTGTTAATAAAGTAGTTTGCTAAATGCTAAAAATTAATCTCCATAGATGGCGTTAGTGTGTGGATTATATAGAGTAATCTTAAAAAGATTAACACATGTAATAAAATCTACATAGATGGCGTATTGAAACTGACATGTGAAGTTAAGTATAGATTTGAAAAATATATACAACCTCCAAAAATTTGTGTTACATGGTCATAAAGAAAAAGGTGGAATGCGGAATGTTGTAATTATATAAAGCGTGCGCTTAACCCAACCAATGACAGGTCATAAGTCCCGTAAACACCTTGATCAACCATATTCAGTTTCCAGTTTGCATCTTCGTCTCTATTGAGATACAATTAAATTTCATGAATTAATCACCCACCATGGGTGAAATCCAGTATTCGTGTACAAGTAAAAGTATACATTCACAAAAAATATTATATTAAATACTCAAAGTTTTACAGCCGTTTATGAAAAGAAAAATTCACCTTTTTAAACTACGCTTAATGTAAAATTTAAAACAATTCTTATCTGTGACTATCACAGACACAGAAAGAACGAAACGAAATAGCATTTATTAGTAAGAGGTGAAAATTGTGGTCAGATAGGGTCAGTGCACCCTCCGCATGTTTATAAGGGCAAAGGTTAAATAGGGACAACGAAAAACGTTCAAAAATAATGTATCATCAATTTACAGTGTATCTCCCTATAGAACCGAGGAACCCTTATAGGAGAGGTTTTATAATCCTAAAATAATGATAAATTTTAATTGAGTGTAATTTTTCATCAAAGCTTTTGGGGCTAAAGCTCCCTTTTAATTTTTAGCTGAAATCGTTTGTAATTAAAACAAACAAGGTTTTATTTTATACGAATTGATTGCGATGAAAATATGTAAATTCATTTGAATAATTAGTGAATATATATGATATGAATTTTGGAAACTTAAACAACTTGGTATAATATAATTGTTAACTAACCATCACGCCATTACCCGGAGGGGTAGGCAGAGAGGATGGATCACCACAATGCTCTGTCGAGGCATACCTCTCGGGATTCCACTCCATTCATACATCGTACCATGCACGCACGTCGATTATTCCGACTTCGAATTTGGCCGCCTTTTAGTAATTGATTAATTTGGTCATGCCATGTTTTCCTCGGTCGTCCTTGTCGTCTTTTCCCACGCACGCTGCAACTTTTAACCATTCTACTCTCATCCATTCGTTTCATAAGTCCGAACCATCTCAGGGATCCGTTTTTAATTGTATCCATGATGCAGTCATCTGGCTTACATTTCTCTCTTATTTCATCGTATAATATTATATGTATCGTATAATGATATAATTGTTATTATTATTATTATGTTGAATCGATCTTTACACCATTACAGCGAGAGTCGTATCGATATAAAGGGTGTAGCTATCATAGTGATTCTCCTGAAATGTGATAGGTAGCTAATCCATTGCCATTTTATTGTCACGTGAATTCTGCACTAGACCAAATGCAATGTAACAATCATATCGCCATCGCCGGGAATCAAACCCGGGACCATCAGGGTAGCAGTCAAAGCACTTACCACTCGGATACGAAGGTCATAATATATGGTTATAGTTGTCAAAATTATGTAGTATAATATAGATAATCCATTGTTTTGGCAGAAACACTATGATATTTCAACATTATTAACTGTTTATTAACTGATAGAATATCACAATCGATTATATTTCTTTTGAAATTGTCGTGACAGCTGTTTCGCTAACTGATGTAAGCATCGTCAGATTAACAATCAGCGATGTTGTTTTTTACCTACTTTTACTTTTGTCTTTATTTCGATAGTGACCGGTTTCTCTAGGCTCGCCAGACCGGTTTTATTGAATTATTATTTAAAATGAACATCCATCAAGAGATTTCAGTTAAATCATTTGATTATCTTAAAAAAAAATACAATAATATACTTTTTTTAGTTCTGCTAATATGACATTATATTTTGTGTATTTAAAAAAAATATCAGAAATACTTGACTTATTAGAGTCACATGCTTAAAGTAAAAACGTATGTGTAAGGCGTAATTAGCAATTTTTTTGTTTCTGGTCATCAATTTACAAATCAGTGTACCTGCCTAATTGGTTCCATTTTTAAACTGACACATTATAATGAGCCGCTTTGAAATGAGTTACATTTTATTTATGAGGGGTTGAATCTTAGGGATAGACGAGTGTTTTGTAAATTGTTTTTACAACGAAATAAAAAACACTGAGTGATTGGCAGATGACACTTTAATCAAAATTTCAAATATGCTGGCGACGGTTTTAATAGCAAAAGGCACATTATATTCAAGAAGAGATTTAATTAATAAATCTTCTTCTTCTTCAAGTGCCCTGTCGGGTCCCCCCAACGTTGGCGATCACCTCGGCGAACCTGTCCCTGTCCTGCGCCGCTCGGAACAGCTCCTCAACACTTTGGATGCCGGTCCACTCCCTCACGTTTCGCAGCCAGGACATTTGTCTCCTTCCGGGCCCTCGGCGTCCCTCAATTTTTCCCTCCAATATCAGTTGGAGAAGGTGGTACTTTTTCAGTACAATACTGATCCACTGTAGTCAAGCCGTCCGAATGCCTTCCATTTGGTTTTGCAGACATTTATTGTTAGCCCCAATCTTTCACTGGACTCGTCAACAAGATTAAGGAGGTCCTGAAGATCGCTGACACTTTCAGCTAATAAAACAGTGTCGTCGGCATATCTTATATTGTTTATCACAACGCCATTAATTTTCAGTCCTTTCTCGGTGTTGATGAGGGCTCGTTTAAAAACATAGTCGGAGTAGAGATTAAATAACAATGGAGAAAGGATACAACCTTGTCTCACACCTCGTTGGATGGTAATTGCGTAAGACTTCTCGTATCCGTGTCTTATTTCGGCTGTTTGGAACCAGTAAGGTTTTAAAAAAAATTTAAATCCTTGGTATCAATATTTTTATAATTAATAAATAAAAAACGCATAAATAATATTCAATGATAATTATAAACGAAAATAAAAAAGTAATAACGTTCATTTGCGATTAATAAATATTAAAAAATAAAATGGAATTCATATTTTTTTTAAATAAATTATATTAATTGTTCCTAATATATTTTTTTATTTATTATATATTTTGTATACAACACCCACTTTTTAAACAAATTAAAATTAAATATTAAACATGATTCGGACTACCCAGCCCTTCCTCAGTGATATTATATAGATATTAAAAATATTTTATAATTTTTTCAAATATAGTCAGAAAAACATGTTTCTTATTTAATTTAAATTTGTTTAGAAAGTGAGTGTTGTATACAAAGTATATAAAAAAAAGAAAAATATGAAACATCTACAACACAAAACTTGGCGAACATAGAATAAATGATATAAAACTCCATATTAAATACAATATTTATTACGAATGAAAACTTCAGTTTTCTAGAAGTTTTATTATGTTTTATGAGAATGACATGTTTCGCTCTTCTAAGGAAATCAAATGGCAAAGCTGGCGGGGCCACTCTATTAAGACATTTGATAATGCCGTAGAAGAGCAAAACATGTCATTCCCATAAAATATAATAAATCTTCTAGAAAACTGACGTTTTCGTTGATATTAAATTAATAATAATACCGTTTACAAAACAAAACAAAGAACACTGTCATTATGTTTTAAACAATCATTATTTTATTTTCTAAAACCAACTGGTTTCGCTTCCACCACAGTTTTTTCGGGGTTAAAAACAAACTTTTTTTAATCGGTTTACTTAGCAATATTACAATATTTCATAAATAAATCGTGATGGTGTTCTTAAAGCAACCCTTATGTATGAAAGTAATGCGTAGAACTGGAAAAAAAGGATGAAATTATAATCAATGTAGTAGAAATTAAATGTCTTGTGCTAAACCAAGCTATATTCTTCTATCAATCTCCTTGACTTCACCCTCTTTCAAAAGCCAACAGATGAAAAAGAAAGCATGGGATAACCAAATTAACAAAAGGCGGCCACATTCGGAAAAATCAACGAGCGTGCATATTACAATGCATGATTTTAAGTTATCTCAAGAGTATGTCAGGACAGAGCAGTATAGCGGTCCATAGTCTCTGCCTATCGGGGAAACGGCGTGATAATTAGTTAGCTTATAAATAACATAACCACCAATGTGATTACGTATGCGTCGTAAGTTTACTCATCTCTACCGCGCTATGAGGTTGTATTATAACGAGATTACGACTCTTGCAGATTAAGTAACTATTCATTTCATAAGCAACTGCTTGCCTCTAGATCAGTCATCCCTAAAGTGTTTTATATCTACCCCTAGGAATAGAGTACACAATTAGAATCAGTAAACTTCAATGAAAATAAAATGTGGGTGCAAAACGTATGTAAGAAGCGTATGTAAAAAGCCGACTGACATATATGATTCCCTTCTGGGGGACAGGAAACCAAATCTCTAGACTCCAAAGACAACAAAATCTTCTCTTCTTCTTCTTCCCTTTTTGTAGACTCAGGAGTCTGTTATTTCAGGCGGGTCCTCTTGAGATGCTGAACTCCAGCTTTCTCTCCACCGTTTCGGGGGTCTTCCTGGTCGGCGTTGTCCGTTTGGCGTTCCATGGAGAGCTATGTGTGGTATTCTATTTGAGCTCATCCTTTCTACGTGTTCATGCCAGTATCGCCGTCTTTGACGTCCCCATCTGACCACATCTTCGACCTCGCAGATTTCTCGCAGACAACAAAATGAAATAATAAAATTAGCATATAACATTGTCTACCTTACCCCAACCATACAAGTTTACAGACAAACAAAACAAATGGACATATCAGACCTGACCAAATATGAGACCTTAAAAATTGTACACAGAGTGACCATGGTAAAGACAACAGACAGCACCTACAAATTAACTTAAAATTCAGACATACACAGACACTGGACCAGGGATTGTGACAGATATCACTTGCCGAAAGCACGAACTAAGACAGGACAATCAAGGATATTGAACAATGGACTGAAACTTTACAATGAACTACCAAAAGCCACAAGGAATCTCACTACAACTCAATATAAAAAAATATCTGAAATAATACATAATTAATAGTAAGATCTAAAAATGTAACCACATAACCAAATTGGGTTTTAAAAAAAATTAATTAATTAAAAAAAAAAAAAAATAAATAACCTTTCTCAAAATCTTTTTCTCCAAAATTTTAAGAAAAATCGTCAAAAAAATAAATATGTTTATATAAAACTAAACATGAACATTAATTAAGGTTTATTTTATACGCTTAATTTGACAATGTAATAAGCTCTAATTTGTAAAAAAATATATCTTTATTTATAAATCTACATTAGGAAAGCAATGGGTCTATAAAAAAACATAAAAATCGACACGTAGTATACGGGACAAAACAGTTTGGGAACCTCTGTTTTATATCCTAAGTTAACATCCTCTTACGTCAGAGAAAATTACCCAGAATCCTGATCCTGCAAGAAGCTCATTTAAATTACATGCCACTTTATAGAAAAAAACACCCTTCTAACATAACCGATTAACTATAAATACATAAAATAAAGACTCCCTTTTGCTAAGCTTGTTGTTTGAAGTAAAGTTTTGTTTTACATTATTTCTTGAGTTCTTCTGGATTATTATAAGACAATCTACTTGAAAGGTCAAATATTCAAGGGCGTAATTTTCACGAAAGTTTCTTAAAAGTTATTTTAAAAGCTCAGTATCATGCATAAAGACACGCCTGCTTTAGAAAATAACATTTCGCTTTCTCTTCCAGTGTATTTATGGTACATAAATATTTTCGCCTACTCTAAGTTACTATAAAGATACATGTTCAAATTGATAGATTTATAGAATGATTTTAAATTCTATGGCGAATGTGAGTAACAGAGAATGAAGAAAATATAATAAAACATTTTTGTAAAGTAGTGCGTATTCTGAATTATGTGATTTACGTTGCACTTTGGGCAGTTAATAAAATGTTCCTATACATTCAAAGATAAAAAAAATAGTGTAGGTACGATAACGTTAATGTAAATTTAAACAGCTTTTTAAAGCATCCATATTTAAAACTCCTTTAAAGCAGCTAGGATTTATCACTGATTTTTAAAAATTATTTCTAGAATAATAAATCATAAGGTCGAGACGTATTTCGTTTTATAGGAGTGAAATGTTTCGTCTAAAATTTTAATGTTACCAAAATCCGTAAACATAATATAAACAGGCAAAAACGCGCATGTTATCAACAGATAGTACGAGAATAATTTAAATACAAAAAAACGAGAGATGAATACTTCGATTCTCTCCGAAAGTAATTCGAAATGCACACGCGTATGCCAGAGAACATTTCTGAATTATTTTAAGATTTGTTCTGATTATTGTAGTATGACGGTAGTGTAGAAAACCAAAGAAGGGCAATTTAGTGTTGATAAGCCGATCAAAGTTAAAACTTACTACTGATTACGATTTTTTGCGAATCGGTAGAAAACCTTTACTTTTGTGATTTTTATTTTTCGCGGGTCACAACTGGTAATAAATATTTGTGACCATCGTAAAAATAATTTAAAAAAATATCTTGAAGATTTATAGGATAATTTATGATTTTACTTAAATCTCTTGATGGAATCTCTTTAAAATTAGTTATGAAATTAAATAATGTTTTTTTAATATCTACTTCCACTTTTGTCTTATTTTAACAGCGACCGGTTTCACCATTCTAGGCTTTTAATTATTATTCATTATTAAGATTATCTTATAGTTCGTTGTATGACGATCTAAAACTATCCATATTAAATATATATTTCTTTGCAAATCAAAATTGTTTTTGAACATATATGTACAACTGTATATTGTAATTTAATATTTATAAAAATATATATTTGAAAAAAAAACGTTATTGTTTACGACTTTATAACATAAATTAATTAAATAAAACGACGTTTTTTTGACTACTTCAACTTTTTGACTTCATTTCGACAGCAACCGGTTTCACAAGGCTCGGTGTCTGGCATCAGTCTGTCGATGCTAGCGAGCCTGCTGTCACTGTCGAAATGAAGAAAAAAGTGAAAGTAGTTAAAAACATCGTTTTATTTATTAATTTTATTAAAACTGAACTTCTATCAAAAGATTTCAATAAAATCATTTGATTAACATTAATAAATAATCAAACCAACGTGATTGGAATATTATATACCAGGCAAAAATAAACAAAAATCACCTAAAAACTGTAATTGATTGTTTTAAATAGCCGAAGTTATTTAGTTTAAATAACATACGTATCCCGCTTTAAGGCGACCAGGGAGTAAGATATTATCACTAATTTTAAACGACAGGCTTTAGGATTTGACAATGGTTTGAGCATTGAAGGTTTTCTATACCTTAAACACCAGATCTATTTCCTCTGAATCTGTCCAATCAAATAATATTGTCAACTAGAATACCCTTTAAACGAGGGCCGCTGGGAAATCAAGAGGCTTAATGCTATAACCACTCATTTCTATTTTGATTACATTGTAAAATTAGATTCAGATTTTGAACACTGGCAAGGGTTGGCAGAAAGCTAAGTAACGATTTATTACAACACTCTGAATATTAACAGAATCTTGAAAGCTTTTTATAGTACTGTGTTGGATTTAAATATTAACTTTTTTTTATTCTTATGTATAAATCGTTTAAATTTCTGATAGCTGTCTAGAATGTAAAGGACTTGCTCCAGATCTAGGACAAAAATTGTGTTCATATTGCGGATTTTATGTCATAATATTAATTAATTAATTTAACATTAAGAATTAATTGTATCTCAATAGAGACGAAGATGTAAATTATTTGCAAACAGAATATGGTGGTCGAGGCGTTTACAGGATTTATGACCTGTCATTGGTTGGGTTAAGCGATCGCTTTATATAATACAACATTTCCCATTTCGCCATTCTACGAACAACACGTCTGACAATTATTTGAAAGTTGTATATATGCTACCATGTTGAAAACATTTCACATATTTTAGTTCAATCTACACGTGCGCCATCTATTGAGACTAGAGGTAAGCATTACTAGATAATTTATTTAAGTGGTTATATGAAGTTATATGTGGGTAGAAGTTCATTTTTAATAACGAAAAAATACAATAAATTAGAAATTCATTCAACGCATATATTTAGTTTAACTCCACATAGGTTTATGGCTTCAACCAGATTCTGCAGCTCGCCGCCATCTTCTGGGACTCAGACCAGAACATAGCAGAGAGCTGCCGATTACATGAATTGAAATAAATGTATGTTGTAAATGTATTTCTAATTATTGATATTTATTTTCTTAAATCAAAACTTTCCCGGCTTAGCTGGAACATATTATGTTATTATTTAAATTAAACCAAAATTAATAGATAAAAAGAATTGATATTGAACATTGGTGATTTCCATTATTTGGGAATTCATTGGGAATTCACGGATAAGGGAGATATGGGAGATCGAGGATGTCGTTAGGTGGGAAAGGCAAAGGAAAAAATACTGGTATGCACACGTGAAGAGAATGGATCCATCCAGACTCCCCTTGATTGTGTTGCACGGTCAGCCCTTAAGTAGAAGATACTTGAGCAGACCACCAAATAGATGGATCGACAGCTGGGAGCCGACTTCGCAGGAGGCTAATTCCTCTTAAGAAACAGGTCACAAAGCCTACACTACGTTGAAGAAGAAGAAGAAAAACAGTGTATTTTAATCAATTAAACATTTCTAGAAGATTCATTACATTTTAGAAAAAAAAAATTCTTTGGCTAGTAAATTTTTTATAAAAACTAACTAACTAACCATCACGCCGTCTCCCCGAAAGGGTAGGCAGAAAGAATGGACTGTCACACTTTTACTGATGCGGCACTCCATCCTTCTCTTTTCGCCCCGCGGGAGACGCGGTGTGATGGGTTGCGAACCTCATCGCCACCAATAGGCATCTCCCGCGCACACTTCGATCGTCCGTAATATTTTCAATACGCAATAAATAATTTTTAATTGCTTTAATATATGGTATACATACTACCATGACTTCGATATGTCATAAATGTTGTTTCTTGTCAGAAGACTTGAGTTATAAGTAAAGGTACGATGGAGCAACATGGTAAAAATGAATTGGTGCTACTCAATAATATATATATTAGGTCCTTACATATGAAATTGGCGTTTTGCCGTACTGGCAACTTTGATCTCAAATATCTTATCTTTGGTTAGGAATTCCAAATTCAAATTTATACAGCTATTTACTCGAGTATTTTTGTTTTGAAAATATTTTTTTTATTGGCGAGTATTAAACGAGTATTTATTGTTTCCTAAACAATGATGTAAAACTCTAAATAAAAACTTTATACGAATGAAAACTTTTGTTTTCTAGAAGTTTTATTTGATTATAATTTACATTGGAATAACGTTTTTCGCTTTGCCACACAATAAAAAATAAATTATTGGAATCAGACGTTTTCATTTTAATTAATAAAATAAGTATTTTTTTATATTCTTGACTTTAGAACAAAAAAGGAAAGATATTAAAACAAAGAATGTTTCGCTTTATTTTGTTTCGCCACCAATAGGGAGATGCCTATTGGTGGCGATGAGGTTCGCAACCCATCACACCGCGTCTCCCGCGGGGCGAAAAGAGAAGGATGCAGTGCGCATCGGTTAAAATGTGACGGTCCATTCTTTCTGCCTACCCTTTCGGGGAGACGGCGTGATGGCTAGTTAATTAGTTAGTTAGTTATTTTGTTTTACTAACTGTTGTTTATAAGCGGTTACTCGATTACACATTTGTGTGTTCTTCCTTTTCTCCGGCGTTATAACCCTTGGTGGGTCTTAGCCTCCTCCAAGAAATGTTTCCATCTTGTCCTGTCTCTGGGCGCCACCTCCCAGTTTTGTTGCTCCAGGATCCGACAGTCTGCCACGGCACCATTTAACCAACGCAGTCTCGGCCTGCCAATACTTCTGCGCCCTACTGGATTATCTTAAAACACTATTTTGAGGAGCTCCAGATCCCCCATAAGGTGCAAGTGCCCTACTTAGCCAGCGCATCTTTATATACTTGACCATGCTGACGTCCTGGTATAGATCGTAGAGCTCTGTGTTGTATCTCCTTCTCCAGGAGATACAACACAGAGATGAGATCCTTCTGCGGAGGATCTTCCTTTCGAAGCAATTCAGCTTAATTTGTGAGTGTCCAAGTCTCCGAGGCATATGTTAGAACTGGTCTCCTCAGTTAGTTGTTTAATCAATCAGTTGATAGTTAGGAACTATTAATTTGAAAACAATTGCACTATCAGAGAGTTAACTTCAATTTAAATTTGAAAGAGTTCCAAATGACCTGATTGGTTATAAGTGGCTTCTAAGTGAGAGATTATCTCTATACAACCAATTCATATAATACAATACTCAAATCTTTTCGAAATTGAATACGCTATATCAAAAAGGAGGATAGTCGCACATTACTTTGTTTAATTTACAGGTATAGAAAAATAATTCTCCAAATAAATGCAAATATTATCGTAAAAATCGTTAAATATTATTGTTAATCTTACAGTTAAACAATGTCCAGTTCGTTGAATCCGCATTTTATTTTTGCAAAGTTTATTGAAAATATTTAACATACTTTTGAGCGATTAAAGATGTTTATGGCGATTAAAAAAACTTTTTTAAGGATCAGAAATCATAAATTTAATATAAAAAAAAAATATTATGCATTTTTCACGAGTAATATTTCAGCATTTTTAATGTAAAAGAACTATTCTTCACTTTGTACTTATAAATATTAGAGATTTTATGTTTTATGACGAATAAAATTTCGAAATATCAGAAATATTATAATGATAACTGTGTAAATATTAAAACTAACATTTTCAAACGTACAATGGCAGGTAAATATCGTGATGTTAAATAGTTATATGTATTTTAGTATGAAGCACTTAATTTTTGGTGTGGCATTATTAAAAATAATTGTAAAACACTTTGACTGGTTTTTATATCACTTTATTTTTGTTGAACCAACCGGTTTCGCTCCCGCTTTAGCTTCATCATGAGTTTATACAAATAAACAAAGCGTAACCGGTTGGTTTGACAAAAATGAAGAGCTGTAGAAACGAGTAAATCCGTTTATTTTAATTTACATATTTTTAACTGTACTTGTTTACTTTTCGCCCAAGAGCTTTCAATTATTAAGTGTCTCCCATCATAGTTTCTCATAAACGGTTTAATAACCTGCGAGTAGATATCATCTCACCGCATACAAACGAACAATAATGTAATTCTCTTGGCAGCGTCCCAGAGATGAAGAACAGGATCAACTTAACGAATTAAGTCCGGTATCGATCTGAGCCCCGACAGCCAGATGTGGACTCAATGACAAAACCACATTGGAATCAAATAAATACATTTACCGCATACAAACACAAGTATTAATAAGTCTGTAAAGCTTTTATTTATCAAATTACTAATGGTAAAAAAACAATCTTTTTTTAATGAAAATATCCTGTTACTTGTTTTTAAGAACCTAAGCATCATTTGGGCAGAAAGATCCATCATTTAGGCAGAAAGATTTCTGTGTTTCAAGGTATATTTCCAAGGCAGTTAGAACTATTTATTTATTTTATTGATCAATGTTTATCGTATCGTTAAATAAATAAACTTTTTTATATTTAGTACTTGATAAATTTTTGGTTATATAGTTAACCTTTGTACAAAACAATATACAACTTGTAATAAAAAAATTAAAAGAACACTCATTATTTCGGGGATTACTATTTAACCATCACGTCGTCTCTCCAAAGGGGTAGACAGTAAAATAATGAACCGCCACACTGTAATTTCCTTACATTTCTTCGTCAACATTAATACATCATGTAATGCACGCACGTTGATTTCTCCGACTTTTCACGTGGCCGACAATTAATATTTGATTGTACAACGTTTTCCTTGTTCTTTTTTAATTTATTTTTATTTTATACAACAGGTCTTTAAAACCCAATTACATTATACATTTTACATAATACATACATTGTACAAAATAAACAGACATACATGTTAAAATAATACACATATATCATCGATTGTGGTAAGTACCTATATGATCCTTAAAGGACGCATTGGTATTATTCTATGTGTAGTTTAATTATTGTATACATTGTTAAATTATCTCTCGAAATGAATGCCATAAGTTAAATAAAATAATTGAATTTCGTTTTTTGTGTAATACCATTAATTATAGTTGAATTTTTTTTAGCTAACGTTAATATAAAAAAATTGTGATATTAAAATTGTTTTGTAAATTTAACAGTTAATAATGTTGAATAATCATAATGTTTCGGCCAAAACAATGGACTATTGAAGGAGAAAATGTAACTCACCGTAAATAATTACCACAATACATGAGAAATCATTACGCAGAATATGATATAAATCTATATATAATAGAAATATGATATAATAGAAAAAAATCTTTAAAAAAAAACTTCATGGAAAAAAAATAAAATCATCATACAAATAACCCAAAAAAACCGACTAGGTCCTTAATCGCATACACGTTGACTGAGGACACAAAAACTAAAAAAAAAGAATTTTCCTTTGTTTTGCTGAGTTGTCAATCGGAAATTTAAATCTCCGCCAAAGTCTGGATTCGGCCTCCAGATTACTACCTTCCTTGTTAAGTTGGATTTCCAGTACCGAAAAGTTACTTAAAAACTATTCCTTTTCCTTTGGTTTTAACAAAGAATTTAGATGTTGATGTCTATAAGACCCGGTACGCCAATATAATTCACTATTAACCCTTAAAATGCTGGAAGTTATTATTACGGCCGTACCCAGCAGGCCGTGATTTATTCAACAAAAATAAAAATTATAACTAACTAACTAACTAACCATCACGCCGTCTCCCCGAAGGGGTAGGCTACCACTAACTAACATAATGGACTACAACATCTTTCTTTCCTGACATATTTCTCTCGCTCTCTCTACATTGCACGCACGTCGATTTCTCCGACTCCTTACGTTACCGACATTTTACATTTGATAGTGGCCCGTTTTCCTCGGTCTTCCTCTATTTATAGCTCCATTTAAGTCGTTTACATATATGTTCTTATTCATTCTGTCGTCAATTATTCTTTCCATGTGTCCAAACCATCTTATCGACCCTTTCATAATTTTAATCATCACCGCATTAATTTCTTATATTTGCATTTATCACTTATTCATACTCAATTTATCACACATTTGTCTAAGACATCTCAGTTCCATGTTTTTTATTTAAATTAAATGTCTGCACAAAAACAACATTATTCACTGCCATTTTATCTTTTTTTTTTACATTTTGTAAGAAAAAAAATATTCAAAATTTTTTAAAGATACATTTATAAATGAGACTTTTTGTTTTGCAAACTGATAAAAGCATATTTCGCTTTTGTGATACTATGTGGAATTTGTACAGCAATCATTGCAAGTAATCTTCAGATTCAGCTGTTAATGCGGCATCGTCTGCGATATCGTTCGATGAAATAGATCCAGAAGAAGATACTGGAGGGACCATGTAGCCAGAATGGATAGCGGCAGACTCCCATATACAGCCGCTGAAAATCCTCTCCGGACACTGCCCACCTGAAAGACCGCCTATCCCATGAATCCTGTGCTACAGATTGTCAAATCTGTTAAAATAATTTATACGTGAGCTGCAAATCTAGACTACCGTAGTTTTAAAACAAAAAAAATGGACTGCAAATGTAGTCAGCATCACTGTAGGGGTTAATTACTAGAAGAGTTATGCTTCATTTAATTACGTAATCGAGTAAATAACTTTGTAAAATTATGTAAAGGGGGTGCGGTTCCAACCACCGCGCCGGGCGCTGCCCCCCGCGCACCCCCATTGATCCCAACCTTATTATCGTCCTCGTCATCTCGCAGCTAGTTGAGAATTGGCATAATTTCCATTTATTCGAGAGTAAACTCTAACATTCACCTAATGAGGACATTGTGAACTCGCTTGAGACTGAAATGTGGCGCAACGTAATCTTTTGCTAAAAAAGTTCATATTCTTTATTGAATTTCCTTTAAAGTTATTTATTGAGGTTTAGAGAAATATATATGTATGATTTTAAATTAAGAATAAAGACTACATAAGATGTCTTTCTAATAATATTTTTTCTGAATTTGCTAACCACCTCATTGAAAAATATCATTCATTTAATAGATAATGGCGTTGAAATTTTGCATGAAAATAATAGAAATATAATTTTGAGCAATCTTGAAATCTTAGAAATTAAAAAAGAAATTGAAAGCAAAGAAAATATTATAAATATTCAAATGAATTTAACGTCTAGTCCAATTTTTTTTATTTACTTCCTTTGTTATAAGGTATTTTAATACATTAACCCTAATTAGAACTTTAAATTATCATTTTAAATTTTAAATTGATTCATAATATTTTTTATAACAAAAGCATAAACGTTCCAAAAAAAATCTTTTTAACATCTCTCAAAACTTATCATATTTGTCAACAATTTTATAATATTTTAAATTTCTTAGTAATATTACTGAGGAAGGACCGGGTTGTCCGAATCATGTCTGATATAAAAAAATATTTAAAGTTAGTGTTATACAAAAAAGAAATAGACAAATAAATCATCTACTCGTACAATACAAAGTATGGCGAAAATAGAAGAACTTTAAATAAAATGTGATAGGTAAGTTTCGTAGATTTTAACGATTAGCAGCAATATGTTTTTTCAGGATCCTGGGAAAATCCTTGTAATTTGTCTTTCTGGACCGACGTTTAGGAGATCGTTGCAGTCTCCATCTTTAGGGTGGTTATACATGTGTGGTGGGTAATGTATGCTTAACAACTTCCTCCACTGTACCGTGTCGCTGGCAATGTGAGTGCGAATTAGTACAGTGACACCTCCCAACATTCAGTCGATGAAATCATTGTGGTAACTGCGTATAAATTGTGTCGCATTGTCTCCCTCAGTAAAGGTAGTGTGATGACTATTATTTGACACCTGGGGTACTCAAAAGTTTGTGCAAGGTGCGAAAACGTCCATCTGTCTTAGGAAGGCTTAGGAAGGATGATAGTGCATTTTATCACACTAGGATACATGACCTTGTTAAAAGATGGACCAAAAATGTGGAAATTGACGGAGATTATATTGAAAAATGATAAATCAAATCAGTTTATCATATCATCAGATATTATAATTTTTAAGGCATCTATTAAGTAGAGATGAATACAATACATACAGTATAATACCAGGAACGCATGAGAGCTGGTTCGACATAAGAAATACAAGATACTCTCAAAAGTCAAGAGTATCTATCTTCTAACGTACTTTTACTAATATAAAAGACGTTGATCTCCGAGAAGACGCCGTGGATCAGACTAATTGTTCTTCCCACCGTTGTTACCAGATGCAGATTAGTTCTGGCGGCCGGTAGATATAACAATGTTTGACAAAAAGACCAACATACCTTAAACTACTTCTCTACATAGTCACCTAACAAATTTGTATGACGAGTTTTTGTATCCCACCATTATACTCGTATTCCTCCGCCGCTAGTGTATTGATATATAAAGTCATAGATAGACCTGATTTATTTAAAGAAATAGGTTATGAGATGCTCAAGCTGCATAGAGTTGGTCCCAAGCATTCTAATAGAAATACCGTGGGATAGAGCCACGGATGGCTATCAAATTCCCTCATATTTCTACAAATGATTCATCAATAGTGTAGTTTTCGACATATATAATAGCAATTTATTTTCTTGACTATAAAAAGGAGAAAAAACATATAAAGCACAAGTTTTTGACTGCCCTTCGTATATATTAAATCATATACTTTTTTATGCATTCACCTCTGCTAGAAGCGCAACGCTCTAAACTAGGCAACTGTTCTTGTTGGGAACGTAAATAATTTATTGTGAGAAGATTAAAACAATTCGTGTGGTTTAAGGGTGTTAAATATCATTTGGAACACGTAATGTCTACACGAACACCAAACTCCGCACTTCTCTTTGAGAATTATTCTCTCTGATACTCGGTTCTTGGATAATTAATGATGTTTTTAATTCGAGAACCACACATGGCGTGAAACCAAGCAATATAATTACTTAAAGTATGCTGGTGCAAGGAATACTGCTTGTTTAATTTTATTTTATAATTGGAGCGAAATTATAACTCCTTCTGGTTTATTAAGCAGATTAAACAGAATCCCAGAGGAAAAATAATAAAAATAATATATGTGGTATAAAAGAGTGTAGATTGTCACAGTTGGAAGAATTGTATTTAATGGATCTTGGGTATATACAACTTATTCTTAGAACGACAGATCAAATAATATTGCTTTAATGTTATGTATTCATTTCAAAAGGACGAAAACATGTTTCACTATTTCATAAAAGATATCATTAAACAAAATCCTTGTTAGAGTTTATTCATATTTTATTTTTTTATCATTGACAAGACAATATAAATACGTAATTAAAATAAATTGCTTGTTAATTTTTCAGTTCCAAAGATATTACAATATAATTCCACAGTGTTAGTGCCGTAACTTAAGTGTTATTTTTTTATAAATTGAAGTGAAGAAGTTATAATTTGTTTACATATTCGCAATCATTTTGATATTTTTTAAAACAGTGTATTTTCACAATACTTTTCTGCACTTTTCACACACGGTTTTTGGGCACCAGACGTCCTTCCTCGGAGTGAAAAATATAAAAATATGGTTTAGTTTTCTACGCCGTGGAAGGGCGTCTGCGGTCCGAAATATGTAAAAGAAAAGTACAATGATGCGTTATGAAAATAGGGTATTTAAAAAACAAATATGTGTGCTAAAGAAAAAGTTATGTTCAATTAGATCTTAAATTCGTTAAAAAAAAAGTCTTATTCTTCTGATTGTAGATCTTGCGATCTGTTTATGCAGGATATCAACTTTTTTCCTGAGACGAAGACGGTCAGCCCTCTTTCCATCTCTTTGACGGTCGTCCCGGTGGTCGACGGCCCTCTGGAGTCTCGTGCATCAAGATCTTAGGAATTCACGCTGGATCCATTCTCTCGACGTGATCCCTCGAAATCGTCTTCTTTACCTACTCTATCTCACTATGTCTTCAATTTTGCAAGATTTGCGAATTACCTTGTTGGGTATCCTATCTCTAAGGGTTCCGGGTTTGATTCCCGGAGAGGGCAATGTGATTGTCACACTGTCTTTGGTCTGGTGTAAAATTCACGTGATATTAAAATGGCGATATATAAGCTACCTACCACATGTCACGAGAATCACTATGGTAGCTATAAATACCCTTTACATCGATTTTTCTCATGCTGTCATAATGTAAACAGCGATTCAACAAAATCATAATAATATTAATTATAATAATAATAATAATAATAATTCTCATTTGTGCTACTCTTAAGAGATGTTTGGTTTTGACAGTGTCTGCTCTTGCTTCGATTCCGTAGGTCATAATGACGATTATAAAAAAAACGTGCAATATCTTATTTGAATTTTTTAAATAAAATTTATATGTATACATGAATCGTTAGATAAACTAAAAATATATTAAGGTTGAAAGATAAAAACTGTGGAATTCCATTGTTAGTTTGAATTGAGAATTTATAACACTGTAAAAATCCACAAAACATGTTATAAATTCTCCTTACAAAAAAATATTTTGGGAATGCTTTCAAACAAGCAAATTTGTGATGAAAACTCTTTTATTTTAAAACACAAATTGTATTTTGATACCGATGAATAAATTGTAGCTCTGATTGGATCGCGAGTTTTTTTAAACCAGCTGAAAATAGAAGGAAAAAGAATTATTTCGGTTTAAAATATTTCCCTTATGAGTTCTAAGTTTTTTTCGGAATGTAAGTAACTTAATTTTAATTAAAAATCTTGTTTTCGATACTTTGGGGTCGTTTCTCAAGCGCTGTACACAGAATTTAAATTCCTGTTCTTAATAAAGGCTTTGAAATTAAATTCATTAAACGATATCGCATTTTTAGGATATTAAATGGGGCCCCAATTTTATTTTAACACATTTTGAGGATATTTCAAACACGTTTTTAAAAATTTATTTACGGTTTGCGAATAATTCCAGTTTTCATTCTGTTCTGAAAAAGAGAATAAAATACATGAATTTTGAGCTGTAGCAAACAAAAATATATACGGGGATTTGCAATATAAAATAAAAAATAAGATTAATATCCAAAGCCTTCTTTCATCACTTTATTTGAGGGTTGAAAATAAATATGTGAGCCGTTATTTTTGAAAATGAAATAAAATAAATATTTTTCATGTTTCGAGATAAAAAGAATTAGCGTTAGAATGAATTTTAAAAAGTTTTTTAACTTGGAGATGTTTATAACACTAAAATTTTAGGAAACTTTAGAATGTACTAATGATTATTGTAATTGTTAAACAAAATAAATGTTTTTTTAATAATATTATTACAAGAAATAAAAACATTTTGACTTTATATGAAACACGATTTTTAGTGATTAATTTATAGTGGTCCATTGAATGTATAATTAAAAGTATAAAAAGAGGATATGAATACCTTACCAAAATCACTATTAACGTATTTATTTTACAAAAGTGGACTAATTCCACTTTAAAAAATAATGCTCATATTTCATAATTTTATGTGGTGAATTACATTTAAAGAATTTCAAAAATAAATTATTTCAAAACATATTTATTGCTTCTTGAAGAATGATGTAAAACTCCTTATCAAATGATTAATACGAATAAAACTGTCTGTTTTCTAAAAACGTTCTTATATTTCATGAGAAAGACATGTTTGCCTTTATTAAATTTTGATGATGCCTTAGAAAGGCGAAACATGTAATTCTCATAATATATGATATTTTTTTTATAAAACAGACGTTTTTGATCGAATTGATTATTTAATATGTAGTTCAAATCAAATCAAATCACTTTATTATCTCAACAGACATTACAAACAAGATCAATGTTTAAGGCATCTATGGAGTACGGGTAAAATATAATTATGTACAATATAATACCAGAAACGTATGAAATATGTTTCAACGTGAATGAATTCTAAATTAAAGAGTATGTTTTGAATTAACACACTGTTTTTTCCACTTTTGAGTGCTAGAGAACGATATAAATTCATATTAGTGAGTTTATATCGTTTTCGTAATGATGAAGATGTAAGCCTTCGAAACATGCCAAGAAAAATAAACTCAAAAGTGGAAAAAGTAGTGTTTTAATTCATAAATATTCGTCATTATGGAATTCCACAGTGTTAACGTCTTAAGTTTGTCTAAAATTATTTATCTTCTGAGTGTACTTTCAATAATATGAAAGACGTTGATCTCAGAGGAAACCGCGTTAAACAGACTGATTGCTCTTCCCACCGGTGTCACCAGAAGCAGGGTGGTTCTGGCGTATTTTCAATCCTTGTTAGAGAAACATTTAAAATAATGTTGTCATCATTGTTCAAAAAACTAATTAAATTATGATTATGCTCTAGAAAGGCGATAAATGTCATTCATTTAAAATATTATAAATCTTCTAGAAAAAATATGTTAATTAAGCGATATTTTGTTAGTTGGAACTGTATTTTATTTGGGAAAGACTATCAAAATCTGTACTGATGTTTTCAATAAGAAAGGGTAATATATGGGTAATAATGAAATTAATTATGTTTATATGATTACGGGCACGTTAAACTGATTTCGGGTAACATGCGAATGTTCAAGGTATAATGGAGAACGAATTCTAGTAGCCTGGTATGCGATTATATTATTAATGTAAGATTAACTGGAACTTAGAACATTTATCACTCAAAACTTGAGGGGATTCCTGCACCATTCAGTATTCGGGCCCACATATTATTACTACAAGTACTCCGCCACACCCATGCTAGATTACGAGGCAAACAATTCCTTACAACTGTAAAGGTGATATATTATAAATAATTACCTAACAAAACTTATAGACAAACACCTAGTTGCTCTTACAGGGGAAGGAAAGCATAGAAAAAGAATATTCAAGATCTATTGACCCCTAACAGTGTCAAATGCCGTTCTCTGGAAAATGGCAGTCGACAAGCCAGTTATAGAACAAGTCGCTAGACGCAAATGGTAGTGGATTGGTCACACTCTGAGATGGAACCCTGCTTTCATCGCCCAGGGCGCACTAGACTGGTCCCCTATGGAGGAAAGAGGAAGCGAGGCAAACCTAGAGCCACCTGAAAAAGAGACCTGCAGGACGAGGTTAAAGCAGCAGGCCTCACTTGGGATGGTGTTCGGCATCTGACATGCGATAGAGTCGGAAGGAGAGGGTTCCTTGAGGCCCTATGCACCACGAAGGTGTGACAGGACAAAAAGAAGAAGAAGCTTAACATCACGACATAACTCTTGCGCCTCTTACATATTCTTATTGAAAAATATTATGAATAATAAAACTGCTTTTTTCACATTTAAAATCATTTTTAATTATGTCTTAAATTTTTAATTTTAGACTTGTTTCCGAGGCTTAACAAATTTATAATCTGCAGAACGATATAATTTTATAATGAGTTTCTACCATTTTTCCGAAGATAAAGGTGTAATAACCATTGAAACATGTCGAGAAAAATAATTTCAAAAGTGTAAAAAAACATGTTTTTATTCATAAGACAACATCATTTGGAATAACATGGTGTTAGCGCTTGAAGTCATTCTATTGCCATTATTAGAATACCACATTTTTTTAAACTAAATCATCGTAATCCTAAATTGATTATCAATTGAAATGGTCATGAATTCGAACCATACAATATTATTATTTTCATTTTATTTTTAATTGTGATAAAAATTTACTGTATTTTTAGTAAAATACCAAAAAGTTTTAATATCCTTGTGAACGCGTATTATTTCACATGAAAATGTATCCAATTAAATAATCTTCAATAGAAAACACGTTGTATTTCAAAACATTATTCAGATGCAGAAAACAATACGATTCACACATATTTACGTTGTGGGATGTCGAATAAACTAAAAAAAACGTTAAATTCGTTTTACGAAAAGGCGTAAAGGCGAATCGGAATCATGTACGCAAATCAGGGACGCTTCGTTACCCGACGTCCGGCATTATTGTTCAAAAGGCGGGAGATTCTGGAATAATTTCAGTTTGAATTTTCCCGCGCGGGATTTCTGGGCCCCTGGCAGGGTTGCCACTACTAAATATTTAAGCTGCTTCCATGAGAGCTCATGAATTATTCCCTGGCCGACTTTACGTCAGGAATCTTATCCCGGGATGGTGCCACCTTTGCAGGGCTACCGACGACTCTTAATTATTCTACAGGTATATTTTATGGAATTCACATAATTTGACATTCTGGTATACTGTTTTATATCATTTGTCATGATTTGTTGTGCATTTTCAAAATTTTTTATTGTTTCTTGAACAATAATGTAAACCTTCAAACTTAATTATAAAATTGTCTTTAAAATGATTAAAACGAATGAAAACGTCAGTTTTCTAGAATCTTAATTATATTTTATAGGAATGACTAGTTTCGCCGTGAAACATGCTATTTCCATAAAAGATTGATACAAAATTTCTTTGTAATTATATATTCAGTGGGCTTCCACTTGTGTTTAACGTCTACCGGTTTCTTGACTTGAGGGAACAAAATATACTTGTCATATTGGTTAATATTGTATCTTCATAAAATAAAGGGTTTCATAACATTTGAAGAGATGGAAACTTTTGTGGGAATGAGGATGTCTTAGATTTATTGGTCTTATTTATTCTACGGTGTTCGTCGACTATTTAATTATATTATAATATTTCTACGTTCTATTTTGTTATGTTTTTCTCATATACATAAGTTCTAATTTCTATAATGTTATGTTCTTTTCTATCTCATGTTCGTAATTTCTAATTTCTATCATGTTATGTTCTTTTCTATCCTATGTACGTAATTTCTTATTTATATTATGCTATGTTCTTCTCTATCTCATGTACATAATTTCTCTTATGTTATCCTTATTCTCGTTTTTGTGTTTTGCCGTTATATATTAGTTGTCTGTCTATTTGTGCAAATTTTAAAATTACCATTGTTACTAAAGATATCATTTTTGTTAAAGCCCTTGCGGCGTTTATGTCAAAATAAATAAATAAATATATCATATATTTTTTAAAACATCAAAAATTAACTGTTTACATAAATAAAACATGACTAACTGTAGCATTTTGCTCACATGCTAAATGCGCCACCCTGCGCCCAATGATTGGTTGGCAACCCTGAACCGTCGCCTCTAACAATGCCAACCGAACAGCCAAGTACTTCGCCGGATTGCCGTAGGAATATGGTGTTGATAAAGGTTTATTGTGGAAAGGTATTTGTGTCATGACCGTGCGATTGTTTCACACAAAGAAGTAGTGAAGGCCCGGATAAAGGGGCTATCTGATGCCTTGACTGTGACACAGGTAAGGGAGAATAAAGAGAAAAGTTTTTTAAAGGCAACCTGAGGTCACAGGTGCCGCCTGAATGTGAGTTATAATCATACCCAATTGCGTACTTACATACTTGAATAAATACAATTTGCTGCAGATTCCATTCGTTTCGGAAGAAATTATAGCTATCTGAATCAAATTAAATTATTAGTATGAAGAAAATATATTTAGCTAAAATAAACCATTATCTTGGCAGATTCAGAGTATATTTCTATTGTTTATTGGGCCCAATTGATTTTATTCATTATGAGTTACACAAAATATATGATTCAGCGTGCTTTGCGATAAACTAAAAAGTCAAATATTGTTGAATTTGTTACTTTAAAAATACAAAAATATAAAATAGGGATTGTATCAGGAATTGAATCTTTCAACTTTCGTATGAAGCACTTAATTTGTGGTGTGACATTATTTAATAAAATAATAATACACTTTTAGTAATTTGTATACACCACTTTATTCGGTAACACCAAACGGTTTCGCTCCCGCCAGAGCTTCGTCAGGGTGAGAGAATAAACTTCTTAGAGTTCATTCCCTCTCCCTGACGAAGCTCCGGTGGGAGCGAAACCGGTTGGTGTAACTAAATAAAGTAATGTTAGTAAAAATTACTTAAAGTGTATTATTATTTCATATAATTGAACCCATACGATCCCCCCGAAGGAGCAGGCAAATAATGGACTGCCACACTCAACATCTTGTAATGCACGCACGTCGATTTATCCGACTCCTCACTTGGCCGACATTTAATATTAGATCGTGCCACGTTTTCCTCCGTCTTCTTCTATTTCTAGTTTCATTTACATCATTGACATACATTTTTTTTCAATCTTTCTTTGTTCATTCTTCCCATTTTAATGATCCTTTCCTTATTTTGTTCATGCCATTTTCATTCGCACCATATTCACTTCTTATAAATTCATTCGACACTCTTTCATATAAAGATTTTCCACACATTATTCTTATAAAAAGCTTATAAGAAGCTGAAACGTAACACACAAACGTTTTTATACAAAGCTTAATTTTGTTATTTTTTTGTTTTCCCAAAAACTTTACATATTAAACCAGGCCAGGATACTATGCTTGGCTATTTATCCTGGAGATTTGAATGAAGCCAAGAAAATAATATTCTATTTTGCTTAAAATTGTGAGTATATCTATGACCATTGTTTAAATCATAATGGTCTGTATCTCGTGAGAAATTGACCTTCTGCAAAGTTTTTTTGGTGGTCTGTCCGAAGGTTGTCTACTATGGGGTTGGTTGTGAAATATAATACAATGTAAATGAGTTTAGATGAATCTATTCTCCTCTAGTGTGCATACTTTCTCCATTGCCTACTCCAACTAACGATATCTTTAACCTTGCATAGTTATCCTATTTATACCCTGGCAAGACACTGGGAGACCAAACAAGGTATAAGGAATATTAATGTTTTAAATATAATTTTTTAAGCTTACAAGGAAAAATATGTTTAATGATATAATTTAACCAAGATGAGACTGGTTCAAACCCTAGTTTTCTCCATAATTATTTATGGAGAAAACAAGGGTCTGAGTCTTGGACTATGCGAAGAGGTCAAAAATTGAGATGTGGTGCTGGCGGCAAATGCTACGTATACCCTAGACGGCATGAAGAACAAACCAGTAGATCATTGACCAGCTGGGTATCATGGCAAGACTTTCGCGGATGTGCTCTCAGAGAGTGCTAAAGTATTTTTGGCACATAGCTCAGAGAAATCAGGACAGCCTTAAAAAGCTCATCATCATAGACAAAATGTAGAGAAAGCGATCAAGGAAGAACACCAAACCGCTGGTCTGATCAAATCAGATAACTGACTGGTCTCTCGTTAGCTGCAGCCTGGAGACAGACGGGTGACGGAAGCGCATAGCGTGCAGTGGTTTATGGATTACACAATGGAAACGACCCTCAAACACAAGGAATACGACTGAGAAGAAGAATAATAGAAATAATAATAATAAATAAACAAACTTAAAAAAATATAAACTCTCCAGTGAAATTGGGTGAAAACATAATTAATAATCAGATTCCTCCTTTTACTCCTTTCTCCTTAACTCCTTTGTCTACATTTAATCTACCAAGCTCCCATTCTCAATGAAATGCAAATTAATCATTTATTAATATCTACGAGTATATAAATATGTATTTTCTAGTGTCTGTTTTTTCTAAATAATTTTTATAATTTTTTTTAAAATTATTATTTAATATTATTAATTTGTTCTTACTGATAAAAAAAATTGTACTTATAACAAAAATACCAGGCTAATTTTTAAATTTGAATTATTTTATTGAATTTTAAATGCGTTTTATAAAAGTCTTTCATTGTTTAGTTTTTAATATATTTTTACACCTGAAGATGGAGGTATCCTCCGCAACATCGTTTTTTTTTTTAAATATTTAATTAATATTTTGGTGATTAAACAAAGTTATTTTCAATTTCCTGAGTATAATAATAGAAATGTCTTTGTAAAAGTAAATTTATAATAATGAATATAAGAAACATCCTTCATTTTTAGTATGAGTTGGTTTCGGTAGCTAGAGTATTGTTGTTGTATATATTTTCTTATTTTAATAACATGAAAAAATATATATATAAAACCAACGTTTTTGTTAGTGAACATTTGTTTATTTTGTATTAATTTTGGCAACGCGAGAACAAGTACCATTCGTAGAACACGGTGCTGAACGTTTTAGCTAAATTAAAATAGTTTTGGAGCGAAACTGAACAAGAATCAACAAGCAACATAAATGAAGTGGATTCTGGGTTTTCCGCGAAGCTCCCAGACTTTATACGTACGGTCCCGGCGTGAAGCATTCAGTCTAAGAGCATGCACTGATTACATCGAGTTTACGATTCTTGCGAACTTTGAGGGACTAGATTTTTAAATAAAAAGTACTGAGAAATTTCAATTAATTTTTACTATTTAAATACAAACTACAAAACCTCCGCCAGAGAATGCTCAAATACTATGTGTGGTCTGTTTTATTGTATGGATGTGAAACGTGGACCTTGAAAGTCACCTCAATGAACATACTGGAAGCATTTGAAATGTGGCTCCATTGCCGAATACTCAAAATTCCCTGGACAGACATGATTACCAATACCGAATTCCTGAGGCGAGCTAGAGTTGACAGGGAACTGTTATCAACTATCAAGGTTCGGAAAATTTTACATTTGGGTAATATACTACGTGGGAAAAAGTACCACCTTCTCGAACTGATATTGGAAGGGAAAGTTGAGGGACTTCGAGGGCCCGATAGGAGACAAATGTCCTGGCTGCGAAACGTGAGGAAGTGGACTGGTATCCGAAGTGTAGAGGAGCTGTTCCGAGTGGCGCAGGACAGGAACAGGTTCGCCGAGGTGATCGCCAACGTTGGGGGGACCCGACAGGGCACTTGAAGAAGAAGATTTTAATGCAACTGACATGATATTTTTTTGCTTTTTTCAAATATGTTCCCCTTTACTTTGTGTTAATTACACGCGTTTCAAAAATGTCGTGATATTATAAAATTTTGGCTCTAAGCTGAAAACCCATTTTATTTATATTTCATACTAAAACTAAAATAATACTTGTTAACATTCCTTTTTGTTTTATTCGCTATATCCAGACATTATTTCTGCGTCACAGGTCGTCAGATCTATCAAAAGAAGAAGAAGAAGAAGAAGAAGATTATTTTTTAACCGATCACAAATATCTTGAGATGATTACATCACAAAACGGCGCATTAGTAGTTAACATATTAATATTATTAATAACAATTCGAATTAAAACGTCTGTTTTCTAGAAGTTTTTTACATTTTTCTAAATTGAAATGTTACTCCTTTATTCGCCATAACTTTGGGTTGCGGATTCATTGAACAATGTTCAATTTCTAAACTTTGTACACAACACACAGTTTATTACAAAAATTAAAAGTGCAAAAAAAATAAACTCAAAAGCGGAAAAAATGCGTTTTAATTCATAAAAAAAAATCGCAATAAGGATAAACTTTGATAGTTGTAGAAAAAGATAAACATGAGAATTAGTTTATTTATCTTGTTTTTGTAAATAATAAATTCAAAAGCGAAAAAAACTGTTTTAATTCATAAAAAAATTGCGATAAGCATAAACTTTGATAACTAACTAACCATCACGCCGTCTCCCCGAAAGGGTAGGCAGAAAGGATGGACTGTCACACTTTAACCAATGCGGCACTCCACATTTCTCTATAATCGAAAAGATATAATAATATATAAAGATATAATAATATATAAAGATATAATAATATATAAAGATATAATAAAACTTTGATAGTTGTAGAAATATATAATAATCATATTAATCAGTGTATGATTAAGTGTATAGAATTCCAAAAGGATGTTATTAAAATAAACAAAAGTTGTTTAAAAAAAGACGAACTAAAAATTCTATAAATCGTCACCTGAGAGTAAGAGGGTTCCAACTAACAAAATTTCACATTTGGCTTTTTTTCGTGAAAAGGGTTCTTACTAACCTTATCTATACGTGCAATGAAAAAAAACAAGAAATAGTATCGTCATTTTGATGTTACGAAAAGAATCAAGTTCCATCTGATCATTCAAAACACACGATTCACTGAAAAAGGATTTATTTAAACTTAGAACTTTATTATTCCAACTATTGCCAGACAAAATTTACACGTTTCTCGGTAAAAGAATCTCTAGAAATTGGAATAAAACCCTTTTATTCCAATATACACACCCGAAACCAACAAAACTTTGACTTCATTTTTCTCAGCTTTTTACTTTTGTCAGTTGGAACCTTCTTACTCTCAGGTGACGAAATGTTATATAATGCTATAAATGTTGTTAACCACTTCCACAAATAATCTGTGTAGAAGTGGCGGGGAAATACCCCAAAGTCTATATAAGTAACACATTATATTTAAGCCTGCACACTCGAACATGTCCTCATAAGACGAAACACGTGTCGTGAATATTTCATATCATTTATAGAATTTTTAGTTCTTCTATTTTTAAACAACTTTTGTTTATTTTAATAACATCATATAATAATCAGTTTATTTATCTCGTTTTCGTAAAAATAAAACTAGTAAATATTATATGTTTATACAAAAGTACGTCCGCTGAAAAACCGAACCAAGATTTATCTTGGACGGAGTTCTAGCAGTGGTCAAATCGAGTTACCAAAGTTGAAATTCAAAGGATAGTTGCTGAAAGGATCCGCAAGGGCCGCGGTGGGAGCGCGAGTGCAAGACTGGAATGATCTGATTGAAATTCAATTACCAGCCAAAGAATCACTATTGCAGCTCAGCCAAAGTTTTCGCCTCCATTACACGTGGATAAGTTACATTCAATTTTATTTGTTATGGAAGCTTTCATTTTACACATATTTAAAACATTTTATTATCTTAGGTTAATGATGGTATTTAATCATCTTTTAAAGTTTATCTAAATCTATAGAATTGGATATTATTTATACAAATTATGACAAAGATATTTTAATTACTATTTTTCTTTTTTATACACTTTGTATATACAAAACTTATATTAAAAAAATAAAGTTATACAAACATGTTTCGGACAAACAGTCCTTCTTCAGTAAAGATACATAATAATACTAGAAATATAACTTTGAGCAATCTCGAAATTTTAGAAATTAAAAAAGCAATTAAAAATAAAGAAAATATTATAATTATTAAATAAATTTAACGTCAAGTCCAATATTTGATTTATTTGCTTTGTTATAAGTAATTACCTGAACCCCAATAAGAACATTAAATTATTATTTTAAATTTTTAAATTGAATCACAATATTTGTTACAACAAAATCATAAACGTTCCAAATAAATCTTTATAACATCTGTCAGATCATGTAAACAACAATAATTTTATAATATTTTTTTATAAATATGTATCTTTACTGAAGAAGGACTGTTTGTCCGAAATATGTCAATAAAATTTTATTTTTTTAATATTTGTGTTGTACGAGTATATACAAAGTGTGTAAAAAAGAAAAATAGAAATAAACCATCATAACAACACAAAATATGGCGTATATAGAAGAAGATTTTAACTTTTCTGTTTATTTTTTTCGGCATGTTTGGCATATTTATTAACTCGAAAATGATACCACAGGTTTTCATCGATCATATGATGATGAAGGTATAGTATTTTCAAAACATGACTCTAAAAATATTCCCAAACGTTTTCAAAATGTATTTGAATTTAATAACTAGTTTCAGTTAATTTTAATTTATAACTTAAATAACTTAGTTATTAAAGGTACATTTAAGAGAAGCCGTGAACGACCAGGAAAAGCATGTCATGACCAAATTAAAAGACGGCTACATTCGAGGTGAGAAAAATCGACTAGCGTCCATGTAACGATGTACAAGTGAAGAGAAAGTTTGAGAAATATCTCAGGACCGAGCAGTATGGCGATCTAACCTCTCTGTCTATTGCTCCGGGAAAAGGGTGGGGAAATTGAATGATTAGTTCGTTTTTTATGGTGCATAGCTTAAATAAATATAATATATTTAAGGTGAATGTAATAAATTCTAAAAATTAATAATTAAATATTAATTTTGGTATTTGAAATTTTATGGTAGAAGATCATTGTAAATAATCTAAATATATATTTTTTTGCAAAAACTCGTTATAAAATGCACATTTTCTTAATATCCACTTACGTTTGTATCTCAGACCAGTTTCGGCAGCTCGTTGCTTCTGGTTCAGACTAAATAGACATTTGAAAAAAAAAAAAATTTCATTATTTTTAAAAAGAATAAAATATTCAAATAATATGAAATGTGGTGTACAAAAACAAAATACGAAATAATTCGCGTTCAAGGGTTACCCCGTAAAATTTAGAGGTAAAACGTAAATGGTGAGCCTTAATTTAATAATTCTTCTTCCAATGAAAGAGAATATCGTTGACTTCACCAGAAAACTTCGCGACTACACGAGTTTGCACAATTTCTCAGCGTCCTTTGTAAGTTTGCTATTCTTTCGAAACTCCCTGCATCCGATCCGGACCTTACGAGAAATCACATCTCTTGTCAGAATAAAAGGTCTCTAACTTCCCGGCTTGAAATCACAAGGGTGTCAAATAAGGGTTGAGACGTCACAAGCCTGTTCAACTTTTATATTGAGGGTGTCGACTGGAGAAGCGAGCAGAGGAAGAAATAAATAAATGTGGAATTATACATTTCAGAGTTGTGCTGGATTTAAAAGTTACCGTGGTGTGAAAATATAATATTTAGTGTTAAAACATGGGTCCAAGAAATTTTCATGATCTAAAAAACACACAACCTAAAAAAGCTTGCGACTTATTTTATTTTAAAATATTTCTGTAATAAAAACTTAAAATAAGAAAACTGTGATATTCCGTAATTATTAATCAAAAGACTATTTTTTTATAATTTTGTGTTTGGAAAGAAATTAATTGCTAACTAACCATCAAGCCATTTCCCCGGAGGGGTAGGCAGAGAGGATGGATCGCCACAATGCATTGTTCTGGCATACCTCTCGTATTTCCCCTACATTCATACATCGAACCATGCACGCACGTCGATTATTCCGACTTCGAATGTCTCTCGCCTTTTAGTAATTGATTAATTTGGTCATGCCATGTTTTCCTCGGTCGTCCTCGGCTTCTTTTTCTACTCACGCTGCTTGTGTACAACTTATTAATTTGCAATGTCTTAATTCCACCTTAGTGGAATAAAAATAGTGTTATTAATTATTTTTTAATTTTCAATGAAAGTACACTTATATTTCAATAAAATTTTAAGTTTCCTTTCTCGATACTCGTATGTTTCAAAACTTTTCTCATACATAAATTAATATCGTTCTCCGGATGATTAAGGTGTAAAACCTTCAAAACATATCGTGAAAAATAAACAAAATTGAAAAAAAAGTGTTATTTAATTCATAAAACAATTCGTCTTCATTGTTTTGAGCAAATGCTAAACTGTTAACCGTTTTCATCACTCTGCAAAATATCGTATTGAAAAGGAAATTGAAATATTTTGCAAAAAAATACATAGCGCTCGTTGTTATGTTAAATAATTTATGCAATGCACTGTCGTTATACACACAAATCACCATAAAATATCATATTTATGAATCACCCTAGCGTGAGCTTCAAAGCTAGCACGTGTTGGCACACTCGACGCAAAATTAATAGGCTGTCACCGTAAAGGACTTAGTGCAAAAGTTTAATATGCAAAAAGCGGGGAAATTTGATAGTGGCTTGGCTTAACTAGTCCCCTAAGCGGAAAACTACCCCCTATGTAACGCGATTAATAAAAATAACGTTAAATATAAATTCCCTGTTAACTTGACCTTTGGCAATATAAAGTTAAAATTGCCGAATTAATGAGCTGTCTAATAATGCATACTAACTACGCATATTTCTACAGTAAATATAATTAGGTAATTTTAACTTGGATGTTAGGGAAAAATTTAATAGTTTATACGAACGAATAAGGAAATTTGAATGTTATTTGGTCAGAAAGTTTGCATAAGGTCCAAAGGGCTATTGTTGATACTATATATTCATTGAAAGTTTAAAATTAAAAAATATTAGCACGATTTGTTTTTACATAACATTTTTGTTTATTATAAATAATTAGTTTTTTTACACCTAAGCTTTGTGATAGTTACAAAATGGAGTTTTACAACAATTCTGAAGAAATAATATTTAAATAAATATTATACCGATTTTCGAAATTACTATATAGAAGTGAACAAGATTAAAATATTAATTTTTTTCAGTTATACGATATATATAAAACAGCTGATAATGTAACCTTGACAAACCTTTGGCGGGTGCAAAACCGGTTAGTAAAAAAAATGCCGTTAAAACAAATAGTGTTTATTTTTTAATATTGTCACAACAAAAATATAGTGGTTCATAGATTTTATTTTATGTATTGATAAATATACTCGTATATAAAATTATTTCTCTATGGCTTTATTCAATACAATGCATAATTGTTTTTTATTAAAAACATTGTATTTTCACAACACTTTTTTCCACGTTTCACAAATGTTTCGGACCACAGACCTCGGTATAGAAATTAAAACATTAACATGTACGAGATCTGTTCAAAAAGTATCGCGAATATTATATTTTTTCAAAAAGTATTTATTTATTCATGAATATCTATTTTGTCCCCTTCAAAGTAATTCCCCTCGGATATAATACATTTATGCCAACGTTTTTTCCAATCCTCGAAGCACTTAAAAAAATCATTTTTTGTGATCTTGTTCAGCTCCTCCTTCGATGCCGTCTTTATCTCCTCAATCGTGGCGTAGCGTCGTCCTTTCATGGGCCTCTTCAGTTTTGGAAACAGGAAAAAGTCACAGGGGGCCAGGTCTGGGGAATACGGTGGCTGCGGCACCATTACTGTGTTGTTTTTGGCCAAATATTCGCGCACAAGCAACGATGTGTGAGCAGGGGCGTTATCATGGTGCAAAAGCCAGTTTTTGTTCTTCCACAAATCCGGGCGTTTCTGGCGGATTGCTTCGCGCAAATTGCGCATAACTTGCAGGTAATATTCCTTATTGACCGTACTACCCTGTGGCAAGAACTCATGATGCACCACGCCCCTGCAATCGAAGAAAACTGTGAGCAAAACCTTCACGTTCGACCGAACTTGGCGCGCTTTTTTTGGTCTTGGCTCATGCGGCAGCTTCCATTGGGATGATTGAGCTTTGGTTTCCACGTCATAACCATAAACCCATGATTCGTCACCAGTTATGACCCTTTGGAGTACATTTGGGTCGTCACGGACCGAGTCCAACATCTCCTGAGCAATGTTAACGCGATGCTGTTTTTGGTCGAAATTGAGCAATTTTGGCACGAATTTCGCGGCGACCCGACTCATGCCCAAATCATTGGTTAAAATCGAATAGCACGAGCCAATCAATATGTTTAGGTCCTTAGCAACTTCTCTAACGGTGATTCCACGATTGGCTAATACTATTTTCTTCACTTTATCAATGTTTTCGTCTGTTGTTGACGTGCTCGGGCGTCCGGCACGCTCTTCGTCGTTCATATCTTCTCGGCCCTCTGAGAACATTTTGTACCACCGATAAACGTTGCTTTGGTCCAAGGTAGCTTCACCATATGCCACAGTCAACATTCGAAATGCGTCCGCGCACTTTATTTTGTTTTTCACACAAAATTTGATACAGATTCTTTGATCCATTTTTTGGAATAGGCAAAAATCGAAGACGAGCCAAAACACATCTAAGCAAAACAGCTGTCAAAAATTAACTAAACATTCAAAATGGCCGACCTTGTCAGCATAAGTAAGGGACATGAGTACCAACATAACGCTACAAAAAAATCAAAAATCAAATATACGTAGCCAGCGGAAATTCAAAATTCGCGATACTTTTTGAACAGACCTCGTATATACTGAAGAAGGGCGTCTGAAGCGTTCACGCCACAAAGTGATAGCGAATAAGCATTCATTCAACAGTTTACATCGATTTGGCTCGGATATAATGACGTAAAGAGCTATTAAACAAAATCATTGTAATAATAATAATATCGCTTATACCCTTCGCAAAAAAATTTGGTATTGAAAAATATGTTTATTTTGTAATACTGGGCTTTTTAAAGTTCCTTAATATAGTAGGAACTTATGTATATAAATGGGCTTGTATCTATTTTGCTACAATGTGCCACCACTGACATAGCTTAGTGGTTGAATCATTCCTCCGGAAAGTGATTGATTGTGGGTTCAGATCCTTCAGTCCCTAACCGAGAGAACATATTTATTTTGTACTCAGATTCCCAAAATCGTGTCCAAATTTTGACCTAGTTTCATTTTTTTTAAATTTAATGAATGTAGGATAATGCTACTTATATTTTTATTTAAAAATGTGAAGCAACAGCTAATATTTTAAAAAAAATACATGTGTTATATTTTTGCTTAATTATCTACATGTAAAATTAATAATGTTTTGTAATTATATGAGAATTTGAATGTTTTATTTATTGTTGTTTATATAATGATATTTTACTACATGAATTGATTAAAATTCAATAAATATTTTAAGGATCACGTATTATTGTCATTGTTTTTCAAAATCTAATCAAACATTTTAATTGGAGTAAAAAATTCCAAACATAAGTTTTCTTGACAATTAAAAAAAAACTTGTTCCGATAATAACCATTAATATTAGATAAACTAATGATTTTTCTGAACTTCTTAATGAAAATTCATTTTAAATAAAAATGAAATAAAAGGGATGGATAACTACTTCCAATTTTAGTCATAATTTTGTGAACAACCGATTTTGCCAGTCTAGCTGCCATTGACAGACTGCTCCAGTCCAGACTGATCAGCCTATCAAAAAAAGACAAGATGTAGAAGATGTTATTAAAAATTATCATTTTATTTCATTATAATTAGTAGTAGCGTGTGACTTTATTGAAGCATTTCGTATATGAAACTTATCTATGAGACAACAAAATGAGAATGTTGGTGTATGTGAAACACTGGTAATATTGATGCTCCTTTCGGCGAAAGGGTTATCACTCAGAATTTGAAGAGGATATGCCATATTATTGGCTTTTCTGACAACAACCGATGAACCGTATAATATCTTAAGAGAATTGCAGAAGAAATTCCACAGAGCCTAATCACAGAGATCCAATGATATCAGTGATGTTTTTGGCAGGGATTGAAGACAGATTACCGGGTAAAGGCCACTATAAATAACTAAGAGAGAGGCAGATGACCCAACCGGATTGAAGACAGATATTGATGATGTAGATTTTTCTACAAAGATTAATTATACGAACTTCGTTGCCGAGTGACAAGTACTACGACTGTCATACCGAAGGTCCCGGGTTTGATTCCCGGCGATGGCATTATAATTTTCACGTTGCTTTTGGTCTAGTGTAGCATTCAAGTGACCTATCACGTGTAATGATAATCAATCAATCAACAAATCGGGCATGAGAATTGATTTTTGAAGTGTTTTTGTTAATTATATTTAATAATATCTTACCTCAAATTATAATATGTGCTTTACCCTTTACATCGATTTGGCTCGCGCTGTAATGATGTAATGATGTAAAGATTCAACAAAATAATGATAATAATAAATAAGAATAATGTGACTTATATTAAGAAAACGGTCGAATAAAGAAGCCCGATATTTAAATTCTTAAATCCTTCACTATATATCGAATAATTAATGTTTTTAATTGAAACTTCTTGGTAGAAGTTTATTTTAAATAATGAAAACAAAAATATTGATACGAAATTTCTTTATTATTATGTATTTAGTGTGCTTCTACTTATGTTTATGTTCAGGCAGCAACTTCCAGAAGATGGCAGCAAGCTGCCGAAACCGGTCGAATATAAACCCAAGTAGAAGCACAAATACATAATAATAAATAAATTTTGTATAATTTTTTTTTTCATTATCTATATATCGGAGAAAACAAAACTTTGCATTCGTAAAATACTCATTAGGCTAGTGACTTGGATGCGCAAAGCGTTGTGGATTTTCTAATTTGAGCTCAAAATTCTAATGTGAAATTTCGGCACAGTCCGTGAGGATAATATATGGCGACACGGCATACTTTGAGTTGTGCGAACTATACAAGCAACCAGACATCGTCACGTTTATAAAAATTCAATGGCCTAGGTGGGTTGGATATTTGGTGCGAATTGAGGAGCTGCTAACACATGCAAAGTTGACATTTACAAGATCGTAGGGAAAACGCAATGTAAGAAAATCACAGCTTTGATGGTTGGGCGGTGTTCTGAAGGACCTGCATTTGCTTAGAGGAGGGGTGGAAGTCTAAAGCTCAGCAAGGGTCGGCTGAAAAATATTTTTGGAGGCAGCCTAGGTTCACCCAACACTGCAGAAATAAATAATGAAGAATCTTGTTAGAAAATACCAACAAAAAAAAATTCTCCAATAAATTGACTTTCTAACAAGTCTCAATCCTGTGGATTGGTTTGCAGCAAGTCTTAACATCTTTGCTGGTACTAGGGATGCCAATTAAGTTTTTATTGTGGGAGTTTCCTGATTTTCCTTATTAACCTGATTCCTGTTTATTGATTTTCATATTTTGTATATATTACAACAAGTAATTTGATACCGATTTCTGTATACAACTTTTAAGCAATTTATTCTCATGACATGTGATAGATATCCAGTCTATTGCCATTTTTTATTCCCTCGTATATTCTACAATACCAAAGAAAGAGTAATGCTGTGACACTTTCATAGTGAGTTTGCCATAGTTTTATTTATTTATTTATTTATAAATTTAAAACGCTCTTTACATCATGACAGCATGAACCAAATCGATGTAAAGGGTATTATAGATATCATAGTGATTCTCGTGACATGTGATAGGTAGCTAATCGATCGCCATTTTATTGTCACGTTTCACCTACACCAGTCTACACCAGACCAAATAAAGTGTGACAATCACACTGCCCTCGCCGGGAATCGAACCCGGAACCTTCGGGGTGGCAGTCAACGTACTTACCACTCGGCCACGAAGGTCGTCAAAGGTCGTCATAGTTTTTACTACGCTACTACGAAGGCCGTCTGACTATAATAAAATTGAGATTATTATATTATATATTTGTTAAGCGGTCAATACGTGATACGTCTTTGAATAAATTTTCGAGCTTTATTTGTAAGGATCGTATTTCACGAGCGCTAACAGATTGTTGATGTTAAGTGAGGTTTAACGAGTGTTATAAATCACAACAATTGCGTTCAATTATATTCACATAAACTCCGGGTAAACTGTTCAAAACACGCAAGGCTGTGCCCAGGAATACAGCGAAACCCGACGAGTGAAAAGTTTTCATCTTAAAGTTATAAAACAGCCGGATAATAATAATATACCTGTTCCTACAAACTAGGGTTGGTAAGTATTCGAAAATTAATACACAAATCCGCGTTCTTACAAATTCGCGTTTGAGAATACATTTTTTGAAACTGAATCTTTTGTAGACATTAAAAAATAATGCAAGAAATAATGTAAACAACACGATAAATGTTTTCGAGATCTTATGTATATCCGTGTATTTTGGTAACCTTTTAACCAACGTTTAGGAGCTCGTTGTAGTATCCATCTTCAGGGTCGTATCTTTATAAAATCCCAAATGTATCAATGGAAGAAAATTCCAAGATCCAATAAATATATAGTTACCAATAGTATCTTCGCACTTCCTAAACCATTCTAAGCAAAAAATAAGTGTCATAACTGTATTTTTATACCAATTTTTTATTTAATTATGCATTCATAACAAATTAATTTTCTAACGAGTGAATTTTAACTCTTAAAATTTAAGATTAATCTTAGAATTGTAATTTTGAATTTGAGTAAATAAAGTATGCATATTAGTTGAAAAGTTGGATAAACCTTCATGGTTGCATTACACGAAATAAAAACGCAGAGAAATCGTTTCACAACAACCACTCCATTTTATAAGAAATTTAAATTCCAAAGACCTTTCCTTCATAATTGTTACACAAAATTTTACAATATCGTTTGCTGATACAACCATATTTCTATGAAAAATAATTCGTCAACTAAGTTAATGATAAAATATTAAATTATTGTATAAATCAAATTTCATGATGTACTCGTATACTCCTGTTTTATTTTGAAATAAAAATATTTTTTTTTCTTATGTAGTTTTTCTTTAAAAAATACATATTAAGATACATTCAGTTAGTATTTGCTAATCTAGAAGATTTTTTTTATGTAGGAACATTTTACTTTGCTAGGGCATTATATTTTCCGCAAAAAACACCACATTCACATAATAATAATAATAATAATAATAATAATAATAATAATAATAATTAAAATAATAATAATATGCCAACATTTAAAGCGCCGTTTTTGTGATGTAAGCACCGCAAGGGCCCATATTATTGAAAAAAAAATTAAAACTAAGGTTTTTATCAATTTTTGATGATCAAAACACGTAATTCAGTTTAATATAATATATGTTTTATTATTTTTCTGCTTTGATAACAACAACAATGTATCAAAACGTAATTTTTATAACATTGACTTAAACTAAAATATAAATCATGGAATTTAACATTTATAATTTTTTTATGAATTTTAATTGTATCTCAATAGAGACGAAGATGCAAACTGGAAATTGAATATGTTTGATCAAGGTGTTTACAGGACTTATGACCTGTCATTGGTTGGCTTAAGCGCACCGTGGGTGAAATCCAGGATTCGTATACAAGTATAAGTATACATTCACAAAAAATATTATAATTTTTTAGTCGATTGTAACAGCTGTCTCGACAACTTCGAAAGAAAAATGATCTTATCGTTTTTATTTATACAGTTAATAATGTTATAAATGTAAAAAAGAAGTGAGAAAATTGGTTTATATTAAATAAGATGAAGCATATTTGTGAGAGTTGCACATAAGCAGAGTTAATTATAATTAAGTTCTTAATTGCTTTTAGTTGAAAACGGTTATATATGTATATTGTAGATTAATGAATGTTTGAATCGTTGAAATTCGCATGCACATTTGCGGATCTCAACATTACATTACCAGACATCTCTATTACAGACCCTTAGGGTAACCCAGGAATTTAAATGAGAAATTCAGTAAAGATTTTCTCACAATAAGGGCTTTATTTCAAAAACTTGGTGTTAACACACTTTTCGGTTAAGGGATTTTCGGATTTATCTCGCGTTTCTTTGTATCTTTGTTCATTGAAAGGTTAAAAAGTACAGAGCAATGGTTTTTGATGCCTAAATGTATTTAGAATTTTGAGGAGTACACAATAAACTATTTTTGTAATAATTAAAACAAATGAAAACGTCTGTTTTCTAGAAGTTTTATTATAATATATGTGAATATAATATTCAGCCTGTCTTAAGCATTATCAAACATGCACATTTGATGATACCTTTGACTGGCCAAACATTCTATTCACATGAATTATAATTAAACAGACGTTTTCATTCGTATTTTTTATTTTATTTGAAGATTTAAATCATTGTTTAAGAAATAATCCATATAACAATTAATATTATCTGTTTTTGAATGTATACAAATACTTGTAGACAAATACTGGATTTTACCCATTGCGGGTTAATCATTTTTAAGGATTAATTGTATCTCAAAAGAGACGAAGATGTAAAATGTTTTTTTTTTTGTGGAAACAGAATATGGTAGTCGAGGCGTTTACAGGACTTATGACCTGTAATTTGTTGGGTTCAGTGATCGCTTTATGTTAACAATATTCCCCATTCCGCCCTTCTTACGACCACCACGTCTGATAATTTTTTTTTAAAGATGTATATATGCTACTATGTTAAGAAACACATCACATTTTTAGGTCAATCTACACTAGCGCCATCTATTAAGATTATATGTAAGCATTAAGCAGACAATTTTTCTGTAAACACCTCGACTGCCATATTCTGTTCCCAAAAAAAACTATTTACACCTTCGTCTCTATTTAGATATAATTAACTTTATCTGATTTCATATTTTTAAAAAAACTTTATCTTTTAGTATATATTAATTAAAGCTTAAGAATATAACGTAGATCAGTTATTCCTTAAGTGCTCAATATCGAGCCCCAGGGGTCGATTCCGATCTACAGGGGGTCCATGAAAATGAAGAAAAAAAAGGGGTTGCCTGAGATGTAAATGGGGGTCCACAAGAGTGGATCCCATTATGGCAAGCTCTTAACAATATTTTGTTTTCCTGCAAATGTATTAAAATGTTTCTTTTTTAGTTAAAACAAAATTTATATACTGCCCAATCTAACTAGAATTCAGGAAGTTGAGTTCAATGATTTTACAATCGATGTTTTAAAAAAAGCTTATATCACATTACGTAGGTAAAAAATCTCACTAGGGTGAACTATTGTTCATTTTATGAAGGTTTTGTACGAAGAAAACGCTTTTTAAAAATATTGTATATTCAGTATCCGATGGGATTTTTGTTTGTGTTTACACGTCCATGAAGGTTTTGGACACAAGTTTATGGAAGAAATTCCTTTAGAAAAGTGCTAAAAACGACGTTTTTGTCAGTTTAGCGATCAGGTATTTTCGAAAAAATATTTTGACCCAGTTCGCTGATATCATCTATACGGCGATGCTGTGGAAGAGAGCGTCCTCGGGGGAATTCTATGACAATGTGATTTTTACACTATTCAGTATGTTGAAAAATTAATCCTGGTGTACAATTTTTTTAGGCTTTCGTAGAAAACAACATTTTCATTGGCATTGTACACACGCTAAAACGTATATTTTTATTTCTACTTATAGATTATCTGTTACTTAAGTATTAATTGTATCTCAATATAGACGAAGATGCAAATTGGAAAGAGAATATGGTTGATCAAGGTGTTTACAGGACTTATGACCTGTCATCAACACCTTGATCAACCATATTCTGTTTCCAATTTGCATATTCGTCTCTATTGAGATACAATTAATTCTTGAATTGATAACCCGCAATGGGTGAAATCCAGTATTCGTGTACAAGTATTTGTAGGCATTCAAAAAAATGTTGTTACTTAAGTATTTAATTATTGATTTTTATTTTACATGCAACATTATCGTAAATAGTTTAAATCTGGAAAAAGTATGTGAAAAAAATTATATAATAAAACAACTTTGTATTTAACCACGGTAGGGTTATTATATTAATGCCAACTAGTTTCGCTTGGACCCAAGTTTCATCAGGGCAGTATAACAACAAAAGTTAGATTGTTATACTGCCCTGATGAAGCTTGGGTCCAAACGAAACTAGTTGGAATCAATATAATAACCCTGCCGTGGTTATGTACAAATTTGTGTTTTTTTTATATAATTTTTTTAAATGTCTAACCACAAAGTGAGTGCTTTATATGAAGAATTAAAAGTATGATTTTTTTTCGTAGGCCATTTGAACCTTATTACAGTTACAGTTTTTTGATATTATATTGATTGACATGACATGTGATAGGTAGCTAATCTATGCTAATTTTATTGTCACCTGAATTCTTTACCAGACCGAACCCGAGACTTTTGGTATGGCAGTCAGATCTCTTACCATTCTGCCACGATGGTGTGTATGTTAGGAACGAAAGTTTGTATATTTACAAAGGATGGGCGAGTGGATAGGGAAATTGAAAAAAGGGTTGGGGGTAGGCAACAAAGTAAATGGTGCACTTATAAGCTTATTTTTTGCTGGGTTTCACATCAAATTTTATTCTTAGCTATTGCATTACAACGATATAATATTGATGTCTTCATAATTATAATCCAAGTCTTCATATATTGAATCCATATTGGTTTAGAATCGACATGCCGAAAAACTTGTGGATTTAGCAAGGTGAAACATGTCATCCATAAACTAAAACAACGCTGAATAATTATGAATGAAAACGTATATTTTTTATTATATAAGAATAACATGTTTCGCCTCGCTTAGACATTATCAAATGTGACAAACGGATTTGATAACATTTGTATTTCCAAAGCGAAACATGGTATTTCGATTAAATTAATAAGACTTCTAGAAAATATGCGTTTTAAATATACTTTATAAAACCTACGTAAATATACACATTAAATACTAAAAGTTTTATCCAGTTTACAATGGTGTTTTTGTACCGATCCTTATGTATGGAAGCGAAGCATGGCACGGGCAAAAAAGGATAAAAGTAGAATAAATGCAGTAGAAAATAGATCTCATAGACGAATGCATCATAAATCTGTGTATGATAGTGTCGAATAAAAATATAAATTAAATAAATACTTGTACAGCGCGTAGGATAGTGTAATAAACAAAATTATTATTTTTTGACGAATTTTTCTGTTTTGTTTTAGGTTTAATATATTTTATGGAAGTAAATTATTTCTTAATCTCAGCAAATAAATTACTAACAGGAAATAGACCTACAGGAAAACCACCCAGACGATGGCAAGACATCTACATCCCAGGAACAGATTCCGAGAACTAACAGGAAACAGTCCTAAATAAACCAGAAAAATGAGAGATCAAGAAGCAATAAACTAATGCGATATCATTGTGAAATAATTTTCCGAACACTAAACAATATTTTTGTAACAAAAATATTTTACGTTTTTGAATGTATACAAATACTTATAGACAAATACTGGATTTTACCCATTGCGGGTTAATCATTTTAAAGGATTAATTGTATCTGTATTAATTGTATCGTGCGCTGCTCATCATATGCAGATTTCAAAAGAGCCGCACAAGACAGGGAAGAATGGAAGAGAAGAATAGAAGAAATTGCTGCAAACCAATCCCAGGATTGAATCTTTCTAACTAACTAATTGTATCTCAATAGAGACGAAGATGGATATTGTTTTTTTTTGTGGAAACAGAACATGGTAGTCGAGGCGTTTACAGGACTTATGACCTGTCATTGGTTGGGTTAAGCGATCACTTTATGTTAACAACATTCCCCATTCCGCCCTTCTTACGACCACCAGGTCTGACAAAATTTTGGAACTATTTAAAAAATATATTTTCTATTAACCCTCCCTTCCCTTTGATGGGTATCTTCTACACGTTGCTTCTAATAACCATCAATATCTAAAAAAAAAATATTAATAATAATCAGAATTCATCGGGTACATCGGAGGTATTTTGTGAACATCGGAAACAAAATCCGTAGCGCTGAGTACGCGACACTATATTCGCATCTCACTCTTGCATATGTTCTAGCTCAATGTTCTCACTCTCGCCGCCGGCAGTCGTTTTCGGGCTTGCAACCAGAGCGGACCTATGCCCGTTCCGTGAGCGTTGTTAGATGGTTTTTTAATGTTTTTAGCAATTAAATCTTAATTATTATAATTTTTTACTTCAAATAATTTACTTAAAATTGCTATTTTTTTAACGCGTACTGACTACCCTACACCGGAACGCACGTTTTTATTTTAGCACCGTAAGGGAAATTTTAACGAAGTATAGAATATCTTGTATACTATAAAAAACGAGTTTAATATCTTTGTCAAACGTTGACTTGTTGTATAGACGTATTTTAGATGTGATTAAAGGATTAAACACTGAACACAAACACGTAATTTGTTTTATATGATAATAACAGTCTATTTTGCTTAGACAGACATAAGAAATTGGGCCAAAGTCACCCCAATATTACCCGTCTGTGTATATACCGTAATATTGTATATAGAGGATGAAATAAACGCCAGAGGCAGTTATGTGATCAATAACCAAAAGAGAAGCAGTCATATCCAGTTAGAGAAATGAGGAAACTATCCAAAGGTATAATATTTGTTTATTGGTTCAAAAAATATTATTCTGTGAATGATTTAATAAGATGATGTAAACGATTTTATACTTTAATACATATTTTTGGTGGTATAACATTTAATGATACAATTTCTGGTACACGTATTTGGAACAATGAACAATGATGTACATCTCATTATTAAGTATTTAATTAACTCACTAATTAACCATCACACCGTTTCCCTGAAGGAGTAGGCGAAAAATAGACTGCCACATTGTTCTTTTCTGACATACTTCTCTCGCTTCCCCAACATTCATACATTGTGTCATGCACGCACGTCGATTTATCTGCCTCCTTACGTGAACGACATACGATATTTGATTTATTTGATCGTGCGAATTTTTCCTAAGTCTTCCCCTATTTCTAATTCCGTTTACATCGTTGACATATACTTTCTTCACCATTATGTCATCATTTTCATCATCATTCATTTTTACATGTGTCCAAACCATCTGAGTAATACTTAATACATTATTAAATAAAACGATGTTTTTTAACTACTTCCACTTTTGTCTTTATTTAGACAGCGACCGGTTTCGCCAGGCTCGCTGGCATCGACAAACTGGTAACACTATTGTTAACTTAGTCCTTTATATACATACAGATCAGGGGTGGTAAACATGATTCTATACAAAAATAATCTTCAAATATTTATGTAAAATTTTTCTGAATTTAACTATTGGTATTACAGGTATTCTTGGAGGTTCGTGTTTAATATAATGGGTTTTAATTTTTATTATCTCTTACATATTCATATATAATTTTTGAAAAAATGGTAATTTTGTTTAAATTTTTACTGAATTTAAATATTATATGTTATAGTTCTTGGTCCGTAAGGTTGGCCGCGCCTTATTCGGTTTTCCCAATCCATATAGCTGCTAGGGTCTGGAATCAATCAAAAACACATTTTGGGCAGTAATCGATTCCAGGAATATTTTTTTATTTTTTTTTAATTTTTTTTTTTTAATTTTTTTTTTTTATGATTACTTGATTACTGCCCAAAATGTGTGAAAATTTAAAATGAACTTCCATCAAGAGATTTCAGTTAAATCATTTGATTATCTTAATACATTAATTTGCTTACAATAATTTCATTCGCACTGCATTCACTTATTATATTTTCATTCGATACTCTATCATACACAGATTTTCTACACATTCATCTAAGAAATCGCATTTTACTGCATTTATCCTACTTTCCTCATTCTTTTGCCAGTTCCATGCTTCACTTTCATACTTTAAGGTCGGTTCAAGAACACCATTATCCTCTGCCATTCTAGCTTTTTTGAAAAGGCTTTTGTTTGTTATGACAACTTAAAGTATTTTATCTGAATATAAATGTTTGTATTATAAAATAAATTTATTTATTATTTTCCACGATGACAATGAGGCAAAATTCCATATCAAATAATTTATACGCGTATATTTATAATTTCATCGAAATGCCATGTTTCGCCTTGGAAATACATTATCAAATGCATTTGATACATTTTATATTGTCTAAACGAGGCGAAACATGTCATTTTATAATTAAATAAGGAACTTTTTCATTCATAATTATTCAGCTATCTTTTATTTTATAGATGACGTGTTTCGCCTTGCTAAAGCGTTTCAACATTTGATCAAAATTTAATGAGGCGAAACACATGACTTCCATAATAGAATATTATATAATAATATTTCCCTGAAACAAACGTTGTCTTCAGTATTCAATAATTTATATATTTTTAAAATAAATAAGGACATTAAATTTCCCATTTGGATACAAATTCACAAGATTTGTCGGCATGTCGATTCAAAAGAAAGAAATGTTTTTTTCATTAAAAGTATGTATAAAAATTTTTTGATCTTCAATTCACAATATGAAGATATGAATTCTAATTATGAAGACATCAATATTACATCGTTGTTATGCAATAGCTAAGAAATTTGATTTGATACTCAGCGAGAAATAAGCTTATCTTCAGAATGAAATAATATGAGTCGGGTCCCTTTTGATTTACATGTTGAAGATCTCATTTTGTTTTGATTACATTTAATCAGGTTTTATTTCAAAGACGCGGGTACCTTTTGGAAGAGATGAGGTTAAATAATACGATTCAATTCAAATGAATTTTCTCGGAAAATCTTAAAGAGAAATGCGATGAGCTCCAGGGTTTTATTTCCTTTTATTAAAATTTCGTACCGAGCCCGTGTTTCTTAATTTTAATCGGATTTATCATTATTTTTAAAGGACAAAGACAATACAATGGTTAATCTTATGTATGTATCTGTTGTGGTTTATGAAAACATAATAGTTTGATCTCAAAGACGAAAGTGTGTAAATCTGTAAATGCAAATATTAGGTCCTTACATATGAAATTGGCGTTTTGTATGGGAGGAACATAAAGTTGATTTGTTTTAAATATAATATATTTATTTAAACAAAGTATGTACCATTGCTATCTATGCACTTTTGCCATCTCATAGGTAGTTCATCGATCCCTTTACTAAAAAAAACATTCGGACGGGAATCAATAAAATCTTTGAAGTCGGTTTGGACTGCCCCATCGGAGTTGAATTTTTTCCCTTGCAAGAAGTTATCCAAATTTCGAAAAAAATAGTAATCTGTTGGGGCAAGGTCCGGAGAGTACGGTGGATGTCTTAGACATTCCAATTGAAGCTCTTCTAATTTGGTAGCCGTCTGTTGTGCAGTGTGTGGTCTAGCGTTATCATGAAGCAGCAGTGGGCTAGAGCGATTAACCAGCCTCGGTTGTTTAGCAGCTAGCTTTTCCATCATGGTTTGCAGTTGCTGACAATAGACATCTGCCGTAATCGTCTGGCCAGATTTAAGAAAGCTGTAGTGAACGACACCAGCACTTGTCCACCAAACGCTCACAAGTAACTTTTTTGGAGTCAATTTTCCCTTGGGGCATGGTTTGGCTGGTTCGGCAGGGTTCAGCCATTGCGATGAGCGCTTCCGATTATCATACAGGATCCACTTTTCATCACAGGTAATGATTCGATTCAAAATCCCTTCATTATTGTGCCGGTTGAGTAATGCAACGCAGCAGTCAACGCGCGTTTGTTGATTTGCTTCACTCAATTCGTGAGGTACCCACCTTTCAAGCTTTTTCACCTTCCCAATTTGCTTCAAGTGGATTAAAACAGTTTTATCACTAACACCGCAGCCTGCAGCTAACTCGGACGTGGTTTGCGATGGATCCGCTTCCACAATAGCCTTCAATTCTTCATTATCAACTTTGGTCTCCGGCCGTCCACGGGGCTTGTTCTGCAGGTCGAAATTTCCAGAACGAAAACGTTGGAACCAAAAACGCACTTTGTTTTCTTTTGCGGCACCGTCGCCATACACATCATTAATCCTTCGAGCCGTTTCTGCAGCACTGGTGCCACGGTGGAACTCGTACTCGTAAATAACGCGATATTTCAAGTTTTCCATTTTGTAAACTGAGTGACGCAAAGAAAAAAAAACAATTGAGGAAAAAACAAATGAATTATAATTTTCAAAACACAAATACTTGAGTAAATAGCTGTATAAATTTGAATTTGAAATTCTTAACCAAAGAGAAGATATGTGAGATCAAAGTTGCCATTACGGCAAAACGCCAATTTCATATGTAAGGACCTAATATAATAAGTGAATGCGGTGCAAATGAAAGCGTTATTAGCAAAATAATGAAAGTGTCGTTTAGATGGTTTGGACACACGAATTTAAGGGACAAAGACAATACTTTGGCTAACCTTATGTATGTATCTGTTGTGGTTTATGAAAACATAATATTTTGATCTCAAAGACGAATGTGTGTAAATCGGTAAATGCTAAGTGATGGTTAATTAGTTACTTTTTTTATAACTTCGTTTTTTTTAGAATTCAATATTTGATTTATTTGATCGTGTCACGTTTTCCTTGGTCTTCCTCTATTTATTGTTTTATTTACATCGTTAACATAAACTTTTTTTTACTATTATTTCTTCATAAATAAATATATCAAATATTGAATGTCGGCCACGTGAGAAGTCGGAGAAATCGACGCGCGTGCATTACACGATGTATGAATGTTAAGGAAGCGAGAGAAATATGTCTGGGAAAAAAAGTGTGGCAGTCCATTATTACTGCCTACCTTTTCGGGGAGACGGCGTGTTGGTGAGTTAGTTAGGTAGTTAGTAAATATTTTGACAATTTTTTTCTAAGAATATTTGAAAATATGTTAAACCAAGTGATCTCAAATAACTTCCGCGTCGTACTTTCAATACCCGGGTGGTGGTCTATGAAATAGAACGACCAGATTTCTTTTTCACAATAATGAGCTATTTTCTGATCATATTGGAGATGTGAATCGGATGATTAAATAATCTTAAATCCTTGACGTTAATTTCGAAAGTTTCTTTTACATTAAACCACACGTTAACAATATTAATATTGATGATAACGTATTTTTGTATGGAAACACAAAAAAGACCATCACGTCATTTCCTCGAAAAGGTAGAGAAAAAAGCTAGACCAGCTCTACATTCCTTCCTAATTTCAGCTTTTCAAACTCTGTTATACATCATTCATTAATTTTGAAGAACGGGAACGGGAGAATATCTCGTCTCAGTCCTGGTTAGCTCTTCAGTGGGTAGAGAGTAAAAAAATATCCTAGCTCAACCAGTTTTAAGTTGGTCGTGCAACACAATGAGATGGATCTATCCTTCCTTCTTACATGTGCATGCCAGTATCTTCTCCTTTGCCTTCCCCGCCTAACAACATCCTCGATCTCGCATATCTTATAATTGAGTTCCTAATTCTATCGTGTAGTATTTTGCCAGATATGTTTCTGAGCGCCTTTATTTCTGACATTATGAGTGCATTTTTTGTGATGATGGTGTCCGCCCTGTATTCGGTTCCGTATGTCATGATGGGTCGTATTGTAAATAGTGATTTTTTAAAAATAAATTAAAAAATACAATCGTTCTTCTAGTTCAGATCGGTTTCAATTAGCTTTTATCTCAAAAGATACATTTAGGTTGTAAGCAGTTTTTTTTTGTTAAACTTTAAGACACATTTATTTCTATGTTATTGTATCTATGTGTGTAGAAGTATCTATGAATATGTAATAAGAGCGTACAACATGATGAATCTATTCTGTCTACGCAGTAAGCCCTCACAAAAATACGTTAACGTTTAAAGAACGCGAAGGTACAAAGCCTGTCAAAAATACCACTTCATAAATTATTTAAGTTTATTAATATGTACGAAGCGCGGCCCCTGAGGAATTCCCAGTAACTTCTTATGCCTAACAGCTACCCCTAATGTAAGGGAAACGAAAGGAATCTACCAGAAATTGTATGTCATATGCCTACCCTCTTACGTCGTGTACCGGACGTAGTATTCTAGTGGTGCAAGTCAAACTCAAATATATGAGTACTTTATATTAACTATGTGACCGCTACGTCAGACTTTAGTCAGATTAATAAATCATGCGCATCAGGGTTGCGAGTGCTTGTTTATTGATTTTTTTTAAATAAAATTCAGGGATTAGATATTTATATAAATAATAATTGCTACAATGAAATGTTTTGTAAGAAAAAAATTTCTTAAAAGTAACACTTTATTAACATATATAATCCGCCAACGAAATATGTGTCGCTTTGTGATAACAGTTATAGTAACATTTGCTTAGCTTTCTAAGGATAAATACAATTTTGTTATCAAAATAATTTTCTCTTTATTTTTTATATCTCCAATATGTATATTGTATTTAGATTTGAATAGATATTAAAAAACATTACATTTTCACAACACTTTATTGCACTATTCCCATTTACTTTCGGATAGTTTTCATCTTTCTTCTGTGTACAAATAAAAATAATTAAATATCATAAAATACATCTTCTTCTTCTTCCCAACGTTGGAGATCGCTGCAGAAAAGGCATCTCAATCCTGCACTACTTGGAACAGGTTCTGAACTATTGTAATTCCTGTCGACTCTTGGATGTTCCGCAGCCAGGACAGCTGCCTTCTACCATCTCCCGACATTCCTCCACTTTACCCATTAATATCAGTCGAAGGAGGTGGTATTTTTCTCCCCTTAGCGCATGACCCAAATGATGAGACCTTTCTAATTTTCACACTCGACAACAGCTCTCTATTAGCTCTGGCTCTACGTCTACATTATTGACCCTATTGGTCCACGGTATACGGAGAATTCTGCGGTATATCCACATCTCGAACGCTTCGAACCGGTTCATTACATTCACTTTCAGAGTCCAGGTAACAGACCATATATAACATTTAATCGTTCTTTGTCGGAGTTTCAAGATAAGATTATCGTTGCAAAATAATGTTCTCATTTTATTCACTCGTGCAACTTAAATTCTGCATTTTAATTAATATTTTTTGCTAAAATAACTGTGTCATCAGCATACCTGATGTTATTAATAATAACTCCATTAACCTTCACTCCCAGGCTGGAGTTTTCAATACATTGGAAGACTTGATTGGAATACAAGTTAACCAATAGAGGTGACAAAATGCAGCCTTGTCAAACTCGTCTGCGTATAGCTATATAATATTGTAAAATTGTTTACAAATAATAAAATACATAATTGATAAAAATTGGGCGGAATTAAGCCTTGAGTTAGAGGTGTATTTTTATTTATTAGGATTATATGAATAAAAATATTATGGTTACCTATTTTTTTCTGCGCCATATCAAGGTTTTTCGGCGTTGATCACCACTTTTACAAATGCAACTCTGTCTAGCGCCACTCGGAATAAATCCGCCGCGCTCCTTATTCAAGTTCAGTATCTTATATTGCACAGTGAAGACGTTTGCCTTCTTCCAGGTCCAGGTTGTCCTCAATTCTTGCCCATAATAAAAAAATAGGATATCTGTCTCCAAGCAAAATGTAATTCAGACATGAAATTGTATGGACCTTAATGCTTTTCAACAATTCTCTGCTGCAATGAACTATCCTTAAACTCATCGCTTACCAAATCTGAAGCATCGTTTTGTGTACCCACAAATTGAATATCTCTTACCAATTTATAGTATGCGCTTTTAGAGTATAGGTTTCCAAACCATTCAACAGAACATACCAGACATAGCACTTCCAAATTATCTGGGTAGCTTTCAAATGCCCATGTATTTTAATATACGTAACAAATATAATAATACAAATTATATATAAGACAACACTTTATTGCAAATCTCTGATATGCAAAACATGGTTATTTAAATTGCAAAATATTTATTCTCGCATTACGAAAAAAACAACTTTAATAACTCAATGCTTTGGAACATAAATATTTTTTTGGAGTAATCGAACTAGATTTTTTCACGTATACATATTTTTTTATGATCATTAAGATGGTTTGGACATATGAAAAGAATAAATGAAGAAATAATGGTAAAAAATATACATGTTAATGGTGTAAATAGAACCGGAAATAGAGGAAGACCGAGGAAAACGTGGCACGATCAAATAAATCAAATATTGAATGTCGGCCATGTGAGGAGTCAGAGAAATCGACGTGCGTGCATGACAAGATGTATGAATGTAGAGGAAGCGAGAGAAGTATGTCAGGACAGAACAGTGTGGCGTTCCATTCTTTCTGCCTACCCTTCCGGGGAGACGGCGTGATGGTTAGTTAGTTAGTTATATCTATCACAGACAAAAAGCTGTAAACTCTCCAGCTGTAATGCTATGTGTCAAAAATATCGGTATTTTGTAACGCGCATGGTGAAGAAACAATATATTTAGTTGTATTTAAGCCTATTTTCCCCCGAATCCTACCTGCCTGCCATATTAGAGAACGATGTCATTAAGTATAAGGAAGCCTCCCCAATGATGCCCGTTGAGCGTCATTATCCAGGAACATTACCCGGGGCGGCTGTGGACGGAGATTACTAATCACGTTTATTCCTAGCTATAACTTACTCCTAATTAGAGACATTATTATTGTTAAATAAGACGCTACTACTTTCACGAAGCCGGATTTTTATATCTATAGTATACCGAACAGATCATTAAAAATGTATAATGATACATTCCATCGGTGATGTAAGCTTACAAGACAAGATTACAAAAGTATAAAAAGATCTCAAGCAATACTTGTTTTTTAAACAACGAAAACATTTTTGGGGGGTGTGGTGAGAGTTAAAAGCAGTGGACGTTTCAGCGTTTATTGCAGATCACAAGTAATCATACGTTAACAGTATTATGTACTCGTGATGGAGCGTGCGCCTGAACGTCGATAGCAGCTGGGGCTGATGGCTCGCTGGGCAGTAGCGTCGGTCGGCTGGAGCGAAGGCTCGTCGGAAGGTACGTGGCGTAGCAGTGTAGACAGTAGCGTAGCTTGGTGGGAGAGACGGAGGTTCTTTGTACGTAAACTTGACGGCGTAGACTCGTGTCGGTTAGAAGTCGCAAGAAGTAATATTGTTCATAGTGGTCGGATGTACCGCTTTTATATGCTTTGCTTCCCTTTTCACACGATGCTCTGATCTAGTGAACTAGTGACCCGTGTGAATAAATCTGGGCCCCGATTCATCACTTTTGATAAGTAGGTCCTAGGTTAGGCGTTTTCGGTTATTCGTGTAATATATTTTAATGAATTATGCTGATTCAGCAGTCGAAGTCCACTTATATGGGTTATGCATTTAACCCCGACACATTATTTTACATTAATTATTTAACATTATTTAAAACGAACGAAGACAATTTACATGAACTACAAGCCCTGGTGTCTAGTATGTATGAGGTATGCAAGCGATACGATTTGATGATGAATGTGAATAAGTCCAATGTAATGATTTTCGAAAAAGAAGAAAACATGACAGTCTGTAACATAAGTGTAAATGGTAAAAATCTGGAACAAGTGGATAAATTTGTTTATTTAGGAAGTATGTTAACAAAGCTTGGGAGAGTGGAGAAGGATATTGAAAGGAGGGTTGGGGCAGGCAACAGAGTAAATGGTGCACTTAAAGTTGTCATCGCAAACAAAAGCCTATCGAAAAAAGTTAAGATGTCAGTGCGTAATAGTGTTCTTGTGCCGACCCTTATGTATGGAAGTGAAGCATGGAACTGGCAGAAGAAGGATGAAAGTAGAATAAATACAGTAGAAATGAGATCTCTTAGACGAATGTGTGGATACTCTGTGTATGATAGAGTGTCGAATGAAAATATAAGTAGTGAATGCGGTGCGAATGATGGTGTTATAAACAAAATAATGAAAGGATCATTAAGATGGTTTGGACACATGAAAATAATGAACGAAGAAAGAATGGTAAAAAAAGTATAAGTTAACGATGTAAATGGAATTAGAAATAGAGGAAGACCGAGAAAAACGTGGCACGATCAAATAAATAGATTGAATGTCGGCCACGTGAGGAGTCAGAGAAATCGACGCGCGTGCATGACACGATGTATGAATGTTAAGGAAGCGAGATAAATATGTCAGAAAAAAAAGTGGGGCAGTCCATTCTTTCCATTCGGGGAGACGGCGTGATGGTAAACTAGTTAGTTAGTTTATAAAGCAAACGGAAAACAGGACTTAAAAATGAAATCTAACAGATGAATCTATAAAAAATATTCATTTTATAGAAGGTCAAATACAGATTTCAGAAGAGAAGAAGAACTGCAAAGGAAAATGGTATGATCGGAAAATTTTATGTTTCATCTTGATATTTTGGTCACGTGGGAATTATTAATGAATAGTGAAGAAAATTTACGCTTATAATGTGATTGGAGATTGATATAGAAGTATAAACGGGAATGAATGGCACGATCAAATTAATCAAATATTAATTTCTTCTTGTGACATTAGATCCGCGTTTTATAAAAACAATAATTTAGGTAAATTAATAAAAAATAATAAAGACAAGGAAGAAAATTTTTCCCCACTAGTATAATATTTTTATATTGGTAAAACAAGGCGTCATTTTAAATTAATATATAAGAGCACATTAGATGTCGTTCTAATATTTTTTTGAATTTGCTAACCACCTCAGATCATTCATTTGATAAAGATATTGGTGTTGAAATTTTGCATGTTTGAGCAATTTCGAAATTTTAGAAATTAAAAAATCAATTATAAATAATGAAAATATTATAAATAAATAAATAAATTGAAAGTCAAGTTCAATCTTTGAGTTATTTTCTTTGTTGTTAGTAATTACCTGAACACAAAAAGAACTTTAAATATTTATTTTAAATTGAAACATAATATTTGTTATAACAAAAGCATAAACGTTCCAAAATAAATCTTTATAACATCATGTAAACAATTTTATAATATTTTTAAAAAATTTTCTCTACTGAAGAAGGACTGATTATCCGAAACATGTCTATGTAATTTAATTTTTTTTAATATAAGTGTTGTATGTACAAAGGGGGTTCAAAGGGTAGTAGGGCTACGATGGGGTATGTTTTGCTGGAATGTATGCCTCTACAAAATGTCGTAAGGCGCCATGTTGCATTTACAACAGCAACACTACTATCAAGTCCAACTCTCTAGCGTCCATGAGAGGTCTTTTTAAAGACCCCGCGAACCCCGGGCAATGTGGAACATATTACTTAGTGCTATAGCAGATAGAGAAAGGACGAATGGCGAGTTTCCAGTGCCATAAAACTGGATACACCCAGCTAAGGGAAGGTAACCCCGACAGAAAATCCTCCAGAGAAGGCAAGGAGATACCACTCTGGATATTTTTCCCCAGCTCATCACTATGAAGGGTGAAAGTCAACGTTAGGGAGACCTGACAGGACACAGAAAGAAAAAGAATATATACAAAGTATACAAAAAAGAAAAAGATAGGCAAATGTTAATTGTTGGCCTTTTGAAGTTTTCGAGAAATCGACATGTACTCGTATACTCGTATGTCGCCGCCACCTAGTTAAATGCGCCGCTCAATTTAACGGCTAGGCAGTTAAATTGAATTGTTATATATATTATTATATAAGAGCAGCATATAGCACATGTTATTGGCTGGCCACATTGGCTACATACATTAAGACAAGGCTGCCATACAGCAGCAGCAGCATATATGCTATTGCTGGCTGGCTGTTGCTATGAGTTGCCATACATATACATTGTTGCCATACATTATAGCTACATACACATTATTACATATATACATACATACATACATAGCTAGCATACAGCTATTACATATGCTACATACATATATTGCCATATTATTACATATATACATGTATATGCAAGAATCCTTTGAGATATAAACCCGTTACAAAACAACTACTGCGTGGCGTCACATCCTCCCTCTTTGTCTTTTCGGTAATGGCTGGTTCGATAGAAAATGTTTTCATTTGTAATGCTATGTTTACAAATATTCTGTGTGCTTTGATAACTTACTCGTAGCCTTGAATTAAAGATGAAAGGGCTCACTTCAATACATTAAGAAAAGTGATTTGGAGTTTTGTGAAAATCCTTTACGTTTTGAATAGGTCTATGCGAGTATGTTCTTGATGGCTACCTGCGTCAACTCTAATATCGGCTGTTTAATATTGCTATACCTACGAACAAATATGCCTATTGTTATGCCCAAAAGGCTGGTAATCTTAAACCATGAGATATAATATTCAGATTTTAAATCTTATCTAGAAATCAAAGTGTTCATATATTTCTTATTTTTGTTTTCTATTTCATCAACTTCTTTTTGATGACCCGTTGTAAATATATTTCAGTGCTTTGTTTTTCTAATTTATCATAAGGTATCAAAATTAAGCATAATTTACTCAAATGTATCAAAATAATCAATTTTGAAAACGATTTTTACTTATTATCCTTCTAGTACCTTGTTAGATCCCCCAACGTTGGCGATCACTGCTGCGAAGGTATCTCTGTTCTATGTTTTTTTTCAAGCTGATTCGGGGCTCTATTGAGAACCATTTTGTTATGGAATAAATAGGTCTATTTATTCCTGATAACTACCTGCGGTTACGTCGATACCAATTGTTTTTTACTATGTCACGCAGAGCCAACCTGCTTTTGGTGATGTCAGTCGGAAAAGCATTCGGGTGTTGACTATAATCGATTCGAATTTGAACATTTTTAGTGTCAGTGAGGCAGTGTTCTTAAAAATATGTTATCAATTCTGGAAGGATTATTCTGCTTTACTGACGTAAACGCTTTTGGGATCCTTCTGTTTCTTAACATGTTTATGTAATGTGTTATTGTATTTTTTATCAAATCGTTTTGTTTTTTTTATGTCTCTTATTTTTTTATCACTTGTGGTAAATAAGAATTACTGAATAATTATGATTTATTATTATTTAATGTATATAACTAATAAACTAACTTACCATCATGCCATCTTCACGAAGGGGTACGCAGAAAGAATGGACTGCCACACTTTTCTTTCCCGACAAATTTGATCTATATGATCATGCCACGTTTTCCTCGGTTTTACTCTCTATTTCTAGTTCCATTTGCATCGTAAAAATATACTTTTTTTACCATTCTTTCTTTATTCATAATTTCCATGTATGCAAACCATCTTAAAGAAACTTTCATTATTTTGTTCATAACACCATAATTTGAACCGCATTCACTTCTTATATTTTCATTTGACACTATCATACACATAGTATAACATATTCGTCTAAGAGATCTCATTTCTACTGCATTTATTTTACTTTCATCCTTCTTTTACCTGTTCCATGCTTCGCTTCCATACACAATGGTCGGTATAAGAACACCGTTGTGCACTGCAATTTTCGCTTTTTTGGATAGGTTTTGCCCCTATAATTTTTTTATCTTATATGCGCTATTATATTTATTATCTACAAATTAAATTTTGAAGGTTATCGACATTTATATACTACTATCAATCCAGTCAAGAAATAACTTACAAACGAAAGCGACGAAATCTCACGTCACGAAATCACGGGTGAGTGTTCCATATTCAAATTTATTTTTAATGTATTTGTACATAGTTATGAAAGTATCCGTGTTCTAATGGCAAGCGATAACGGACGCCCATGTAAATAAACAAATAATACAAATATCATCTTATCTATTTCGAGACCCCGTCAAAAACGCGAGTAAACCGGCACTACCGTGCACACACTTACGCTGTATACATATTGTGTATGTAGATAAATATTTGGCATGTTGTGGGTTGTTCGATTATACAAGTATTTACATAACATTACCCCTCCGCACGTGTGTGTGTACATAATAGTGATGCGACGAATTGTCGTATCCGCAAAAGTAGATATTCCGAAACCAACCGAACTGGTCTATATTTTGTCCGAATTGGTGCCTTACCGGTATCCGCTTCACTTCTTACGATGTCATAAAAAAATTGGCTCAATGAATAGATCGGTTCATAGAAACAAAGATTTTTCTCCTAAGGATAGGCAAAGGTTGTAGATTCAGATGGAGCATACTATAAAAGAAATCAATTTGTATCTTCACATTCAAATATTGTCGGGGAGTTAGTAGAAGGCAGTTGTTCTGGCCGCGGAACATAAAAGAATGGACAGGAATGAAAATAAAACAGAACCTGTTCCAAGTGGCGCAGAACAGAGATGCCTTTGCTGCAGTGATCGCTGACGTTGGGGGGACCTGACATGGTACCCAAAGAAGAAAGAAGAAGATATTCAAATAAAGACGTATTTTTTGCTCAAAAATGGCTAAAACTTATTCAATTACATATTAAGTTCTTTGTAAATTTTATTAAAAATGTTATTTGGTCAAAAACACGAAATGAGATAAAAATAAATCGAAAAAAAAACTACAATTGGATTCCTTTATTATTCTAAAGCATGGGTCACCAGACTTTTCATTGGGGCTATACTGATCAATAGTTTTACCTAACGACCACCAGAACCAATCTGCCTCTGGTGACACTGGTGGAAAGAGCAATTTGTCTGCCGAACGCGGTCTCCTCGGAGATCGACGTCTTTCATATTAGTGAAGGTACGTTTAGGAGACAAATACTCTTGACTTCAGAAAGTATCTTGTCTTCCTAATATCAAACCATCTCTAATGCGTTCCTAGTACTATGCTGTATTTTTATAATATTTTACGTGTATTCAATAGATGCCTTAAACATGTTCCTGTTTGTAATGTCTTTTGGGTTAATAAACTGATTTGATTTGATTACTCCAGTGAGTTTCAATGGTCAAAACCGTTTTTATTTTATGGTCATTAGTTGTCGCGGGCTGGATTGATGATACTGGCCGTAGTTTGGAGAATCCTTTTCTAAAGCATTGGTTTCAAACGGAGAGCGGTAGCCGGTCTATAGGTAAATCGCACACAGCTCGACGATTGGTTTGGCAACAATTACCCTGAATATAACACTCAATTAAACTAGGAAACGTATGAATATGAGAACTATACGGAGCTCTGGCATACCCAATATCTATGTCAATAAATACTATTTTTTTATAAAATAAAAAAACTTCTGACTTTTCAGACTCTTACATCACTGTTCAGCAAACAATAAATATGCATATTTTTCTATTTTTTATTTATTAAAGGCATTTTGTTCTTAGAAAAAGACGACACAAGTATCTGCTAGCTGGCTGTACATGGATCATATGAGTGTATTTGTAACATCACTAGCGTGTCTACATACATATCGTGTACATATATATTTCAAGCGAGTAAGGCAAACCCTTCCCGCGGTTTTCCAAAATACCTCGCGACAGGAATTTCGAATTAAGTATTTGACACACACTATTGGAAATGCCTTGGCTAAAAATATGTATTTACCTTAAATTCCAGCCGGGTAGAAAATGCTTGATATTTTTTTTCGCAGTAGGTTCTATGGCCAATTCTGGAGGATCTGGAAAAATAATATTAAAAAAAAATCAATTGAATTTTTGCATAAACGCGACGTGAATTTACGTAAAAATTGTGATGGTAAAGGAAAATAAAACTTTAGTTTTATGATTATTTTTAGCATTGAATTGAAAATATATTGCTTGTACCTACTTTAAATAAATTAACTCGATGTTTTTTTAAATAAAATAACTACTTCCAGTTTTGCCTATATTTCGACAGCGATCGGTTTCGCTAGGCCGGCTTGCATCGATAGACTGTGCCAGCCAGTTTGTCATTAGACTATCACAAATTTACTCATTTTGAATTTAGAACCAAATAACTAACAGTAATTGTCTGCTTTACGCGGACGATGCCGTTCTCGTTGCGGAGAGTTTAAGAATTACAAGTCTTGGTGTCGAGAATGTATGAGATATGCAAGTCAAACGATTTAATGATGAATGTCGAAAAGTCAAAGGTGATGGTTGTTGAAAGAGAAGAGTAAATGACAGTATGTTACATAAGTGTGAATGAAGAGAATTGGGAGCAGGTGAATGAATTTGTGTATTTAGGTAGCATGTACACAGCGGATGGCCGAACGGACAGTGATGTTGAAAGAAGGGTTGGTGCGGGTAACAACGTGAATGGAGCTTTAAAAATAGTTATTAGAAACAATAATTTATCAATGAAAACGAAAATGGCTGTTCACAATGGAGTTCTAGTCCAAAACCTTATGTATGGAAGCAAAGCATGGAACTGGCTGATGAAAGATGAAAGTAGAATAAATGCAATTGAAATCTGATTTCTTAGACGAATCTGTCGATACTCTGTGTATGATAGAGTGTCGAATGAAAATATAAGAAGTGAATGCGGTGTGAATGATGTTGTTATGAACAAAGTAATGAAAGGATCATTAAGATGGTTTGGCCATATGGATAGAATGAATGAATGAATAATGCTAAAAAAATTATGTTAACGATGTAAATGGAACCAGAAATAGAGGAAGACCGAGGAAAACATGGTATGACCACATAAATCAAGGTTGGTCATGCTAGAAGTCGGAGGAATCGACGTGCGTGTATGATACAATGTATGAATGTTAAAGAAGCGAGATAAGTATGTCAGGAAAGGAAAGAGTAGCAGGCAATTTTTTCTGCCTACCCCTGTAGCGCCTACCCCGGAGAGACAGTGTGGTGGTATGTTAGTTAATTGGTTATGAAAAAGAAAAACCCTCAATAAAGGGTGGTTGTATCTAAAAATAACGAGATAAAATCGCATTGGGATCTCAGCACCCCCGAGCCACGGAAAGGTAAATGCGAAAAAATCCCAGCAAATTGATTCTGGGGATAACAAATCAGCGGAATCATTAATCATATTTAATTGAGGCTTTCAAATGCTTTTCGTTCGTGATGAGGCAACTTAATTCTACAAATAGCCGTGTGTATCTTATGACAGGAATTAATAACCGTTAATTAACGAATTGCGGAGAATATTTTGGGAGGAAGGTTAAATGGATGGCCAATGGGCACGCTACAGTTGCTACGCTACAAGTGATCAAATCAAAGAGAAATGTATGTTTCTAATTTTTGTTCAAATAAAGCATAGCAGACATGTTTTCAAAACAAACTTATTTAATGAGGAAATAATTTATAATAATTAAAAATAGTGAAAAAAATCCTTATAATATATATTTTAAACTGTTAAATTAAATCCCCATCCTCAACCCATCACACCGCGTCTCCCGCGGGGCGAAAAGAGAAGGATGGAGTGCCGCATCGGTTAAAGTGTGACGGTCCATTCTTTCTGCCTACCCTTTCGGAGAGACGACGTGATGCTTAGTTAGTTAGTAAATTAAATAACTTTGTTTTGTATAACAATTTTCTTTTATTTTACGCAACAGCTGTTTCATCAACCTATGTTGAGATCATCAGGTGTTATAATAATATATCAAATGACAAAATTTCTTGATTTTTACAATCTTTATGAATGTGGTTTTTTTCCTATGTTAATTTGAATAATTTCTTTAATATAATTTTGAAAATCTTGCTGAAATTGAGTTAGGTACCTAAATATTTTGATTAAAAGAACGGTTAGTTACTATTTATAGGAGAAAATATTAAAGGTAGAAAATATAATAATAATAATAATAATAAAATAATAAAACAGTAGGGGAGAGTCTTCCAGTACCGGCCGGCATCCAGTACCGGCCAGTCACTGTTTCCAAAATTCTATAAGGGTTGGCGCATAGTCGGTTCACGGCATTTGTGAAGTTTGCTCTCATAAGCTTATACCCCAAGCGGCGTCAACCTGTCACGACCTGCTTGCTGTCAGCGTGAAGATTTGCATTACGCGCGTGGGGCGTATGATACCCAAGTAAAGTTCGGTGGGTTATCAGTGGAGATTTCTCAACTATTTCGACAAAAGTTTAACGTGCTATGTATTGAATACTTATATATATACATCATAAAACATGTTTAAATCACATTTTATGCGATATATTTTATACGTTTCTATTTTATTATTTTTTCCGTTTCTTACAGTACCGGCCACAAAATTGTCTTCCAGTACCGGCCACTATTTAAGTTTATTTTTAAGTGGTTTAATTTATTTGTAGGTATACCAACACAAATAATGTCGATTCCAAAATACATTCTCACCTGAACTGAAGCAAGTGTTGGCAGAACATGTCAAGGATTTGGCAAATAGGTTAATGCCCTTAAACAGGCGAGAATTTTTTAAACCGGCTTTTCTACTTGCCGAAAAATTAAAATTAGGTTAAGGAGAAGATGTCTGCGGGAAAGATCTATTATTATTATTTTATGAAAAGACAACTTCAGAGCAATCGTTTCAGAAATATCACCGGATTCTGATGCTTCGAAAAGAAGAGCTACTGCACGACGTCGTTCACCATACAAAAATATCCTTGAAGAGAAGAGGGCTGAAAAATAACAGTGGCTTAAGTCAAAACTTTGCTTTCGAAAAAAGAAGTCAGCAAGAAAAGCAAGAAAAAGATAAATGAAAACCAAAGTCCCCTTCATATTGTTCAGGAAGAGGCAATTTGCACTTTGTGCCTTGAATCTCACGAAGAGGATTGGATACAGTGTGGAAATTGCAAAATTTGGGTCCATGAGGCTTGTGTCAATATTTCAAAATTATCAAATCAATATATTTGTGATTATTGGCTTTTTTAAACAACATTTTATACTGGCCGGTACTGAAGGACTACTTTTTAAATGTCTATTTTTCACTATCCTAAAATTTTATTAATAAAGTTGTTTATTTCTAAAGAAATGGATATTTTATTATTTACGTTTAAAGCCTATAAGATTTTATTTACACAAATCAGCAAGTATTGCACATATAATGAAAGTCATTTTTATTTTATTCTACATAAACCTTAGGGTCACGGTACTGTAGGACTCTCCCCTAATTAGAAGGAACAATTACACATAGCATAGAGTCAAAAACGATGAAACATAATAAATTAAAAAATATGAAAAAATTATAAAAGGTTAAAAAAAAAATGTAAAAAGATAAACAATAACAGGAAGTAGATTACGTTAATAGGAAAGGTGACAAAAGTTGAAGGTAGTATTGTTATTTTTAGCAAGATTTTACAATGGAATATTTAATTTATATTTAGTTCATTTCACTTTATTTTATGCCTTTGACCGATTTTGACAGCTCGCTGCTATCTACTGAGCTGCCGAAACCGGTCGAAATCATTAAATTAAGTGGAATTGAACTAAATTTATAAGATTATATATGACTTTATTTCATTATGTATTATTGAACGTATATGTAAACGTAAACGGAACAAGAAACAGATGCACGCCCAAAAATAACATGACACGATCAAATCAATAAAATAATAAAAGTCGGCCACGTGAGGAGTCAAAGAAATCGACGTGCGTGAAACGATTTACAAATGAGGAGAAAACGAGAGAAGTATGTCAGGAAAGAACAGTGTTGTGATCCATTATTTCTGTTGACTCATTTGGGAAGACGATGTGTTGATTAGTTAGTTAGTTTTTACTTGATCAACTCGTTTTAGGGACAGAATCTAAACCGAAAAGGTTTGAACCCTGTGTATAGCAGGGCAAATCCCAGTGGAAGGAGACGAATAAAGATATTTAAGCAGTTCTACTCGGCGCTATATCCCAGTGTGGGACTTGGCCTCATCCATAACGGTCCTCAACAGGCTTCTGTCCCTGGACGTCTCTCTCTTTTCCTCAGCTCTTTGCATTTTCTCCCAGTCTTCTTCCACGCATCTTTTTCTCGGTCTATTTTAGCATTTCTAAATGTTTATATTTTCAACTGTTAGCACGGTGAAATAGTTAGTGTAAAATATGAACACGAATATCATCTTATTACGGGGTAGCGTTACGCGGGCCACCGCATTCCTGAAAATATTTACGAGCGTTTAAGACAATTCACACTAGAATAATAGTTCCAAGTGTTTTCCACAAACGTATTACGCCATTAGATCCCCTCTCCGGCATTTCATGGTTTCTGTTGACAACTTTCTGCACAGTTCTACGCGTTACTACAATTTAGAACTGTACTCTGTTCACTAAAACTGCGAGCCCAAGAATTTATGCAATATTAAATTAAAACACGTATTTATTCTGTATACACCATTACAGAATGATGTGGATCCAAAATTCACTTATCAGAAACCTTTCGTCAGTTTAAATATTGACATTTCAATACCATATATACCAAATGAATAAAAAAAATCTTGAATATGGTCAGTTTTGACAGTTGTTTAAATTAATTTTTCGAACGTTTTATCAATTTGTTTTGACAAAAATTTCGATATAATCTAAAACTATACTTTAAAGTTCTTATTGGGGCATTAATCAATTTACCCTTAGAGATGGGAAATCAGAGAATGATCTCAGGAAGGTTTAATTGTTATATGATTTTGCGACAATGGAAACAAATCAATTATAAGATTAAATACTTATACTTTACTTTACACTATTTTTGTCAACTGAAATATTAATGCCGGTCATTAATATTATTATTGTTATTATAATTATTATTTTAATTGAAATTTTGTTGAAAAGCTCTTACCATCCCAGCGCGAGCCGAATCGATATAAAGGGTGAAAAAAAAACATCAAAGGAAAAATACATAGAACCATAATATGAATTGAAATATGCCAGTTATCTCCTTTTTGCCTAACCGAAGAGCATTCACGAAATCGCTACAGTTGCATCAAAAGAGGTCTATCTTTTGCCACATTATTTAAAATACGAATCGTTTTCAGTACACGAGAACTCTGAAGGGCCTCTGTACGGCAATTTGGGGCATAAAATAAGATTTGCCCCTTTTCTCTGCTATAGCTATGGGGAACGTAGAGATATAGTTCTCTCAGTATTCCTGGATTGTAAATACCTCCATATGATAGTTTGAAAAAATGGTTACCTAGAAAGATCGTTCGACGAGTTTCAAGAGTTTTGATATTCAAAATTCCTGTAATAAATAGTCAGTCATATAAACTTCCAGATTGTCTATACTGTCAGCGATTAAGACAGCGTCGTCTGCATATTGCAAACAACTGACTATTCATCTTAGCAAACGGCATTTATACTTTCTAGTTCTTTCCTTCTTTGAGTAGCATGTCAGGTCTCCCCGACGTCAGTTATCACCCTGGCGTAGGCTTCTTTGTCTTGTGTCAGATACAAACATTCCCCACCCCCTGAATTTACCATCATTATATTTAATAGGCAAAAACCCGAATGTCGTCAATAAAGATTACGAGAATATTTTGAATACAAGAGAGCGAGAAAAGAATGCACTCGATACGCATACCTGAGAACATTTCTGAATTATTTGGATTTTTGTTCTGATCGTTGTAATATTTGATTTTTTTTAGGTGTGAAAAAAAAATTTATAATAAATGTTTAATAGTCCATTGTTTTGGCCGAAACACTTTGATAATTCAACATTATTACTGTTAAAATTTTAATCACTGTTATAATATCACAACTTCTTTTTATTAAATGAGAGTGTCGCGACAGCTGTTTCGCCAACCGATGTTGGCATCATCAGGTGTTACAATAAACTAAAGTAACAATTAAAAAGGCTTACTATTTATAGGGCAAAAAAGTCATTAGTGTGTTAAGTCGTAGTAAAAATTGTTACTACTAATGAGTTTTTAGCCCACTTATGAGTTTTTTGCCTTATAAATAGTTAGTCTTTTCATTTGTTACTTTAGTTTATTGTAACACCTGACGATGCCAACATCGGTTGGCGAAACAACTGTCGCGACACTCTCAGTGAACAAAAAGAAATTGTGATAATATAACAGTGTTTTAAATTTTAAAAGTTTAAATTTATCAGTGATAACGATTGTACAATGAACTAAGTTTTTAAGAGTAGAAAATAGTAACTTCCATTAATATTTCACGGGTTGCAACTAGCTTTAAGCTAATAAATAAATAAATGAAACACAAGTTTAGTTTGCCAGTGCTTTCATGTATTAGAGGACAGAATGAAAACTTCGGAAAATGGTGCAGACATGTCTTCCTTAGGCTTATATTCCTAATTGACCTTACTAACTTAATATTCCGGCTTTTATAGACTGAATTAAGCTGGAATCTTGGTACACTTTACAGAGTTCTGTGTTGTTACACCTTAACTGTCCATTTCAACTAGGCTGTATATGCGTCAGAGATTTTTTCTCTCAGGGACTTTAGGATTTCTTTCATCCCTCTTAGAAGGTTTTCATGTTTTAGAGGCAAACGCGAAGTCTGATTTGACAAGAATTTCGTAAAATGTGACCATAGTGCCTCTCGAGAGAAGCCTCTTTTGACGTGGTAGATCTCGCCGCCATCATTGGCTAGTATATCTGCTCAATTGTCTTTCGAATTGAAGTCGACAAATGAATGTTAATTATTTCTCTTTTTCTTTTTTTACACACTTTGTTTATACAACAGTAAGTGTTGTATAAAAAAAGAAAAAGAGAAATAAAGCAATTACAATACAAAGTATGGCGAATATAGAAAAAGTCAATTAATTAATTTTATTTATTTTAGTTATCTATGAAACTAAGCTTTTTTATTGCCTATTCCAATCATTTTTATCGTTGATTTTCCGTGCGCTTGTGCAAATGTTTTCTTTCTTAACATTAATAAATAAAATTCTGCTTTTGTACAGTTAAAAACTAATGTTTTTATTAATTAATTTATGAAAATTTTGCTAATAAAAATATTATAAAATAAAACAAATGTAAAGAAATGCTGTAACGCCGTTTGACCATATCATGAATTCAGAAGCAGATGCAGAGTGAGGCCAATCTTGGATAAACTTGACGACAACCGTCTGTGATGATGCGACCACATCATGCGGCTCCCAGCTGATCATGTTACATGGAGAGTAATGAAAGGGGATCGGAACGTGGTAGGCCCAAATTGACTTGTATATGACTCATTCAAAGATCGACTCTGCGCTGGGTGACGTCAAGACGCCACCCAGGGCAGACAGTTCTGAATACGCCATACAAGAAGAGCAAATCCCAAGTATATTGGACAAGGCTAAGACGAAAAAAAAAATGAAAATATAGAAAATAAAAATTCCTAAAGATTTTTGTACGTAAATTTAGAAAAAAAACGTTTAAATTTATAAAAAAAAAACTCAGTAATCAACTGTTGATTATCTTATACGACTTCCTTTATAGACGTGGAATTTATATTTATTCTTCGAGATCGTAAAGAGTTCAAAGTTTTTTATTTCGTATTTGAATAATATGCAAAATACCATTCTTGTATGTAGAACAACTATTTAAAAATAAAATTTTGGAAATTGAAAATAACGTTGTTAAAGTCCACAAAATATTTTGAAACAAAGAAAGACTGATATTTTTTTATTAGTCTTTATTTGATTAGTTTTTATTATATATTTACCCCTGAAGATGGAGGTATCCTCTGAAAGATGATGTTTTTTAATATTTTGTGGATTTTAAACAACATTACTTTCAATTTCCAAAGTGTATTACTATGGAATTCCACAGTGTTAATGCCTTAGCTTTCAATAAATCAATATAAGAATTATCTGAACATTCTGCTTCTGAGAAAATACTGATCTATCATTGTTATTATCTGGTATATATTTTATTTATTTTTAGTGTACCCTTTAACCAATAAACGCTAGAAAAGTAGGTAAGCGCCCATTGTTTTGGAAAATAATTTTAGCTGTATTTCGTCATCAACAATAGTCTTCATTAATCAAAATGGATCATAAATTAATCAGATTAAGATATTAGACAAAATATAATATTTTATATGAGCTTATTATTGCTTTCATAGAAATGTAAATATTCCGCATCTGTCACTAATTCGGTAATAAAGATAAAGTTAACAACGGCAATTGATTGAACATATACCATGTCTAGTGAAAATCGTAAATAATACTAATATTCATTCGCACAGTTATTGATTCCTGATAATATCTCTTATGATAAAAAAAATATGCCAATCATTTATATAAACAGAAAATTTAATGGGTATTTTTTTTAATGGATATATAAATTGTAAAAAAAAACGTCAAATATAATACTCAAATATTTTATTATTATTATTATTATTTTGTTGAATGCTCTTCACATCAAGACAGCATGAGCCAAATCGATTTAAAGGATATTATAGCTATCATAGTGATTCTCGTGATATGTGATAGATATTTATCATTTTTTGTATTTTTTATGAATTAAATTCAGTTTTTTTTCCATTTTAGAGTCTATTTTTGTTGACATTTTTTGAAGATTTTCACAAATTCGCCATCGGGAAAATGATCTAAAAAGGAAAGAATTTATGTCGTTCTTCCAAAAAAAAGGTTTTTACGCCTAAGAAAGTTCATTATAAAATTGGAATTCCACAGTGTTTACACCTGTAAATCAAAATTCAAAATAAAATACGAGTATTTAATAGCAATAGAACACTGGCTTAACTCAAAAAAGCAAGTTTTGCTCAATCTGACATGACTCGGTGCTTTAACAAAAACAGTCGAAAAATACGTACGAATGAAAAATACCGATATAGTGTAATGGAGGTCAATTGGCGGAATTTTGACTTAATTTTAACGCAAGACGATGGATAGCGTTAAAACAAGCCTCTGTCTAATGTTAACTCAATAATGACCTTAACCATAATCGGTTAGTTTACTATTTAGCATGCGACATTATTAATTATCACTATTTTTTTATCTTTTTATAATTATATATTCTGGTCGTTGTATTTTGTTTAATTTAATTTGGTTACTTTGTATTACCAAAAATAGTATTCATCCGTGAAAATAGATATGTTTCAATTCACACATAAATCAGAAGTATCTTTGTTGAAAAAAAAACGTATTTTTAATTTGATAAGAGACATATTTCAACAGAACATTTATTTGTTTTAAGCTACTTTATAATGTTAAAATATATTTGTGAGCCTAATACAGGCGGCCCTTGACGTTCGAACGTTCGACTTTTATATACAAGTAGTGTGAGTAGAAAAAAAACAACGATGGCCGAGAAAAACATGGCATTACCAAATAAATGAATTACTAAAAGCGTGCATATTACAATGTATGACAATAGAGGAGGCTCGAGAAATATGTCAGGTAAAAGCAGTATGGGGATTCATTTTCTCTGCCTACCCCTTCAAAAAAAACGCCGTATGGTTTGTTATTTTTAGATTTTGAACATGCAATTTTGAAGAAACATAGTAAATTTGGTGCTCTGCCTGGATTAGTGGTAGCTTGTAGCGTTCCGTTATTACCACTAGAAATGCGAGATAAAACCATGCGGCAGTAGCTAAAGAAGAAATTGAAATAAGTCCCAGATATAGGTCCGAGCCAGCTTTGCCGGCGACAATGTGGGATAACCCGTGTCATTTTACGACTCAATTCCTTTTGATAAACCAAAAACAACTGCTGTTTTCTTTTCCGCTCCCCACAAATAAATACCTACCCTTAAAGGAAACCCACCATTCAATATGACAGTGTGTATATACAACCGTGCATTACAGTTTTGATTGACAGCTTATTTCCTCGAGATTCATCATCATCATCATCAGTCGTCTGTCATACACTGCTGAATGTAGGCTTCTCCTAAATCATGCCATCGCCCCCTATCCATTGCCGTTTCCATCCATCCATGTCCAGCAATCCTCTTCAGATCCTCGGTCCAGCGGGCAGGGGGACAAACAAACTCTGCGGAATCCTGTGCGTGGTCTCCACTCAATAACCCGTTTTCTCCGTTCTCCGACAGACATGGCCAGCCCATCACCACTTCAGCCCGCCCATCCTCAGAGCCACCTCAGTCACCTTGATTTGTTGTCGAATAAATTCGTTTCTAAATCTATCCCAAAAGGTTATTCCAGGCATGGCTCTTTCAATGGCGCGTTGGGCGACCTTGAATCTGTAGACTAGACCTTTTGTCAGTATCCACATCTCAGCTCCGTACGTCATGACTGGCGCACTGGTTTAAGACTTTAGTTTTGAGCCATTGTGATATTTTATAGATGAGAACATGGCGTAATTTTCAAAGGCCACCAAACCCAACTGAATTCTTCGGTCTGCTTCTTTCTTGAAATTGTTTCTACCCAGTTGTATGATTTGGCCAAGATATGTATATTCTTGTACCACTTCAAGAGCCGACCCATCAACGGTTACTGATTTCGGGATAATATTATATGTTCATTATACATGACTTTTGTCTGTGCAAATTCATCCCGAGATCCACGAGCCTTGAGATTTATATGTGTTTATTAACTTTGTAAGTTATTAATAAGATAATAGCGATATAACAGCGCAATTAGATCATTTTTAAAAACCAAATATTTGTATTCTTCATCCTTGTTTTATACCTATACTCAGCTTCAGCCGTCTCTACATCTTTTAGGCTGTTTTCCATGAGAACAACTTCCGTGAGACTAATTATGTAGTGCAATATATAGGAGTCTGGTGGTGTCTATTATTTGGACATGATCGTACCAGTCCCTCCATCGCCGTCTACTCCATCTTATAATATTTTCAATCTCACGGCCAGCCCCAAGATAGACGACCCCCAGGCAGATCACTGAGATGGATCGACAGCTGGGAGTCGACCTTGCAGGTGGCCAATTCCTCTTAAGAAACAAGCCACAAGGCCTACTACACTAAGAAGAAGAAGAAGATATTATTTTTGTATAAAATCGCATAAACCACTTTGATATGTATGTAATAAATGATGTTTTTTAGATGTTTAGTCAATTTGACAGTTGACAGTTGATTTGTAGTCAGTACGTCTTGCCATTTCACCATAACCAGACTGAAGTCATAACAAAGCTTAGAAAATGTGCAAATTTATTTTGAAAATCATGGTTCAGTTCGCCAAACTTATCGGGCACTACGTCCATTTTACAGTCGACATAATCGTCCATCCGAGCAAATTATTTGGAAGACCATGGATCGTTCTCGCACCACTAGTGGAAAATACGCATCCACAAAGACGATAATTGTCGAAATTTTGGTTTCACGATTGCGCTTCATTCGAGCTAGCCCTGGCGCGCATATGCCCGAATTCATATTTAAACAATAATGGCATTAAATTATCAATTAAATAAAGCCAATATCATAGACATTAATATAATTTTAATATGTTTATTTTTCATTTTGAATATGTATTGTATACCTCTAAAAAAACACCCTATTTGAAGAAATAGGTTAATAACATTGTCATTGGTCTGTCGATTCCAGCGAGGCAGGCGAAATTGAACTTGATAATATTCTCCCGAGGGCAAATGTAAATATCTTCGAAATATGTAGAGAAAAATGTCTGAGTTGAAAGTTGAAAAAATATACATGTAATATATTTTTTAATAATAAAGACCAATATAGACCGAATCGCTTCTGAAAAAGCTGTGATGGATATTTATCTGTGAATGTAAAACTTTATTTTAAAATCGATTTTTAAATCGATAAGTACAGGCGATTGGTTTTACTTGGAGTGATGTAAAGCTTCAGGCGCGGGTTAAAGCTAAATAAATAAAAATCCCAAAGGCCTTGCGAACCATGGAGGAGAAAAACGAAAAGATGAAAAATTAGTCATGTTGTTGATTGAAATTTCTTGGTAGAAGTTCATTCTAAATAATGAAAATAAAAAAAAATTATTAAGAATTTTTCTATGTTTATTTTTAGTGTAAAATCTACTTATTAATTTTCGTCTTCGACCGGTTTCGGCAGCTCGCTGCCATCTTCTGGTGGCAGCGAGATGATGACCAGAAGATGGCAGCGAGCTGCCGAAACCGGTCTAAGACGAAAAAGTAGATTTTATACTAAAAATAAACATAGAAAAATTCTTAATATATATTTTTTATTTTCATTAAGAAAAATTACTGATAAAAATAAATTAAATAATACCTTCTCTTTCACACACATGGGATAGTACACGAAAACCATTGTGAACTGAAATTGTAGCTTTTTTGATAGATTTTTTGTTTCTGATCTATACGTTATATTTTATGTGTAACAGAATTATTCATTTTTCACATTTTCTATAAGAAATATATGCATATATTTAAAATAAATTGCTGTTAGTATTTATGTTAAATCTAAGACATTATTTAATAATGCCTCAGCGGTTGCGAATTATAACTAACTAACTATCTAACTAACCATCACGCCATCTCCCAGAAGGGGTAGGCAGAAAAATGGACTGCCACAATTTTTTCCTGACACATTTCTCTCGCTTCCTAAACATTCATACATCGTGTCATGCACGCGAGTCGATTTCTCCTCACGAACCCGACATTCAATATTTGATTTATTTGATCTGCCACGTTTTCCTCGGTCTTTCTCCATTTTTAGTTCCATTTATATCGCTAACATAATAAAAAAAAAATAACCATATTTTTTTCATTCATTCTTTCCATGTGTCCAAACCATTTTATTGAACCTTTCATAATTTTTTTAATAACACCATCATTAGCACCGTATTCACTTCTTATATTTTCATTCGACACTCTATCATACACAGACTTTCCAAACATTCGTCTATGAGATCTCATTTCCACTGCATTTATTCTACTTACATTCTTTTTTGTCAGTTCTCTGCTTTGCTTCCAATCATAAAGGAAATATATCACTCTCATATACCAAATATAATGTATCTTCCATGAAATAAACGGTTTTTTCAATCTTAAATATTTAAAACGGATACGAAATTATTTAAAAAAAGAATAAAATAGAAACAGAGAGGACATTTTAATTTTTTTAGCACCTGCATTTGTCAATAACCTACTAACTGACTAACCATCATGCTGATTCAGTAGAGGAGTAGGCAGAGAGGTAGGGCTCTGTCCCGACGAAATATATATATTTTTTATATTAATGTGATTTGTACAAAATAAATTAATAGTATAATTGTTAATGCAAAAACTTTGTTTTATATCACATTTTATATTTAATTAATAGTACGAGTATGTTACATTTCAAAATTCGAAAGAGAAATTTTTATTTTTATTTCTCTTCTCCTTGTGAAGTAAGTTTTTTGTGCTAAGGAGAGGATACCTCTTGAGTGTCTCTTGCATTCATATATCGTAACATGGACGGTCGTGGATTTTTCCGACTTTGAATGTGGCCACCTTTTCGTCAATAATCTCAATAAAATTTAAATAATGATTTATACGATATGATATATTCCGTCTCAGTTGTACGCCTTCGAGTGTATTAGGTTTTCCTAAGAGCTATTGACTTCCCGGTGCTCTATCCGTATTTTGAAACATCAAATTACTTTAAATGTGACAAGTATGGCCCTTCCATACACAGCCCGGTGATTGATCGTCCCGTTTGAAGGGCGTTTCATTTTTGATGAAATTATTTCATTTTCCAGCAAGAAAGCTCCCATACTTTGAATGTTTGAATGGATACCGCGATCGATAGGCACGATTTGTAGACCTTTTCTCTCCGAAGTACTCACAAAAACAACCATGATTTTCACATTTTCTTTCGAAGAAAATGGAAATGTAATTATTAGTGATTTGCACTTCGCTGTAAGTTTCCCGAGTAATAAATAATAATAAAACTTTTAATGTGTATTTAAAATTACATGTTTTTTCTTAACGTTTCGTATTCATAACTAACTAACTAACCATCACGCCGTCTCCCCGAAAGGGTAGGCAGAAAGAATGGACTGTCACACTTTTACTGATGCGGCACTCCATCCTTCTCTTTTCGCTCCGCGGGAGACGCGGTGTGATGGGTTGCGAACCTCATCGCCACCAATAGGCATCTCCCGCGCACACTTCGATCGTGCAACACCCACAAAATAAATCTAAAACAAATAATATAAAATACAATGATATAAAATAAAATGACAAAATAAAAATAATTTAACACAAAATGTTCTTTTTAGATGGTGCACATATTGTCTATTTAATTGTATTTATTTTTTATTAAGTTGTTAATTATGACTTATTTGATTATCGAAAAGAAGCTCTGTTTTCTAGAAGTTTTATTATATTTTAAAGTGAATCACATGTTTCGCCATTCTAAAGCATTATCAATTGTCATGATATTTGATAATGTCTCTGACAGGCAAAACATGTCATTCACACAGAATATATTAAAAATTCTAGAAAACAGACGTTTTCTTTAGTATTAATTAAGTAAAGGTGGTAAAAACTATTTCAAATAATGCCACACCACAAATTAAATGCTTTATATGAAAATATATTATTTATATACCTGATTTCATTTAGAGTCTAACAATGAACATGACATTTAATTTACAGTCTTCCAATGGAGAAGTCATGAATCATTGGAAATAAGACAAACTATCCATTTAGGTGTTTCTTTTTTTCAACCGATTCGTGGTCGAATACATAACTCAGATATTTTGAATGACTTGACTTTGTTTGTTCCTGACAATTATCTGCGACAACGACAACATAGATTATTTCACCTGCCACTGTGCAGAACCAATCTCCGTAAGGTAATGCCCGTGGGCAGGGCAATAATCCTTCTAAACCGTATCTCATTGCACGTGGTCATTTATCACGATAGTGAGGTTACCCTTAGAAATTGTCTTCATTTCATTTAATTTCTTCTTCTTCTTCCTAAGCCTATTCCCGTCCACTCCTGGACAAAGGCCTCCTCTTTTCGCTTCCATGTCACTCTGTATTGTGTAGACTGCATCCAGGTTATTCCGACGTGTCTGTTCAGATCATTACTCCATCGTAGTTGCGGTCGCCCTGCACTTCTCTTTGCCATCCACGGTCTCCAAGTCAGCAGTCTTCAGGTCCATTTTTATCTGAGCTTCTGGCTACGTGACCTGCCCATTGCCATTTTAGAGTCGCCACTCGGTGGATGAGGAAAGGATTTATTTTATTTTATTTCTACTACATAGTTTCTTTATATTCTTCTTTTTATTATTATTCTGAAACAAAAATAAATAATTGAAATTATAAACGCCTTAGAAAATGTCTGTAATTTTTATATATTTTTTAAATATATTCAATAGAATTGCAAATAAATCACCATTGGTTTACAGCGCAAAAGCCTGAGTTTATTATCGTAGTTTATAGTTAGTAAAAAATCGTCAAGGACCCGAGAAAGTTCGAGACGCTAATGTCGCCCTTTATCCAATCATAAACAAGGATGGATCGTCCTTTCAAATAATTTGTGATCGCCCCGGGAACAGTTTCCCGCAGTCTTGGCCCGTCAGGAATAATGAGGGACTTGAGAATAAGCCAGTTAAGACAATGCCTATAAATCAGCCGGGATTAACCCTCAGCTCAGGAAGCGACATAAGTCTGAATTGAATGTATGCTCGGTCTGTAAAACCCCCAAGAATTAGGCAAATATATTTTATATAACATCGCGTTTATTCTGCGAAGAGAGTAGGCAGCGTGGAAGAAAACTTTACTTACCTCAGTGTTTTAGTACTAATGTAGACATATTAATTGTTGAATGTTACCAATATTTGTAGGCAAAATACTGGATTTTACCCATTGCGGGTTAATCATTTTTTAAGGATTGATTGTAACTCAATAGAGACGAAGATGTAAATTGTTTTTTGGAAACAGAATACGGGGGTCGAGGCGTTTACAGGACCTGTCATTGGTTGTCTACAAATCTTGGTAACATTCAATAAAAAACTAAAAACTGGTCCAAGTTTAAAAACCATGAAAATTGGGGAAGTATTCTCCTGGCGTTGTCAAGCAAACGTAGCCTTTAACATTGCATTAATAAAGATTTTCTGCTTAACCCTTAACGTACCGTGTTCAAAACAAAACGCTCGCTCCCATGTGGTAAATTCAGTTTACCGCTAACTTTATCTAAGTATCAAGCATATGACTCGATGAATCAAAATTTAATTTATGTCATCTTGTAGGGAATTTCATTAGGAATAGATCGATATCTATAACATACATGGATTATTTGAAAAACATATCATTATTAATTTTTTTCTGGAACCATGCGATTTCTGATATGGAATGCGTCACAGCATACGAGCAACTGGACACCCAAGTATAAACTTGTCCCTGCGCCGCAGCCGGCGGGCGAGACTTTACGAGATTTTACGTATGATAAAGGCACCTAGGCAAAATGTATACTACGTTCAAGACAACGAGTACGTATTAATATTTGTCCCTTTTGGTAAAGTGTTAATATTTTCACAGTTCTGATATTATTAAGTTGCGTGCTGCGTTTCCATCCAGTCGGTATTATTACGTACCTATTGAAAAGGCCAAACATATAATTTATAATTCGTTCAAAACAGCGAGTAAGTATTTGTCACTTTTGATAAAGTTGTAAATATTAGCAAAACAAATTCTACCTTAACACGAATGAAGGTGAGGGCAGTCTTAGAAAATATTTTTTTTTGGGATGAAGGAAGTAATTTTTTGCTTTTTTTTTATTATGAAATATTGAGAACACTTCAATGGAGGATTACAATTTTTTTATAATATTAGGGTCCATAGGTTTTAAGAAAATCAACTTTAAATTGGCAGTGGAAACTCAATTGACCACATGGCAACGCGACGGTTAATGCTTACACGTATTCTTAATAGATGGTGCTTGTGTAGATTGAACTAAAAAATGTGAAGTGTGGTGTAACATAGTAGCATATATACAACTTCCAAAAAAATGTCAGACGTGATGGTCGTAAGAAGAGCGAAAAGGGGGATGTTGTTAACATAAAGCGATCGCTTAACCCAACCAATGACAGGTCATAAATCCTGTAAACGGCTCGACCACCATATTCTGTAGGCAAATATATTTTATATAACATCGCGTTTTAATCCTGCGAAGGGTGGAAGAAACCTTTATAACATACTTTTAAGATAATTAAATGATTTTACTGAAATTTCTTGATGGATGTTCATTTAAAATAATAAATATATATAACGATGTTTTTTAACTAATTTACATAACAGGCTCGCTGGCATCGACAGACTAGTGACACTATTGTAAACTGAGTCCTTTATATACATACAAATTGTAAATATGATTCTTTACATAAATAATCTTCAAATATTTATGTAAAATTTACTGAATGAATATATAGATTACAGGTATTCAATAAGATTTTAAATTTCATTAAAGCTTACATATTCATATATAACGTTTGGAAAAAATGGTACTTTTGTTTTTACTATTACTGAATTTAAATATAATATGTTATAGTTCTTGGTCCATAAGGTTGGCATCGCAAGAAATCAATTTTTCGGCAGTAATCGATTCCGGGAGTATTTTTTATTTGTTATTATTTTATTTTATTTATATATTTGTTCATATAATAAAAGTTTAAAATATTTAATAAAAGTTTTTATTTTATTTATAAAAAAATAAATTAAATAATCCTAGTAAAAATCAGAATTATTCTGTATGTACTCGTATAATTATTTGAGAATGTATATTTTTTTGGTCCTAGATTTTTTTTTTAATTGTTGTTTTTATGTTTTGAAGTAATTTATTAAAGTTATTGTATTTCTCATAGTAATTTTATCTTCTTTCTTTTAACGATCTGTGGCACAGATTTCATGTCTCCTGGAATGAAGAAGTCCAACTGTATCTCTATCTCTTAAGTGGTATTCCATGGGGATGAAATTTTGTTATATTTATAATGCATTTAATTATAAATAAGAATGACTATAAATATTGAAATATTTGAATTGCTCAAGGCTAAAGATATACGATATAGTATTATAGAAACTCTGTATAAATCAAGTCTTCTCTAAACCAGCATAATATTAAAGCAGCTCCTACAAAATTGATGAACTACATGCAAAATCGCTCTCACAGAATATTAACACTAAAGTGATATCAAGGAAATCCAGAACTCACTCACTTAAATCACTTCTATCTGGTGTTATCACCCCCAACGTTGTCACGTATCTTTCAGATAAATTTATCGTCAGGCTTCTCAGACCCCCAGGTAAGTACAGGGTTGAAACTGGTTTTGGAATTGATAAGCTCTACAAGATATGGGTTACAAGCAGCAGAATAAACCATATTAACACCGTATCTAGGTCCATTAATCCGCGGTTTTCACATAGATAAGATTTTTATATATTATTTTTACTGGTGGGTAGAGATATCGTGATGAAATGTGAGACTTTTAATTTCACCGTTCTTTTGGTTAGTCTATTCACATTCAAATTATGAACGGAAATAAAATTCAACGAGCTATTTAGCTATTATATTTTGAACACTCGTGTAAAAATCAATATTTAATAATTAATACGGATGAAAACGTCAGTTTTCTAAAAGTTTTATTATATTTTATGGGAATGACATGTTATGCCCTTCGTACATTTGATAATGCCTTAGAAGGAGGAAACATGTCACTCTCGAAAAATATATTAAAACTTCCAGAAAACTGACGTTTTTGTTCGTATTAATTATTAACTATTTAGCTTAATTGGCTAATTTTAAATTTTTCAAATATTGTTGTCGGAGTAGAAGTTCATAGTAAATAAAAAAATATTTTTAATATCACTATCAATTTTTTTTACCAATATCATCGAAGAAACAATACATTTAAAATTAATAACTAACCATCACGCCGTTTTCCCGGAGGGGTAGGCAAAGAGAATGGACCGCCATACAGCTTTGCCCTGACCTCTCTAGCTTTCACTATATTCATGCATCGTAACATGTACGCTTGTCGATTTTTCCTACTTCGAATGAAGCCGTCTTTTAGTATCTTATTAATTTAATCATGCAATGCTTTCCTCGGAATTCCATGACTTCTTTTTTCACTCACACTGCTTTTAACAACGTTTTAACCATTCTTTTCTCGTACATTCGTTCCATATGTCCAAACCATCTCAGCAATCCTTTTTTAAATTTAGATATGATGCAATCATATGCCTTTCATTTTTTCTCTTATTAAACAATATATTTATATCTTTAATAATATTAACAACAGTGACGTTAACAAGAAACAGTAAATAAAAATAAATAAAAAATAAATTATTACAATATAATCACACAAAAATCTGTCAAAATATATAATATGTTGTAAAGTAATAAATTGTATAGTAAATTAATTGTTCTAAAATTTTTATTTATTTAGTAAAAAATATTGTCAATTACTTCGATTTTTAATTCACAAGTATAAGCAATTGCAAATTTGTGAGATTTAAAATTAGCAATTTTAAAATTTAATCTTTTGCTTTAAAAAAAAAAATTATTTATAGTATACTTGTATTCTAACATAATTTTTCTATCTGCCTTGTTAGAAATTTATATGTGATAAATTTTTATTTTTCTGTTTTTTGAAATTCCTATTATGGCGAAATTTCACGTTTCCAAACCGAGATAATAAAAAATGTTTCAACATCCGATATCAGACTGGATCAATCATCCTTGAACGAGTAATATTTCAGATATTTTTGAAATCACGATAATTAGACTGATCAAGATCACGCCGATAGCCAAAACCCCAGGACGTGATGTTGCTCCAAAAGCAGAGAATGCTTGTGTAAACGATAGAAATCTAAGTACAAACTCAATAAGATGAAAACATACAAATTGATTACATCTCTGGTCCTGCCACCTACCATTACCAACACAGACTATCTGTCAGATGGGTCATTTTGTAGGTTATCGAAGCAATCGAGAATGACAAATACTAAATAATTAAATTTCAGTAAATAAAGTTATTCAACACTACTCTATTTACCTTGAAACCTCAACATTCATAAGATAAATTATGCACGCATCGCACGCTTTATAAAACATTGGCTTAACTCAAAAAAGCAAGTTTTGCTAAATCTAACATGAGTTGGTGTTTTAACAAAAACAGTCGAAAAACACGTACGAATGGATAGCGTTAACATTGTGAACGATTATCGTACTACGAATGGATAGCATTAACATTGTGAAAAATAGATGGATAGCGTTAACACAAACCTCTGTCTAGTGTTAACTCAATTGTGACCTAAACTATAATCGGTCAGTTTACTATTAAGCGTGCGGCATGTCAAATTACTATTATTATTATGTTTCCTAAAACGACATATGGAATAGAAACGAGAGCTGACACCATCAGAATAAAAAGTATCCTAGGAACCACAGAAATAAAGACTCTCCGTCCGTTGCAGGAATGACACTCCGAGACAGAATAAGAATTTCTAAAATAAGAAAGATTTGCAATATGGAAGATGTCGTGCGATGAGAAAGACTGAGAAAGCGCTACTGGAGAGATCATGTGGAAAGAAAATATTCTGAAATAGTGATAAATATAGCCGCAAATAAAGTACCAACAGGAAATCGACCTCCAGAAAGACCACTCAAAATATGGCGAGACAGTTGAACAACTACATCCCTGGAACAGGCTCAGAGAAATAATAGGACGTAGTCCTTAATTAAGCAGAAGAAGATTATTTTGTTGAATAGATCTTAACATCATTACAGCGCGAGCCAAATCGATTGTAAAAAATACCCATGTAAATTAAGCTGCGTCTAAAGAGGTCTATATACTCGTAAGTGTGAACTTTATTTAGAAGAAGAATAGCCTTCATGATAATTTCGAAACGCCTTTGTGAGGCAATTTGGGTCATAAAAAATATGCCCCTTCCTCTGATATAGCCGAATATGAATTAATAGACTTATTTCATTAAAATTTTTTAGATTTTGATACCCCCGGAAAACAGCTTTTAAATAAATAATTATCTAGAATAATCACTCGAAAATTTTCAAAGAGTTATGAATATGTCAGAGCGGTCATTTTATAGGTTTTCTTAAGCAATTGAGAATGGTGTAATTATATAAAAAGCTTTATTTTTTTAAGTTAATTTACGTGACCCAATACATTATTGAAAACTTGTAGTTAGAAATTAACAAACATATAAGAAACCCCAATATAACACTAATCAATGAAAATACACATTTTCTCATCCCCACTCCTTAATATACTTGGAATAATTATTTCTCAAAGAAATATGGACCGATGACGCCGCCAGCCCAAAATCCACACCAAACAGTGAATTTTACGGGATGCATTGGACGCTCTTGGATCTCATGTGGATTGGTATCGTCCCAAATTCGACAATTTTCTTTGTTGACGTTCCCATTCGTCCGGAAATGGGCCTCATCGCTGAAGAAGATTTTTCGATGAAAATTAGGGTCAGTGTTTAACTACTTCGGAGCCCATTCAGTGAACACACGTCGTTGTCTATGGTCGTTTACCCTCGACTCCTGGGTTAGTTGAATTTTGTACGGGTGCAGGCCCAAGTCAAGACGCAAAATTTGCTAAGTTGTGGTCTACGAAAGGCCGAGTTCTTGTGAGTGACGCGAAATCGAATACCTCGGATTCTCCTGCACACTCTAACGAACAGCGGCGATGTTTTCGGCAGATCTTGCATTTCTTCGACGTACGGGTGTTGGTTGATTGATTATTGGACCAGTGGACTCAAATTTATCCACCAGACTGCGAATCGTCCTCTCGGTATATAAAAATAATAAAACTTTTAGAAAATTGACGTTTTAATTCGTTTTAATTATTTTTAAAATGTATCCTTCTTTGCACGCATTTCAAATTATCTGACTCCCATGATATTTTGTTCCCTCGCTTACACACGTGATACATAAACCAAAGTTTTTTTTTTTAACTTCAGTTCTCTACTTCACTTCCATACCTCAGATGTTTTAAAATAGTTGTTTATTTCCTATGAATAAAATATTCCTTTCAATGTCTGTGAGAGAATAAGTGAACAATTAAAATTATTATGCTTTTTTTTAAATAATTATTTATTTCCGATTTTATTTTATTTTTATAAAACAGGTCGTTTTAAGATATTATATTGATTCTGATAACATGTAATAGGTAGGGCCCGGTAGGAGACAGATGTCTTATCTGCGAAACATAAGGGAGTTGACCAGCTTCCGAAGTGTGGAAGAGCTATTCTGATCAGCGCAGGATAAGGATAGGTTCGCCGAGGTGATCGCCAACGTTGGGGGGACCCGACAGGGCATACATTATCAAATGTTCAAATATATATCTGAACACTCAATACGCTTTAGCATGGCGACACTTTTTATTTTCATGAAATATAAAAAAAATTCAGATTCAATTAGTATTTTTTTTAACTTTTTTTTTCTTGTATACAACAGGTCGTTTAAACCCAATTACTGTATACAATTTATTTTAGCTATTATATTGATTCTTATGACATGTGATAGGTAGCCAATCTATCGTCATTTTATTGTAACGTGAATTCTAAACCAGATCAAAGATAGTGGGACAATCATATGCATCGCCAGGAATTAAATCCGAGACCTCCTGTGTGTTATTTTGACAATATAAACATACATCGGTCATAATTTTTTTTTTCGTTTTAGTTCGCGGACTTTTTAAATCACTGTGGCGTGGTAATGTGTATTTTTACCCTTACAAGCTATAAAATGCTTCGATTACCATTAAAAGTTATTTTGCATGTGGCCAAACAGTAACATTTGTATCGAGACTTCTTCGGTTATATTGACGTTGGGGAAAATAATATATTTTCGAGTAATAATATGCCAATAAACCTCGCAAAGTTTTCCACTGTGGGGTCTGTTGTACATTAATACAAAGTATACAGCATAGAGCTGTTCCGCCCGCTAGTTGGCGCTGGAGCTTTCCACGGGGGCGGTTACAGTGCTTACGGTAATTGGGGGGGCGTTGAGACAATCAACGTATGTATGTACAATCCCGTGGCGTATGTATAATTTTTAAATAAATAGTAATGAAATTATTTGAAAATTAGTAGATATGAGATCTCTTAGATAAATGTACACTTTATAATAATAATCTATGTATAATAGTGCCGATTGAAAATATAAGAAGTGTATATATTTGCATTTGACATACAATAGATTTACTAAGATATCTCGTCTTCTTGGAACTAATTTTTTTCTTTCTCAAGGAAAGTAAGAGAAACAGAAATAAAAATATTAATAAAAATACATGTATTTTGAAATATTACATATTGTAAATATTTTTTTTTACATCAAAAAAAAATATTATGCATTAATTTTCCTTTCATATTTCATTTAGGTACTTGCTCAATGGATTACTTCCATATATTTATAATTGTCATAATTTTTTTTTTTTACTTATTTATTTAATTGTAATCATAAAAGCATTGGAAAATGTTTGTAATGTAATAATTATTTTATGTAATAATATAATAAATTTAAATAATTGAAATTTAATAAGGGTCGGTGCAAAAACACATTTTGAAATACCTAACTAACTAACCATCACGCCGTCTCCTCGAAGTGGTAGGCAAAAATAATAGACTGCCACACTTTTCTTTCCTGACATATTTCTCTCGCTTCCTCAACATTCACACAACATTTCTCTGACTCCTCACATGGCCGACATTAAATATTTGATTTATTTGATCATGCCAAGTTTTCCTCGGTCTTCCTCTATTTCTAGTTCCATTTACATCGTTAAAAATATATGTTTTTATACCATTCGTTATTCATTCATTATTTCCATGTGTCCAAACCATATTTATGATCATTTCATTATTTTGTTCATAACACCATCATTAACACCGTATTCACTTCTTATATTTTCATTCGACACTCTATCGTCTAAGAAATCTTATTTCTACTGCATTTATTTTACTTTATCCTTCTTTTGCCAGTTCCATGCTTCGCGTTCATGCATAAGAGCGGTATAAGAACACCATTGTGCACTGGCATTTTAGATTTTTGGATATGTTTTAGTTTGCGATGACAAACTTTAAATTCTTACGTTAAATAAAATAAGAGAAGGCGTTCATTACATACTAGCCCCGTGAATTGTTATCAAGCGCAGTCTAAAAGCATAGCTATTTATACACTTTATGACAGTCTTACTACACCATTTGCCCTTTATTGCACGCAGTTGCATAAAAAGAACCGAGATAATATCGAAAGTTGGGCGAGATAAGGATAACGTTATATTTTTATACGTTTGCATGTTGTCAGAAGTTGTAACGTTGATTCGCCGAGTTAACGTCTCTTTAACCGTCGCGTTGCCATGTGGTCAATTGAGTTTCCACTGCCAATTTAAAGTTGATTTTCTTAAAACCTATGGACCCTAATATTATAAAAAAAATGCAATCCTCCATTAAAGTGTTCTCAATATTTCGTAATAAAAAAAAGCAAAAAATTACTTCCTTCATCCCAAAAAAAAAAAAAATTTTAAGACTGCCCTCACCTTCATTCGTGTTAAGGTAGAATTTGTTTTGCTAATATTTACAACTTTATCAAAAGTTACAAATACTTACTCGCTGTTTTGAACGTATTATTAATTATATGTTTGGCCTTTTCTCATAGGTACGTAATAATACCGACTGTGGATGGAAACGCAGCACGCAACTTAATAATATCAGAACTGTGAAAATATTAACACTTTACCAAAAGGGACAAATATTAATACGTACTCGTTGTCTTGAACGTAGTATACATTTTGCCTAGGTGCCTTTATCATACGTAAAATTATAGCGCCACGGCGCGGCGGGGCGAGACAAGTTCATACTTGGTGTCAGTTGTTCATATGCTGTCTCGCATTCTATATCAGAAATCGCATGGTTCCAGAAAAAAATTAATAATGATATGTTTTTCAAATAATCCATGTATGTTATAGATATCGATCTATTTCTAATAAAATTCCCTACAAGATGACATAAATTAAATTTTGATTCATCTAGTCATATGCTTGATATTTAGATAAAGTTAGCGGTAAACTGAATTGACCACATGGGAGCGAGCGTTTTGTTTTGAACACGGTATGTTAAGGGTTAAAACAGTGATTCCCAAAGTGGTCTATATAGACCCCCAGGGGTCTACGACAACTTGCAAGGGGTCTAGGACAATTTAAAAAAAATTGGGGGTCTATGAGATGTAAATGGGGGTACACGAGATGGTTCAACTAAATTGAAGCCGAATAGTGAAACGCAAAACGAATATCGTTGGCGACCTTTTTTTTAGCTCATTCGGGGAAGTCGGACGAAATCGTTGACGACTTCTTTTTTATTATTTTAGCTCATTTGGGGAAACGGACGATCGAAATCTTCAGCGACCTTATTTTTAGCTCATTCTGCAAAGATCAGTCATTCAATTTCCACAAATAAAGGTATAAGTTCCGGCTTTTTTGTTTTGGATTTTTTTTTTGCACAAAAAAAAATCTATTTTAAGAAATCAGGGGGCCAAGACAAATAAGAAGAAATCGGCAAAGGGTCTACGTGACAAAAAAGTTTGGGAGCCTGCTTTAAAACATATGTTAATTTTTTCTCCTTCTCCGCAGGTTCAATCCAAAGATTGGTTAGTAGCAGTTTTCAGTCTCGTATTACACTTCGATCTCGTGCTCTTGTTTTTATGCAGCCCTCTTCAAATCAGGCTTTTCACTGGGGATGTTGGGCTTCATCGTCTGGACCGAAAGAGTTTTCAGGGATCCTCATATGCTCAGAGTTCTATACAACGCATTGGTTCGGAGCAGACTCAAAATTAGTTCTGTGATATGGAGTCCTCACGAGGCGAGATATTCCGTTATGCTGGAGAGGGTTCAGAAAAAAATTCTGAGGTATCTCTACGTGAGGGAGTATGGTAGCGATAGTAGCCACGGAATTTCTTTTGGGAATACTTGGGGCCAACTCTCTGTAGCTTCGAAGAGATGGGCATCTCATAATCTATTTCTTTAGATTACTCAGGGAGTATTTCGAGAACTCGGCCGTGCTGGAAACCTTTTTGGAATGAATTTAACATGTTGCCTCCTCTTCTTCAATTCTGCTGTGAACCTGGTCATTACATGTGTGGCGTTTCCAGAATATTATTTTATTATTATAATGTATTGTACTAAATGTATTCATAAACGAGTATTTTATTGTTGATAAAATAGAACAATGATGTAAAAATCCATATTCAATAATGAATAAGAATGAATTTGTCTGTTTTCTAGATTATATTTGATTTTATTCGATTGACATGTTTCGCCTTACTAAAGCATTATCAAATGTCTACATTGTAGAAACAATTTCGAGAAAGAAACCGACCAAAGAATTAAGTTGGGTTGGGCGGCCTTTGGAAAATTACGTCATGTTCTCACCTCTAAAATACCACAATGCCTCAAAAATAAAGTCTTCAAGCAGTGCGTGTTGCCATTCATGACGTACAAAGTCGAGACGTGGACATTGACAAAAAGTCAAGTCTACAGATTCAAGGTCGTCCAACGTGCCATGGAAAGAGCCATGGTTGGAATAACCTTGAAGAACAGATTAAGAAACGAATTTATTCGACAACAAACCAGAGTGATTGAGGTGGCTCTGAGGGTGGGCGGGCTGAAGTGGCGATGGGCTGGCCATATCTGTCGGAGAACCGACGGCCGATGGGAGAGACGGGTCTTGGAGTGGAGACCGCGTACATGATTCCGCAGAGTTGGACGTCACCCTGCTCGCTGGACCGACGATCTGAAGAGGATTGCTGCACATGGATGGATGGAAGCGGCAATGGATAGGAGGCGGTGGCGTGCTTTGGGAGAGGTCTTAGAAGTGCACAACAGACGGCTGATGATGATGATGAAATGTCTACATACCATTGAGTCTTAGCAAGCCAAAACATGCCACTCGCACAAAATATTATAATCAGAATAGTATGAAATTGATCAGAATAGAATAAAATCGCCAAGAAATGAAAAAAATCTATCCTCGAAGCGTGTTCTGAACTTTAATAAAATATCCGGGGTGTTGATGTGAATGTTAACACGGATCGAGTTTTCCAGTACTATGAGTTCATTAATTTGCTTGTTTTTATTCCATATTTTTAGCAAAAGCGTAACATTTTATTGGGAATCGGAATGGAAATTTCCGTAAAGCGTGTCGATTCAATTTTTTAAAGTTTTTAAACGAAAATAATTTTTATTCTGAATTCAAAATATTTCCGAAAGTCATTGAATATCACGGCAATCATCGGGGACATCAAATTAACGCTCTAAACCCACCCGGTGTGAAATGAAATTCCCGTGCAATAATAACAAGTACGTCACATCAGCCACACCCGCTCGCAGAGTGGCACTTGGGCGGCTTTGCGAAATGTTATCAAGTTTGACATACGCGGACAATTTCTATGTAAAGCGATCGCCAATTTATATGGTAAATAGGCCAATTAATTGGGAAATCTCATACAATATCATTATTTATTTATATCCAACCACATTAAACAGAATGTTCCGAAAGATTCGATAATTTCGATACGCTCTAAATTTCAAAGTGACTACTTGCTCATCGTCAACGTTATAAACAATAGCCTTATTTCAAAATAAATCATCTATCGTTTATCAAACTTGACACTTACATTAAAAATGTATTTTATAGCGAAATTATTATTATGTATTTTATAAAAAATAAAAATAGACCACTATGGGCCCCGGTCTTCTTCAGAATTCTTCGCCACTCTCCTTTCCACACCATCCATCCACCTAAGTTTTTTGTAAACTTCACTATGTTGGGCTCTTTGTAAAGTCCTTCCAGCTCCTGGTTATCATTTTTCGAAGGCTTACTGTTTGTTAGTTAATATCATTATCTGGATAATGAAGGTGTAAAACCTTTGAAACATGTCTAGAAAAATAAACTCAAAGTGGAAAAAAACAATGATTTAATTCATAAAAAATTTCGTCATTATTGAATTCTACAGTTTTAACGCCTTAAGTTTTTATTTAATTAAAATAATAAATATATGTATTTATATTTTTTATATTTACTATTAGAATAAGAGAAAATTTACTACCCGATGAAAGATGAAATTTTCTATTATTACAACACTCAACACTAGCCGAGTCCTACCTTATTTCACAAGCAATTTATTGAAGATTTAATAGGTTATCCATAAAAAGTGGTATATGCACAAGCTATAATATTAACCGTTAGAATGCTACGCGGCGCAAAAGCGCTGCGTTCGTTTGTATTGAAAATTGCGACGCAGCGCTAAAACGTTGCGAGTTTAAGGGTGTTTTTGGTGCTCATTGAATAATTATTAAAATTGATTGATATTTGTGTAAATTATAGTGTTTTATTTGATACCATTATTTTTTCCTCTTCATTAATCAATATATGTATAGCAATTGACACATTTTTGCAAAAATTGCTTAGCACTAAAACGGTTAATTATAAATATCCGTCAACAAGCACGCCATGCTGTCTCTCATAACTTGATTATAAAGCACTCGTTTCTCTACAAAATACTCAATCAAACATCAAATCCGCCCCGATGTATACCGAATATCCTAATTTTAATGAAAAGGATGTTTGACGAACGTATAACTTGTAAAGTTGTAATACTAATTTGATATTCACATGCCAGGGGCAAGCCGAACATGTGTGCGAAACAGTCAAACCTTTCTGTCAAACTGTCAACTTAGAAAAATCTATGAATTATTAATCAGTCGCCAGGGAAATGTTTGTTCGCTGACCAAAGCAAAGGGTTCGCTTTATTTGATTCTCATTTAAATATCTCATATCCAGTCCCTAGCTTAGAACCAGTGACGGCGAATTCAATGTCAACTTTTTTAAAAATAAAACAGTTATCTTCTATGTTCGCCATACTTTGTGTTGTAGATGCTATATTTCTCTTTTTCTTTTTTATATACTCGACTATATGTATACAACACGTACATCAAAAAAATTAAATTACATATACATGTTTCGGGCAACCATTAAATTAATCGGAATTTGCTAACCACCTCATTGAAAAAGATCATTAATTTAATAAAGATAATGACGTTGAAATTTTGCATGTTAATAAAAGAAATATAACTTTCAGCAATCTCGAAATTTTAGAAATCAAAAAAGCAATTAAAAATAAAGAAAATATTATAAATTAACAAATAAATTTAACGTCAAGTCCAATTATTCATATATTTTTCCTTTGTTATAAGTAATTACCTGAACCCCAATAAGAATTTTTAATTATTATTTTAAATCGAATAATAATATTTGTTAAAACAAAAGCACAAACGTTCCAAAATAAATCTTAATAACATCTGTCAGATCATATAAACAATTTTAAATACGAGTATGTATCTTAATAATATGTATCACTAAAGAAGGACTGGTTGTCCGAAGCATGTCTATGTAATTTTTTTTTTTTAATGTACGTGTTGTATATACAAAGTACATAAAAAAAGAGAAATATAACAATTATCACATAAAATCATTTAAACTTGCTGTTTATAACGGTAGATGGTGTTTTAGTAATTTAGTGAATGAAAAAATGCCATCTAGTGTTAAATAAGATAATTTGACTATGTGTATTTTTTTTAAAAGACATTCAGCGTCATCATTGTTCCCCAATCAGGAGTGTATAATAGTAAAATTGTGAAAAGGCACTCAAATAAAAAACATATCTTTATAAACTTGTATTGAAAACAAGGGGGAAGTGCCTGGGAGTGAAGGTTTATGGGGTTGTTGCTATTAACATCAGGTATGCTGATGACATAGTTATTTTAGATACCCAATCTTCAAGAACTCCTTAATATAATTGATATAGCAGGAAAGGATTTGGGCTTGAAAATCAACGTTAAGAAGACCAAATGGATGACATTTGGCCGACTTAATTATTCTGATAATGTTGGGGGTTTAAGTACATATAATGATTCAACATAATTCATTAGTCTTGGGTGAATCAAAAAGTTTTTTTTTAATGTATTCACAATATAAATATAGTTGATTGAAATATTTTTGTAGAAGTTTAGTAAGTAAAAAAATATAATTATTTAGATTTGTTTAGGTTTTTTTTTAGTTTCACAAATAATAAACAAAATTCATGTTTAAATAAGTGTTCAGCCTGTTATCTTCAAAATTAAAAAAAAACTCGTGTAGATATCATATTTTTTACGAATTAAAAAAGCTATGAAACATCTTGATATATTTAATGTTTATCATACGAGTATTTACATGAATTAATGATTTTTATACTTTCAAGATCACCTTCTAAAATAATGTATAAGCTTAAATGAAAATAACTTTAAAATCATATTTTGTATATAATTAAAACTAACCAGCTAACTAATTATCACGCCGTCTCTCCGGAAGAGTAGGCAGAAATAATGGACCGCCACATTGTTCTGTCCTGGCATACTTTTCTCGCTTTCTCTTCGTTCATACTTCGTAGCATGCAAGCTCGTCGATTTCTCCGACTCCTTGCTTGGACGATATTTAATATTTTAATTATTTAAGCGTGCCAATATTTTTAGTTCTAGTTTATTAACTTTTTTAAAATTATTTTATTAAAAGTTAAAGCGTCAAAACTATGGAATCCCATTTTTAATTTCGAAAGAGAGTAGATAATTTAAAATACTGTTAATATTCAATTTGTTTATTTAAAAAAAATGCGTCAAATTTATGCCTTAGAATAGACGTCACTTATATAATATGTTTTAGATTTTATTGCTCATATAAAATATAATAAATTTTTCTATTTTTTTTTTAATGAACTTTGATACGAAGGCATTACTTGGTGGTTTGACACATTTAAAAATAAAATTAAAAACATTTTCACTTAGCATGAAATAAAATACTTTATTTGAGTAAATGGCGCTAACCGGTTTCACTATGTAGCGAGCTTTCTCAAAACTATACACAACCCTAAGGATGCTCGCTTCAAAGTGAACCGGTTTGCGCTACTTACTCAAATAAAATAGTTGATACTAAATAATGAAAATAAAAAAAATATTATACAAAATGTCTTTATTATTTGGTATTTAATTTGCTTCCACTTGTGTTTCAGCAGCTTGCTGCCGAAATCGGTCAAACATAAACACAAGTGGAAAAGTTATTTATTTTCATTATTTAAAATGAACTTCTACCAAGCAATTTCAAATAAAAACATAAATTATTTGTAGTTTATACTAAGTGAAGGAGTGTTTCATTTTATTATTTTTAATATTAAAAATATGTTGACCTAGTTACTTGCTTACCTATCTGTAAAGTGGTTTAATTATATTATGTGTAACCAATCTGTAGATATTGACATAGAAAACAAATTTAAAAAAATAAGCTTTTCATATTTTTTTAAAAATCATTAAAACAGGCATATATTATTGGCAAGAGAAAATAAAACTAATCAAAATTATACAACGAGAGATTATTCAGCTAATCGAATCTGATAAAAATGTCAAACGCATGATTTGCTATGTTTGCTAATTTGGTTCGGTTTCTCTATCATTTGCTCATTTCAGCTGAAAAAGAAAAAATGAGATTGTCGTTTTGGTGCGCTTTTAAAAAATGTTTGAGCTATCCATTAAGTATTGTGTACTAGTGTTGACCCTTTTGTTTGGAAGTAAATCATGGAACTTGCAAAATAATATTGAAAAAGTGCAAATATTTAATATGATTGTGTGTTTTGGGTGCTAGAGTGATTTGAACACATGGTAATAATAAATGAAGAAAATATATGTTTACGATGTTGACGGTACAAGAAATATAAGAGAACCGAGGACATAAGGATTCTGTGGATAACATGATGTATAAAGTAAAGGGATTGAGAGATGTATATCAGGGAAGAAAAGTGTGGTCGTCCATTATTTCTGCCTACCCCTTCAAATAGATGCCGTAATGGTGATTCTGTTAGTTAAATTTCACAAATTCGTAGATGATTAAGAATATATTTATATTTTCTGTTTATAAATAGATAATTTTTTTTAACAATGATGTAAAACTCCATGTTAAATATAATATTATGTGAAAAAACACATCTGTCTTCTAGGAGTTTTAGTGTATTTTAGAAGGAATGACATGTTTCGCCCATCTAAGGGATTATTAAAAGTATATGTGTGGCATAATATTCAATAATGCCTAAGTAAGACGAAACATGTTATTCCATCTAGCATATATCAAACTTTCGTGAGAAGTACATAATTTGTGATTTGACATTATTGAATAAAATAATAATACATTTCTTCTATGTTCGCCATACTTTGTGTTGTAGATGCTTAATTTATCTTTTTATTTTCTATATACTTTGTATATACAACACTAACTCACATGGCCGACATTCAATATTTGATTTATTTGATCGTGCCACGTTTTCCTCGTTCTTCCTCTATTTCTGGTTCCATTTACATCACTAACATATAATTTTTTTACCATTCTTTCTTCATTCATTCTTTCAATATGTCCAAACCATCTTAATGATCCTTTCATTATTTTGTTCATGACACCATCATTCGCTTCGCATTCACTTCTTATATTTTCATTCGGCACTCTATCATACACAGAGTATCCACACATTCTTCTAAGAGATCTCATTTCAACTGCATTTATTCTATTTTCATCCTTCTTTTGCCAGTTCCATGCTTTGCTTAGTGAATTTAGTGTATTAGTGTGTAAAATGGATTGAAAAGGAAAAATAATTAAATTATTTTTCTTAAAAAATGTTGCCGCCCCTGGTGACGAGTAAAATACGCCCTATAACTCAATTTCGTAGACAGAAAATACACGCTAGACGTAACAAGAGAAATTTGGATATTCTAAAGAAGAAAAATATTTTGAATTTTCCGAGCAAAAACTCTACTCGAGGTTTTATTAATAACGTTTTATTTTTATTTCATTGTACCGAATTGTTAGTTGAATATGAGATGGTTTTTGGTTTTTTTATACTTTACAAATATTTTCCAGTTCAGTTTGTAGAAATATTATTATTCTTGTAGAATTATTTTAACCAATGTTAAATTAAACGAAAATATGTTATTATTTGTCAACCTTTGTAGCAGAATGGCAGCAGCTATGACTGCCACACTGAAGGCCCCGTGTTCAAATCTCGGCGTCGACAGAATGCAAAAAAAGACAACAAACTCACAAACTAACATGATTCCGAAAGAGAAATACAAGAAAAAAATAAGGAAAATCCACTGAGTATATTTTAATTTTGGTCCACTTAAAATCTTATTCTTTTTCATCAATAGTATATAATCAAATCAAATCAAATCAAATCAGTTTATTAACTCAAAAGACATTACAAACAGGAAAATGTTTAAGGCATCTATTGAGTACAGGTAAAATATTATAAAAATACAACATAGTACCAGGAACGCATTAGAGATGGTTAGACATTAGGAAGACAACATACTTTCTAAAGTCAAGAGTATTTGTCCCCTGAACGTACCTTCACTAATATAAAAGACGTCGATCTCCGAGGAGACCGCGTTCAACAGACAAATTGCTCTTCCCACCGGTGTCACCAGAGGCAGATTGGTTCTGGTGGCCGGTTGGTAAAACAATCTGTGCTGTCGCTGTCGGAGAAATCTATCAGGGACAAAAAGCCCAACACCCTCTAGCACGGCCGAGTTCTCGAAATATCCCCTGATTAATTTAAAGAAATGGGTTATGAGATGCCCATCTCTTCGAAGCTGTAAAGAATTGGTTCCGAGCATTCCTAAAAGAAATGCCGTGGAATAGAGCCACGGATAACTACCATACTCCCTCATGTAGAGATACCTCAGAAATTTTTTCTGAACTCTCTCCAGCATAACGGAATATCTCGCCTCGTGAGGACTCCATATCACAGAACCACTTTCGAGTGTGCTCCGAACCAACGCGTTGTATAGGACTCTGAGCAATGTTATATCTGGCATCTAGAAACATGTAGCGTATACAAGATAAGTAAAAAGACATTTGGTTAATGTTATTTACGAATCTGAAAATAAAAGTAGATCAAAAATGAGTCTCTCAGCTGCCCCTCCGACTTTATTAAGTCGTCTCGAGTATTTCTGTGATCATTACCATACCCCCCTAACATAAATACTTTAACATTTTACTGCCAGATCATAGAAAATACTTGAAAAGCATATTTTCATATCATGGACCAACGTAATGTCGTTATTTATGACTTGAAAGCATTTAGCAAAAGTGAAAAGAAAATACTTTAAAAATAACAAGAGAAGTAATATGTAATGGTGATAAAGAAAACTTATAAATGTAACAGTTTTAAGCTAATTTCAAAAGCACACGTACATCAAATCATTTTTACGACAAACACAAAAATTTAAACGGTATACGGAAGTGAATTTTGTCATATGTATTGGTGATAATGAAAACTTATTCACGCAACAGTTTGAAGCCAAAATAAAAATCACACTTACATACAAGTATTTTTTATGACAAACACAATTATTTTTACGATATATGTAAGTGACATCTAGGGCATTATCTGAAATTGTCATTTGATCTAACGAGATGTATCATTTAACTTAAATATCATACTCGTATAATAAAAACATAACATTTTTTGTATATCTTAAAAATAATATTAAATAAAAATAGCTTTTTAATCAAAGGTCGCTCTTGAAGTGAATATGTCATGAAAATGGCGGTAAAAAAACTTTATATTTTTTTATACTTTGTATATACAACACTTACTTTTAAAAAAAATAATATCAGACATGTTTCGGACAACCCGGTTCTTCCTCAATGATATAATATTATAAAGATATTTAAAATATTATAAAATTGTTTATAAATATGATTAGTTTTGACAGATGTTATTTGACGGGTTGTCCGAATTTTATTTCATTTATTTTAATCTTAGTGTTGTATATACAATGGTGAACATAGAAGAAAAAAACTTTTTTTTCATGTACTAAATGTACTGACATTAGCAAAACTTAATAAAAATCATGTTTTAAGCCATTATCAAATGTTTGATAATGCTTTAGCAAGGACAAATAGATAATAGAGAATATTTCATTCATATCCATTATTGAATATGGAGTTTGACATCATTATTCAAGAAACGATAAATAATGTTCGTCCCGCATTGAAATAATACGAGATATACAAAATATATTATTACAATATTTTAAATACAAATTATGTCGTATACAAACTATCGCATCAAAAGCCACTAGCGCCCATGAGACGAACATCAAAAACAATTAGCAAAAACAAATTAAATTTTATTATATTATCTTTGTGTCTGCCAAAACTCGGATATTAGCGTTCGATTTATTCTGACGTTTCGTTATTTGAATTCAAAATTCAAATATAGAACTTTGTACACTGGCATATGTCACTTTAATTATTCGATTAAACTCGAATTACAGCGATGACACGTTACGCCACGAGGTGTGTTTTTAAAAATATCTTAGAGTCGTTTAAAATAAATTACTTTATTTAAAGAAAGCATCCAAACCAATTTATCTTCATATAATGAGAATTTTTTTCTTCTACTTTATAATATAATCGTTTATTTATCTTATATGTGTGATGTAGAACTCAATATTTAATAATTATTTATTTATTATATTTAATAGGAAAAGCGTGTTTCGCCTTGCTATGATATTATCAAATGTCGCTAGTATCAAACGCGATGTTGTTTGCATGTCCGAGTTAATGAAGCATAATATGGTAATTAACTTAATTGCTGAGGTTAATATTATTCACTATAATTAAGTTTGTTTTCCAGAAGTTTAATTACATTTTATGGATTTGATATGTTTCCTCCTTGCTACGATATCTCGAAATATTAAACTGCTACGGTATCATTTGATAATGTTTTAACTGAGCGAAACATGGCATTCCTTTAAACTTTAATAAATCTTCTTAGAAACGGGCGTTTCCATTAATATTAAACATGCATAAGACTTAATGAAAATGTTTTATAGTATTATAAGTTGGAATGCTTTTCATTGGAGCGTTTTATTAATCGGTGTACGTGACCAAATAATAATGTCAAAGTCCGCTTTATTATATTTTATTTGGACCACTACGATTGTCTGTAGCCTTGCATTCCTTCCTTATTTTCCCATTTGTTTATTTTGGAAATGCTAAATCAAATACCAGAAGTTATACGTACGTATCTTCAAGGTGGCTTGGATTTATTATAGTGTTTTTAAACATTTCTATTTATATGAATTAATCATTCTTTATATCAAAGACACACCAAGTGATTAATATTGTCGTAAAATAGTAATAAATGCAACATAAAACAACATTAAAAGATTATCCCTATGTAATTAATTTTGTGACTGGCTCCTACATCTCTTACAAGGAAAATTGGTCGAATTTCAAAAATTCGATACAAATAACTAAAACATTTTAATTTTACATGTAAAATAATTCTCGATAACCGTATTTTTCTACAACATGATTAAGAAGAGAGTTTTTTTTATGTAATTGGTACAATTTTGGTTTGCGTGATGCTTTTTTTAAATTGACGTCACAAGTTTTTTTTTAAACAGGCTAATACCAAATATTTAAATAAATGATATTAGAATTTATTTTACAATCTTAATATGAGCAGGAATTATTCGGAGCTCATTATTATGAAGAAGGATCTGGTCGTGTCCAGGCTCGAACCCAAGTCCCCTGGATCAGGAGCCAAGCGTTCTGCTCCCTAAACCACCACCTGATTATTAAAATAAACTCAGTGACGTTCAAATACATATTTTTAATAATAATTAATTCTCCGAGAATCAGTGATTATTTCAAAAATATGTTTTGCGAGTGTTAAAAAAACTTAACTAATATGAAAACGTAATTTTCAACAAAAACAACAACAAACCATCTAACCGTTTTAAAAGAAGTCAAAGAAATAGACGAGCGTGCATGTTGCGATGTATGAATATAGAGGAATCTCAAGAGGTATGCAAGGATACATACTCTTTGCCCATACATCTGTTAGTTAGTTATGCATCTGGATTTTTCGTAGCGCCCAGAGTATGGAAGTTCTCATGATCTATCTATCCTCTTTCTTGATAATATTCGTTTTCCGCTCAAATGCTTTGTTTCTGCTTTTCAACGTTTTTTTAAGCATTTTAAAATAGGGAATCAAAATAAACAATTTCATAAAATGTGTTTTGGAAAAAAAAAATACACGCATCTTCGGTGTTCTGTGAGATTTTCAAAAGCAATAATTATAAAAAAATAATAAAATAAAACGATGGTATGTAATTTCTTTTAACACTATTGCAAACTGAGTCCTTTATGTACAAAAATATTCTTAAAATAATTATGTTGAATTTACTGAATTTAAATATTAGTATAACAGTTATTCAAGGGGATGAAAATCCATTAGATTGAATACAAATCCTCGTGAATAACTGTAATACCAAAATTTTAATTCAGAAAAAAAATATATAATAAGATAATTTTTGTAAAGAATCATGTTTACCACCCCTGATTATGTATATAAAGGACTTAGTTTGAAAAAATATCACCAGTGTGTCGTTCCCAGCGAGCCTGCCGAAACCGGTTGCGGACGAAATAAAGACAAAAGTGGAAGTAGTTCAAAAACATCGTTTTATTTAATTATTATTTAAAATGAACTTCCATCAAGGGATTTCAGTAAAATCATTTGATTAGCTTAAAAATCGAAAATTATTTTTAGGATTCGCCCGATTTTCTTGAATTATTTTTTCGTAGAATTTCGTTTAAAAAATCTGACAATAAAAACAGGATTTCTTTTTATTAGTTATCAAAATATCTGGTCTCTTTTATAGCATTATTCATAAATCATAACTGGCAGGTGAATTGGCATATGTTTACATAATTCATCCGTTCGCGTAGTAATACTACGAATTAAAATAACGCATGCACACATTTTAATTTACTGAATTTAAATAACCAAAAAAAAAAATATTTTAATTTATATGTCAAGAAGAAAGATAATTAGATAATTGATTGATTTGGCGAAAACATTATGATAATTCAATATTATTAACTGTTTCATATTGAAACATTGTTCTAATGCGTATCACAATGTATTTAATAAATTGTGGTGCGTGTTAAAATAGTTTTTCAAAATTAAATTTTATTGTTATTATTGTAATACATGATATATTCGAATTGTAATTAACATCTTAACACTAACTAACTAACTAACTAACCATCACGCCGTCTCCCCGAAGGGGTAGGCAGAAAGAATGGACTGCCACACTTTTCTTTCCTGACATATTTCTCTCGCTTCCTCAACATTCATACATCGTGTCATGCACGCGCGTCGATTTCTCTGACTCCTCACATGGCCGACATTCAATATTTAATTTATTTTTATCGTGCCACGTTTTCCTCGGTCTTTCTCTATTTATGGTTCCATTTACATCATTAACATATAATTTTTTTACCAATCTTTCTTCATTCATTCTTTCCATATGTCCAAACAATCTTAATGATCCTTTCATTATTTTGTTCATGACACCATCATTCGCACCGCATTCACTTCTTATGTTTTCATTCGATACTCTATCATACACAGAGTATCCACACATTCGTCTAAGAGATCTCATTTCAACTGCATTTATTCTACTTTCATCCTTCTTTTGCCAGTTCCATGCTTCGCTTCCATAAATAAGGGTCGGTAGAAGAACACCATTGTGCACTGCCATTCTACCTTTTTGGTGTAGGAAAGACAATATATTTTTTAACACAAGTGTCTTCTATTTTAGAAAATGAACTATTTTTCACGAAAAATCACATTATTCAACGTGTCGCCCAATAAAACTTCCAACGAAATTCGTTACTCGTATATTTTGGCGTATCGTACCGCAAAGCTTTTACTCGTTATCTTGACTTTTATTTACACGAAAATTCAGGTGAAACAGATAACAGGAGCAATTTGATTAAGTACATTCAAAGTAAAGTTTTCCTCTACTGTAAAATAATACATACTAACCCATAACAATTATTTATTATTTAGTTACCTACAAACACATCATTAAATTATTTAATCTTAAATGTTTTAATTTAGAAACACTGTTATGATACGTATCATAATGTGTTTATAAATTTCTATGATATGGTCACGACTGCTGTTTTGACAAACTATATTGGCATCATCAGATGATATAAACAACTGTAATACAGCTGAACTTTAAAGGTTGTTTGTTATACCTGATGATGATAGCATACGTAGGCAAAACATCTGTCGCAACAATCTCATAGAAATGAATAAATAATTATTCATAAACTTAAGAAGTAAACACCCATAATATCGTATTTTTATGAATCATAAACTGTTTTTTCCACTTTTGAGTATTTTTTATCTTGACATGTTTCAAAGGTTTAACACCTTCATCATTGGGAGACCGATAAAAATATATTGTTCGATACATCATTGATGAAGGTGTAAAATTTTCGAGATCTGCCTAGAAAAATAAACTGAAAAGTGAAAAAACATTGTTTTAATTCATGAAAAATGATAAGTAAATTGAGATTCGTAATATAACATTGCAAAATTAAAGCGTGCAATATTGTTGAAGTATTATAGTGATTACCTAAATATTTATTAGTTTTTCTATGCGTATTTATTAATTATTCAAAATATATTGAAATCACAGTGAATCCTTAATATTTGTAATGTTTCTACTTTGTTACTTGCGTACAACTGTCGCGACATTCTAAAAAGTGTAAAATAACCATTGCGTTATTAGACATGGCTGTAAACTTAACAAAATATCTGTTACTTTTTAAACCATATCCATTCTGCGTGTTTAAGGTAAAAGTCCTAATACCATAGAAAATAGACTTTAAAATAAAAGTGAATAACTTTACCACAATACAATATTGTTAATATCACACAAAATAATTTAACTTCCTGTTTTTACCAATTTATAAAACATACATTTCGTTTACATATTTCTAATTCTTTAACTACTTCCACGTAATACTTTCCGGTATTTTAGATTTTATTCCTTAATTATTGTTTACAATATAATGAGCCACATCAATTACCTAATCCATATTCTGGTCCTTTAACTCGATGTATAAACAACAACGCGCTTGATTCTCGAAACATTTGATAATGCCTTAGCTAGACGAAATTTGCCATTCTCATTAAATATATTAAAACTTATTTTTTCGTATCATTTATTTCCAATGGGTTTCGATAAAATAATGAACAAAGTAATTGATTATTGATATAAAGCGTATTGACAAAATTTTCAAACATATGCCTGTAGCTAAGAGCAATTATATCAAGTTGATCATCGGTTACTTGAATTAATGCTTTTTATACGAGTATACTATTCTATGATAGGTTTCTTTGTGATTTAAGCGGAAACGGAAATATTATGTTATATGCGATATTGTGATTGCTGCATTGTTATAATCGTCAAATATGTATAAACATTCCCAATAATAGTAATAATTCCAATTCCCGTGGGTGAGCCTTTGCGATATTAGGGTGTGAAGAGACAATGTGCTTGCCCCTAAATAGTCGAAGAAAATTGATATAACCTTCACATCGCTAGTATGTTTATATTTCCTTAAATGAGGTCATATAAAAATAATATCACCCTACCTCTATGTATATATGATACAATATATTGTCACAACATAGATATTTTTTATAAGCTTCTTTAGAATAAGCTTATTTTTTAATAAGCTTATTTCATGCCCACAAACATTTAATAATTAAACACTTTTAAGTTTTATTTTGCAGCCGCAAAACAAAAAGGATAAATTAAATTATATTTGAATAAGGACTTAAAATTGAGTACTTCTAATTGAAAATTTGAATAAACAATGTATGTTTTTTAAAAGTTTGTTACAATCAACTACAATTTCCAATTTATAAATGTTTAAAAAAGGTTAATTTATTAAAAATATAATTATCCTATAAATTACAGATGGTTCTTTTTAAATACAATATTGCAGAAATAAAATATTTTTACCCATTTGAGAAATATTTTAAATCATTTTATTTTCATGAAAATGTAGAAATAGTTTGAAAATATATTTTTTAACACAAAAACGTCATTATACATAATGTCGCTCAAATTTTATCTTTAATAATATATGAACGCAGAGCTTTTTTTTAATCGATTCGATTATTAAAAAATCATAAAAACGATATAGAAGTTTTTTGTTCGCCTTCGGATATTTTCTATTTAATGATTTATTTGTATACATATAAAAAAAAAAATTAATTAAAAAATGTACTGAAAAAATAAAAAAATTATCTTAAAATAAATTATTAAGCATCACATAATCATAGAAACGATACAGATATTTTTTGTTCGCCTTCGGATATTTTCTATTTAATGATGTATTCATATACATAAAAAAAAATTATTAAATGAAAAAATGTACCGGAAAATACAAAAAAAATATCCTATAATAAATAAATAAGCATCATATAAATCTTACCGGTATCTGTGTTAGTGCTGGTTGAAATGAAGGGAATACAGAAATATTATAAAAAAATATATATAAATGTTTTAATGTCAAATTACACTATTAAAAAAAGTTTCACATTTTAATGTTTAAAAAACATGCATAATATAAGTGTTTTACATTTTTTTTAAATAAGTATACTGTATCGTTAATCAGAACCGTTTTGAAAATCATTCATCATTAAAATATTAATAACATTAAGTATGATTTTTTTGTTTCACAGTGTGTTATCAAAACACAGCACTTTAATTAACAAACACCATGAAATTTCACAGTAAGAACGCACATATAAAATAAACAAATAAATAATTGTAATTGAGAGTGTACAAATAGGTTTGGTTGTGAATTTGTATTGCGCGAATGTTTCGCACCGGGTGAGATCGCGGTCCGGTCGGACACACGTCCGTCCTGGGCTAGGTTCCGTACGTACTGATGGCACAAGGCACAAGGCGGGAGGCAGGAGGCCTCGGAGGGCGGGGGTTGGGAGGCGAGAGAGGATCTGATAGCACAGCCTGCAGCCTCTGTATCTCGCCACATCGAGGGCTAATGCGATAGCGATATTTCGGATAACGTGAATTTTAAAAATATTCGCACGTGAAGTATCTAAATTGCGGGTTATCCTGTTTATCACTTTTGTATTGGCGTCTTCGCTTTATCAAGTTTGCACCCCTAAAACCTGAAATATATGCTAAATACCTGAATATGCAAAATTAACGTTTTTTTCCAAGAATAATGTTAAACATGATATTCGTTATTGATCGATTTTATTGAATTTTTGTTATAATACGAGTATTCTCATACATATATTTTTTTTATGTATACAACAGGTCGTTTGAACCCAATTACTGTAGAAAATTTCTTTTTAAACTTTTATAATTCACGTGACATGTGAATTCATCGCCAATTTATTGTCACGTGAATTCTACACCAGACCAAATACAGTATGACAATAACACTTCCATCGCCAGGAATCGAACCCGACACGTTCCACCTTGTGATATGGTCTCTCCAGGTAATTCCTTATATTCTTCTGTAGTAAATAAATATCCAAAAATTAATGATTATTTTTTCATCGTTTTTTATCCTTCAGCCTATTTACTAAATAAATATTCAACAGTTTACTTAAATTTTTTAAATAGTCCATTGTTTTGGCCGAAACACTATGATACTTCAACTCCAGACTTACTACTAACTTTTTTGCCCTATAAATAAGTCTTTTCATTTGTTTCTTTAGTTGATTTTAACACCTGATGATGGCAATATCGGTTGGCAAAACAGCTTTCGCGACAATCTCAGTAAATAAAAATAAATTGTGATATTATAACAGTGTTTTAAATTTTAACAGTAATAATTTTTTTTTTTTTTTATTCTCCTACTTATCACTAAATAAATATCCAAAAAATTATGTTTATTTGAAACCATTTTTTGTTCTTCAGCCTTAATAACGCAGCAACTTAATAAATATCCAAAAATTAACGTTTAATTTTATTAAAATATTTATTAAGTTGAATTCCACTAACAAGGGGGCACGAGATAGTAAATTGACTTCGGGATGGGATTTTGCAGGATTGTAGTGCCCCGTAAGAGTCGTTCATTGTTAAAGAAACAATACATATTTCGTTTTATTTATTAAAAAACGGAACTTTGGTGATTATTTAATATTCACCGATTTGAAATTTGTAAATCACATTTTGTTTTAAATAATGTGATTGAAACAATCTCCAAAATTTATGAAATACTGTATGGTTACTTTTGTATATTAAATACCAATGAAAACATCTGTTTTATTGGAGTTTTAATGTATACATATTATAATAATTAAATAAAACGATGTTTTTAAACTACTTCCGCTTTTGGGTTTATTTCGACAGCGACCGGTTTCGCCAGGTTCGCTTTCGAAATAAAGACAAAAGTGGAAGTAGTTAAAAAAACATCGTTTTATTTAATTATTATTTAAAATGAACTTCCATCAAGAGATTTCAGTAAAATCATTTGATTCTTTAATGTAATAAATATTCTCAAGAATTTTCTTAAAATGTGTTTTATAACGAAATGAATTAAAATTTAAAACGTTATTCCGATTACATTGTATATTTTATAGAATGTATAAGAGCCATCAGGACATGTCGAAAATAATAATACATATGGTAAGTAAAAAAAACGATATTATTTTTTTAATACAGCCCAAAACAATGTTATTTTTTATGATAATTTTATAAAATTTTGATGTTACGTCACTGGGTTCATGTATACGAATCTGCTGGAAAATGCAAGCACTTAGCAGCAAAAAAAAATGCCAGTGGAAACGGGAGAAAATCGTGATGGATTATTTTTTGATGATTATGCATTCACAATGCCGAACGTATTTTCGTAGGGGATGACAGAGAGAGAACGTGATTTTTATTTATTAGAAAGATATAAAAATCTGATTAAGAAATATGTGATAAACTTAAGGCGCTTACACTGGAACTTCATAATGATGTATTCATTATGAATTAAAACAGCATTTTTTCCAATTTGAAGTTTATTTTTCATAACAAATTTCGAGAAATTTAAATCATCATCGAAATAACTTTAGAAATAATCATTCTATATCGTTCTCCAAGTGATGAAGCCGTAAATCCATCGAAAGCTGTAGAAAAAAATGAACTAAAAATTGGAAAAAAAAACTGTGTCTCATTTTTCTTTATAATTTATTTCAATCGAAAATTCATTCATTCTGGTTATAGAAAATCAACCCATAGATAAGGCCAGGATCTTTGTGTATCAAGGCATAGACCTGATGGGAGGAGCTGATCTGCGGGAAGAAATACAAGCCCAAGTAAATAAGCCAGCTCCAATCTCTGGTGCTCTAAAATCTACGATATGGAAAAACAAAGACATGGCCATTAAGAGTAAGATGAGAATTTATAAAGCATGTGTAAAACCAATAATAACGTATGGCGTCGAAGCAAGGGCAGACACAGTAAGGACCAAACAAGATTTGAGGACTTCCGAGATGAAAACACTGAGGTCGAAAAAAGCAAGACACTGACAGATCGCGTGAGGAATACCAGAATAAGAGAGATAGGATATTTTAAGATGGAGCAGATAGCGAAAAAGGGACTGGTATGGTCATGTTCAAATAATGGACACCACCAGACTCCCCTATACCACTACATAATCAGCCTCATGGGACTCGTCCTCGTGGAAGACCTCTTAAAAGATGGAAAGATAGCTGAGAGTCTACCTCACAGGAGGAGTAACACTCTGGAGAACAGACCACATAGGTCTACAATAAGAAAAATAATAATATGAAGAAGATAATTCTTCATGTATTGTTTATGTTTTAGCAGAAATGTTCCGAAATGAAATATTTGCCCAGAGATAATATATCTTTTGATTTCTAGTAACATATTTTTCACGAGTAACTTTTATTCACTTTGTAGTTTCTGATAACTACAACAAACTTTGTTGTTTAATTTTGTAAACAAACTTAATAAAATCTAATTCAAGGGTAGACAATAAAATTAGGGCCGTGCTAACCCACAAACAGTAAAGCGTTTGCAATAGAAATAACTCGCTTAAAGTATTAAATACTAATTTTCAAACAAAGTTAACAGACACAAATATTGAAAAGGACAATGCTCGTCCCTGTACAGGATCAAAAGTAAAACTATTTTGTGACCAAAATGTTTTAACCTTTTTCACACCGTGGTCAGAAATTACACACACACCTATTTCAGTCACAAGAAATGCATATTTTTAACAAAATATATATTCACAAATATACATTACTGTGATGATTGAAACAAACATTATTTTGAAAATTCAATAGTAAAACATTGAGTTAATCGAAAATTTTCTAAATTATATTTCATTAAACTAACTAACTAACTAACTAACCATCACGCCGTCTCCCCGAAGGGGTGGGCAGAAAGAATGGACTGTCATACTTTTCTTTCCTGATATATTTCTCTCGCTTCCTCAACATTCATACATCGTGTCATGCACGCGCGTCGATTCCTCTGACTCCTCACATGGCCGACATTCAATATTTGATTTATTTGATCGTGCCACGTTTTCCTCGGTCTTCCTCTATTTCTGGTTCCGTTTGCATCATTAGCATATAATTTTTTACCATTCTTTCTTCATTCATTCTTTTCATATGTCCAAACCATCTTAATGATTCTTATTTAATTAATATAATATTTATTAGGATAATCAAATGTATTTCTGAAATCTTTTCAAGGAAGTTCATTTTAAATAATAATTAAATAAAACAATTGGCCAAGTAGTTCTTATTGGCCAATTACTATTTGCTTACTCCCCTTTGTTATATCTAATATAAACAAATAAAAAAATATTCCTGGAATCGATTACTGCCAAAAAATTGTTTTGTTTGATTCCAAATCTTAGCAGCTATATGGATGGGGAAAACCGAATAAGGCGATGCCAACCTAAGGACCAAGAACTATAACATATATTATTTAAATTTATTAATAATAAACACAAAATTTCCATTTTTCACACGTTACATATGAAAATGTAAGCGATAATAAAATTTTAAATCCATTGTATTGAGTATGAATCTTTTTGAATACCTGTAATACCAATATTTAGATTCAGTAAATTTTACATACATATTTGAAGATTATTTTTGTATAGACTCATGTTTCACACCCCTGATATGTATGTATATTAAGGACTAAGTTTACAATAGTGTCACCAGTCTGTCGATGCCAACGAGCCTGGCGAAACCGGTCGCTGTCGAAATAAAAAAAAAATGGAAGTTTAAAAAACATTGTTTTATTTCATTATTATTTAATATTTATTAAAACTAGTAAGTAACGTTTGTTTCATTTGTCAATATTTCTACACCGATAAAGGAAGTTTGTTTCCCAAAACATGTGTGCTTAAAGCAGAGGTTCCCAAACTTTTTGTCATGTAGGCCCCTTGTCGATTTTTCTTATCTCGTGTAGACACCCTGCTTTTCTAATTTAATTTTCGAATCGATTGCTAAAAAAAATTGGGCGCTGCTGAATTCTGGCCGGAAGTTGTCGAGCTAAAAAAAAATCGTTGCCAAATCCTCTGCCTATTTTTCCTAAGTGAGCTAAAATAAATGTTATTCGTTTCAATATTCAGCTTCAATTTAGTTGAACCATCTCGTGGACCCCCTTTTACATCTCGCGGACCACCAATTTTTTTGCAACGTGTTTGCAACTGGGGGTCTATATATACAACTTTGGGAATCACTGGTTTAAAGTATAATAAAGTGAATATTCAATTTGAAAGAACTTTTGTTAAATAAGAAATTCTGGAAAATATTGTATAAAGCATTGAACTTACGTTAAAATAAACTAAAGTCATTGATCCCTTATTTTGTTAATCAGAATTTTCAATATTGATTTAAATTTTTATTTTGTATGTTTACGAAAACGTTATTCTGCAATCTGATTTCCAAACGATCAAAATTTAATTTATTCATGGGTTTTTGATGTACTATCTCACTAATTCGAAATATCCTGCTTTTAATTAAAAAGCAAATTTAATTTCATCGCTTACTTTTTATGAGTAAATAAAAAATATTATAAAAATTATTCTTTAAAAATAATGTTTTGAAGCTTTTTATTATGAATAATTTACATATCTTTAACTTAAGTACTGTGCCGTAATGTCTAATTGTAGCAAAAAGTTAAATCGTGTTTTCCCCAAAGACATATCAAGAATTTAATATTTTTAATACGAGTAACAAAGCGCTAATAAAATAAAGGTTCGTGCATTTGAAAAGTCTCACCCCCCGGGCATAAGGGTTAACAGTACGGTAAGGGTCAAAACAAAACCGCAACCCTGCTAAGTACCCGTTGGAGGAAAATCAGAGTAAGTCTGATTTTTCTCACATTTTCCATTGAAATGAACCCATTCATTAGGTACATTAGTAGGTAATTTACGAACACTGTCTGTAATGGTCTTTCTGGGTAATCCTCCATGGCTCAATACATTTCTGTTTTGATCAAATTTCACATTCCTTAGAACAACACCTTCGTGGCCGAGTGATAAGTGAATTGACTGCCACTCCGATGGTTCCGGGTTCGATTCCCGGCGAGGGCAGTGTGATTGTCACACTGTTTTTGGTCTGGTGTAGAATTCACATGACAAAACAATGGCGATAGATTAGCCACCTATCATATGTCACGAGAATCACTATGATAGCTATAATAACCTTTACATCGATTTGGCTCATGCTGTAAAGAGCGATTCAAAATAATAATAATAACAAAACGTTAATTCATTAAAATAGTGTTTTGTAGCTTCCTAACTTCCTCTTACTATAAGCAATTAACGAACAAACTAACCTTCACATCGTCTTCCCCAAGAAACAGGCACAAAGACCGCCACACTGTTCTTTCTTGACATAATTCTCCCACTTCCTCAACATTCATAAATTGTGTCAAGCACGGACGTCAATTTCTCCGACTCCTTACGTGGCCCACATTTAATATTTGATTAATTTGATCATGCCACGTTTTCGTCGATCTCGTTTTTTAGTTCCGTTTACATCGTTAACATATACTCTATTTGCCATTCTTTATTCATTTATTTATTCCATTTTTCTAAACCATCCTTTCATTCTTTTGTTCAAAACATTCTCATTCGCACTAGATTTACTTCTTATATTTTCATTCGACACCTTTATCTTAGGCAGATTTTCAATACATTCGTATAAAAGTAATCGTAAAATTTTATTACCAGTGCATTTATTCTACTTCAATCTTTCTTTGCCAATTACATGTTTCACTTCCATATACTCGTATAAGGGTCGGTACAAGAACACCACTGTGCACATTCCCATTTTTTTATATTTTTAAGATTTAATTTATCAGATTTTTCTAAAGTATGGTATTTAATACAGTGGACAACTATCAACTCATATGCAATAAAATTGACTGTCGAAAAACCCACGCTACAGAACGCAACACTTGAGTGCGCGTCGATATCTTCATCAAGTCTTACAGCGTAGCCCTTGATAGTATTCTTATTCAGCAATTGATAAATTCGATCATGCTAAGTCTTCCCGAAAATAAGTGAGGTGCAGAGTAGAGATTGCGAGGGTCGCATTCAATAATATGAGATCATTATTTTGCAGTGATAACATCAACTTAAAATTGAGACAGGTCAATTGCTATATTTGGTCCATATTACTATACGGAGTGGAGACCTGGACCCTTAAAGAAAACACAATAAACCGTATTGAAATGTGGCTCCATTGCAGAATGTTGCAGATCTCATGGACTGATATGGTCACCAAAAATGAGATGCTACGTAGAGCCAGAGTAGGAAGAAAATTGTTGTCTGATGTGAATTCTAGAAATATGCCACATTTGGGACACATTATCCGCAACGAAAAATACGATCTGCTGCACCTCATCTTAAAAAGGAAGATTGAGGGTAGGCGCGGTGTGGAAAGACCCCAGATGTCCTGGCCCGAGAATATCAAGGAATAGTTCGGGGGGGTGGGGAAGTTGTTCCAATTGGCACAAGACAGAGAGGCCTACGTCAGGGTGATAGCTGACGTCGCGTCGGGGGGACTTTAGATGGCACTAGATGAAGAAGAATATGTCTTCCCTAGCCTTCCTTGACTTTTTCCCCATTCACCCTACTTGTATATATCTTTTAAACCATTCTTCCCTCATCTTTTATTAGTTCAATATGTCCAAACCATCTAAGTGACCCGTTCTTAATTTTGTTTAGGACATATTCATCTGCCTTACACTCATTTCTTACTTCATCATTACCTACGTGTTCTATCGTACATTGTTTTTTTCTTACAATTTTTTTAGTGATCTTATTTCTAATGCATTTATCCTACTTTCATCCTCCTTCTGCCCACTATATGCTTCACTTTTGGCTACCCTGTTCTGCCTAATTTGTATTAAAATCTATTGTGAAATAAATTAATCCTAGCAATATTATCATCACACTGAAATTTAAATTAAGTCAGCGTTCCACTGAAACAAAATTGAAAACTAATTGGCCAAAACTGACATCGCAGACGAGGAGTTATTTATCTCGAATTAAATTACAATCAAAGCAATTTCGAGTGTGCTTGTTTTAGTTCGAGTTGAGTTTCTCCTATCTGGCAAGATTCCAACCTGAGACTCCACGGACCAGGGAACTATTAATTAGTTGTATTCATCGATATACCATTCAATTGGAATGAATTGCTAATTGTGGAGAAGGCTCATACTTTATTGTTATTAACCAAATAAACTTAGTTTACAACATTTCGAATGTTTACAAGTACTGGATTTTACCCATTGCGGGTTATCATTCGAAGACTACAGGGGAAAAACAAGGAATGTCAGTTAAAATACAAAATAAATGTAATAATGCCATCTAGCGGCATTTGTACGTATCTACTCGTATTCACAGTAAAAATTTCATATTCAAAAATCATGTGTGTCATCGACTATGGCCAGATAATCAATTGCTAATTGCTAAGAAATATATAGACTTTGATTAGCTTTATTCTCTATTTATTAAAATTAACCTTCCACTGACATTCCTTGTTTTTCCCTGTAGTCTTCATTTTAAGGATTAATTGTATCTCAATAGAGACGAATACGCAAATTAGAAACAGAATATGGTGGTGGAGGCGTTTACAGGAATTTTTCTGTCATTGGTTGGGTTAAGCGCACGCTTTATGTAATACAACATTATCCATTGCGCCCTTCTTACGCCCACTACGTCTGACAAATTTTTGAAAGATGTATATATGCTACAATGGTGGACAACACTTCACATTTTTTAGTAAACTTAGTTTTCTTAAATAAAATAGTTTTTATATAATTTTCATATATTCCCTTATGTATGTAAGTAAATCTTTCGGATTGGCAGAAAAAGGATGAATGTAGGATTATTGCCTGGAAATGATATCACTTATATTTTTCCCGATAATTACTTTCGTTAAATACAGCATTGATTATTTTATGTGCTACGCTGCAGAATCTACATGCAAATGGTTATACATGTGGGTAGAGCAATCTCATTGCTTGATCGGGTCGCTTTGGAGGACAACAAATTTCGTGATAGTGTGAATTGATTCAGGGATGCAATATCAATGTGTAGTCTCTCTAATGCGTAGTCTTTGTGTCTTTGTTTTTTTTTTAATATTATTTTGAAAAATAAATAAGAGTTATTTTGTAACCATGTTATTACGGACGACTTCAAAAAGCATCTGTAATGTTTGTGATATTTTTAAAAATGAAAAATGAAAAATAAGGGAATGTGCGGAAAAATAATGTACGATAGAATTTCAATGTAAGGAATAAAAAGATATGTAAGGCGGATGAATGCGTCATAAATGAAATTAAGAAAGTGTCATTAAGATGGTTTGGACATATGGAACGAATGGATTAAGGTTGAATTGTTAAACAAATATATAATATACGAGCAATGTAAATAAAAAAGAAATCGAAGAAGGCCAAGGAAGACATGGCATGACCAAACTAATCAATCAATAAAAGGCGACCGTGATCAAAGTAAGAACAATCGACAAGCATGCGTATCACGGTGTGTGAATGTAGAAAAGCGCAAAAGTTATGACCGGATAGAACAGTGTGGCAATCCATCCATTTAAATTGTTTATATCATTCTCACGATGATGGAGGTGTAAAACTTTGGAAACATATTTAAAAAAATAAACACAAAAATTGGAAAAACAGTGTTTGGATTCATAAAAATATCATCAAACTTGTTTAAGAAAGTAAGTAACTCACTAACTAACAACAAATCACGTGGTTTCTCCAGAGGGTTAGACAAAGAGGATGGACCACCAGACCGCTCTGTTCTTACATACTCTCGAGCTTCCTCTATATTCATACATCGAAACATGCACGCTCGTCGATTTTTCCAACTTCGAATATGGTCACCTTTTAGTAATTAATTAATTTGCTCATGCAATGTTTTGAAATAAAATGCAGAATCAAAGTTTCGTGCACCTTCAATTCTGTATCCTGTATTCTATTCTGTATTATATTCTGCATCCACTCTGCAACTCAATGGTGCAAATGTTGAAATGCTCGACGAATTTAAATACCTTGGCAGCATTATCACTTAAGCGCATGACCCGGACATTGAAATAAAATGCAGAATTGAAGTTGCACGAGCTGCATTTAATAAAATGAGAACCTTCTTTTGCAACGATAATCTTAACTTGAAACTCCGACAAAGAATGATTGAATATTATATATGGTCTGTTGTATGAATGTCATGAACCGGTTGGAAGTGTTCGAGATGTAGATAAACCGCAGAATGCTCCGTATACCGTGAACTGCAAACTGGCAAAAGAAGGATGAAAGTAGAATAAATGAAATAGAAATGAGATCTCTAAGATGAATGTGTGATTAATCTGTATATGATAATGAGTTTCAAACAAGTACAAGAAGTGAATGCGGTGCGAATAAAAGTGTTATGAATAAAATAATGAAAGGTTCGTTAAGATGGTTTGGACACATTGAAAGAATGAGTGAAGACAGAATGGTGAAGAATGTAGGTATATGTAAACGACGTAAATGGAGCTAGAAATAGAGGAATGCCTAAGAAAACGTGGTATGCTCAAATCAATCAAATATTAAATGTCGGTCACGTGAGGAGTCGGAGAAATTGACGTGCGTGCATGACAATACGTATGAATGTGGCGGCCCATTCTTTCTGCCTCCCCCAACAGGGAGAGGGCGTGTTGTTTAATTAGTAAGTTATATCGCCTCTTTGCGAGAATAACATGACATTTAGAAAATCAAATCCGCCGTGTTCAACTTATTTTTCTACAAAAACATTGTATTTTTAAAGTGAAAAACAGAGACATGAGAGAAAGAGACAATACAACAGAGAACATGAGAGAAAGAGACAATACAACAGTGGTATATTGTGTTGTCACGTTGTCTCTTTCAGACATTGCTTGTTTCATTTTTCAATATTTCGAGATAAAACGTTATTCTCGCAAAGAGGCGATATATAGTAAACAATAGTAAATATATGTTTGTATATAAATAAATCTATGTTAAACCAAAAAGCAATAGAGTTTTCAATAAATATTAATTATATAATAGAGTTTTACCAAATAAAGCCGCAGCCATTAATAAGAAATCGTAGGTATTCAAGATTTTAGTTAATAAAAAGATATGATAATATACATTTATTAATATTCCTAGTATAACGCCCTCTTGCGAGATACAAAGAAGACCAAACAAAACGGCGATTTAATTTTGAATAAAGCACATTCCCTCCATGAATACATTTGCCTTCACGTCGTGGGAGATCGTGAAAATTCGCCTAAAAAGTACGAGGCGGCCGGGCGGGCAGCGGGCTGGGTTGAGATGAATTCCTGAATAAACAGTACGCGCCAACCTCAATAAATAAACTTGCCTGTGTAAATGTTTGAGCCGAGAATTGCGTATGTGTGAAGTGAGATTTGTTGGGGAATACTCGCCACCTGCACCCCTAAGAGAATCATTTCTGATTAATCAAATTGTCTAGGCTTAAAGGTTCTCATTAAGTGTATCTCTCATTGGACCTGAATACCACGCTTTGCTACATCTCGTTTGTATCTTTTACTCGTATTCAATTTTATTCCACGCATATCTGATTATAGAGTGTGTACAAATATAACATGTTTGTAGTAAGACAAGGTATGCTCCTGTATACAAATACTTTTAATTAAATGTTTGAATCAAACAATATTAAATTTTTCATTTTTAATACGTATCTTTATAATATGTATCACTGAAGAAGGACTGGTTGTCCGAAACATGTCTGATGTGTATTTTTTTTAAAGTTAGTATTGTAATAACAAAGTATACAAAAAAGATATAATTTTATAAATATGTTTTTTTTCTTCTTTATTTCACCACCTTTTTTTTAATTCTAATAAATAAATAAATTAACATTAACTTTAACATGTTTCGGGACACAGAAGAATATCTTTTTTTCTATCTTTTTTTCTTTTGTTTCTTGTATACAACAGGTCATTTGAACCCAATTACTGTAAACAATGTAAATATTATAGCTATTATATTGATACTTATGACATGTGATAGGTAGCTTATCTATCGCCATTTTATTGTCACGAGATTTCTACACCAGACCAAAGACAGTGTGACAATCACACTGCCATTGCCGGGAATCGAACCCGGAACCTTCAGTATGGCAGTCAGAGCTCTTACCACTCTGCCACGAAGGTCGTCTTCTTCCACTCATTGTAGATCTTGCGATCTGTTTATACAGAACATCAAATTTATTCCTGTGATGAAGACGTTCAGTTTTCCCTTCATCTCTTTGGTAGTCGACGGCCCGCGGGAGTCTCGTGCATTAGGAATCCTTGCTGAATCCATAGTCTCCAGAATCGTCTTCACTGCCATCTCACTGTGTCATCGTTTTCCAGGATCTTCGAATCTCTTTGTCGGAGATTATATTTTTAAGGGTTTTACCCACTATTGGACGCGATCTTCTCATTTAAGTAAGATAGCGAAGTGAAATATTTCAAACAATCCAAGTAGACACTTTTCAAATGAATTATTTCATAAAACGCAAAAAAATCTAATCAATTAGTCAAAAATATCCTCTTGTATAAGAAATGTTTTTGACGCCCGCCGGACGGGTTAAATCGCTTGAAATATTAAATATTAGTTTTAATGTAAGTCCGATACGATATACCACTCGGTGAGTTAAAGAGTTTGAAACTCAGCAAAACCGAAACTTTTCGCATGAAATATACGAAAGGGTGGACTGAAATATATTAAAGGGATAGGTTAAATAGTTTTTCCACAAGTGCTAATAGCCCTGTGTGATTTACTGCATACTTAAAGTATTTTATAACTTCATACCAAGCGGCATATTCGAAGAGCATAATAAACTAGCAATAATTTATCGCATATTTGTTTTGTCAAACTTTTTAAGGGTCGAGAATTTTACTAAAATGTTTGTGTTTCAAAAATTACGAAAATGCCTAGATTCTTATCTGTCTATAATGAAAACGTAAAACTTCAGTACAGCGAGAGAATGTCCACTTATTTATTTTTATACACTGAAAAAAAAATGCGTTTCTAAAAACAAAATGAATTGTTAATAAATTGGGAATGCGAAATTTACTTATGTTTCAATAAGTTCACTGTATATTGTAGTTGACTTTATATGCTTAATATAATGATGAACAAATAACTGGTTGATGTTGACATAATAATGGAGTACTGCTCTATCATTTGGGACCCCAGAGAAAGAACAGTCATTTTGGAACTAGAAAGGATCCAGAAACAATTTTTGAGATATTTATACCTCAGGGAGTATTATCCTTTTAACTATTATCCTTTTCCGTACCCTTCACTATTTCTCACAGGAATGTTGGGTTTCAACAATCTTGAAACTCGTCGAATGATCTTTCTAGGTAAGCTTTTTTTTAAACTATTATCCGGAGGTATACTGGAAGGTATACCGGAGGTATACCAGGAATACTGAGAGAACTAAATCTATACGTTCCCCATAGTAATAGCAGAGCAAGCGGGCATATATTATTTTATGCTCCAAATTGCCGAACAGAGGCCTTTCGAAGTTTTCCTGTATTGAAAGCAATTCGTCTTTTAAATGAGGCAACTAATTACCCATTTCTTTAAATTAATCGGGGGATATTTCGAGAACTCGGCTGTGTTAGAGGGTGTTGTTCTTTTAATCCTTGATAGATTTCTCCCACAGTGACAGCACAGTTTGTTTTACCTACCAGCCACCAGAACCAACTTGCCTTTGGTGACACCGGTGGGAAGAGCAATTAGTCTGAACGCGGTCTCCTCGGAAATCGACGTTTTTCATATTAGTGAAGGTACGTTCAGGGGACAAATACTCTCGACTCTAGAGAGTATCTTGTTTTTCTAATGTCGAACCATCTCTAATGAGTTCCTGGTATTATGTTGTATATTTATAATATTTTACCTGTGCTCAATAGATCCCTTAAACATTTTGCTGTTTGTAATGTCTTTTGAGTAAATAAACTGATTTGATTTGATTTGATGAAGACGAAGATCTAGGGACACAGAGGGGTTGGAAGAAGACAGCAAAAAAGTATTAATAAATTCACGTTTTGGAACCTGAATGAATAACTTTGTATGTTTGAACGATTAATAAATAATCATACTACAAATATAAATACAGTTCTTAGCTGTGGCAAGTATCCATAAATTAATAAGGATAATGAATTGTGAGCGCACTTAGCTATTGCAAGAAATACCAGAGTTGTTCTTGTTACTACAACCTAATATCTTGACCTAAAATTATGTGCCAAACAAACTGTTTTTAGTTATATCTTCACTAACTGACCTCCTTTAGATTCTTTGCTAAGACTGTTACGTTTGCCATTTTATTTCAACTTGACAAATTTCCCAACAGTTTACTTTTATAAACAAACTGATTTAATTATTTTTTTATGAATTTAAACGTTGTTTTTTCTACTTTTGAGTTCATTTTTCCAGACATGTTTGAAGGCTCTACAACTTTATCATCGGGTGATTGATATAAACAGTTTATATTGTTCTCCCGATGATAAAGGTATAGAGCTTCGAACCACGTCGAGAAAAGTAAACCCTAAAATTGGAAAAAAAAATATTCGTAAAAAAGTTGTTATTATAAATTTTTTATTTTACTTATAAATATTATTTTTTGTTTAACTTATTGGTTTACCTAACTGATTAAAGTTTAATTATGTTTATAGGCTTGACATGCTTCGCATCTCATTAGCATTTGATAATATCTTAAAATAAAATTAACTCGTAAAAAACTGACGTTTTAATTCATTTTAAATATTTAATATTTACAAAGGCATATAAATCATTTTTCATATTTTTTTAAATTCATTCTAAAGCATAATTTTATTCTACTTTATATTTTCGACACATGCTTACATAATTGAATTCATATGTAGTAAGAAGTAAAAAAATATGTTTATACAAATTCAATTATTTTTTATTACGTTAATGGATATGAGTACATTCATTCGGTAGATACTTCCCGCTGTGAAACATGGGCCATAACACAGATATAAGAAAGCAAGCTTGCAATTTTTGGGAGAAAGATTTTGACGAAAAATTTTCATCCCATGCTGTGGGATGGGACTTAAAGAAACAAATGAAATCTTGAGTTTGAAGTACTGATTAACCAGGAAATAGTGGTGAGATTATGTAGGTCTCAGCGCCTACTTTGGGTTGGCCATATAGAAAGAATGCCAGAGAGAATTATGTCGAAAATTAGATTGGTGGTCTGCGTGGAAGAGGATTGGAAGAAATGAGAAAGATCTGGAGAGTGGAGAGAGATGGCTAGGGACAGGAACCAGTACAGAACTAATGTGAAGGAGGCCAAATCCCACACCGGGATTTAATTTAAATTTATTTAAAAAAAAATCATTAACATTTTCCAATTGGCTTATGATTTCAATAAAAAAATTAATAAGAACAAGTTTTAAATAAAGAAGTAACAAGAAACAGTTTTGTAAGAAAAAACATAACACAGTTAAAAATATTAAGAACAATTAATAAAAAAATAACTAAACAAAAGGTTTCTAGAACAATGATGTAAAAATTCATATTGATTATTTATACCAAAAAAAAACTTCTGTTTTCTAGAAGTTCTGTTAAAATTTATTAATTTAAGGCCTATAAAGTCTAACATTTGATAATGCCTAAGACCGGCGAAACATGTCATTCACATATAGTGGCGGTACTCCCATAGGAGCCCAGAAGCCCGGCATGCGTAAGAAATTTTGAATCAAAACCCCCAAATCTAAGTAATCATGCCCTCGTATAAACCAAAAACCCACCAAATCACCTTCTAATAATGTTTTCTTCAGACATAAGAGGAATAGCCACAAGAGCTGAACCTCTGTAAGCCAGAAGAGATTTTGATTCAAAATTTCTTACGCAAGCCGGGCTTTTGGGCTTCTTTGGGAGTACCGCCATTGTTCACATAAATTTTAACAAAACTTCTAGAAAACGGACGTTTTCATTTGTATTTATATAATAAAACATATATATTTTTAGTAATAAGTGAAACAATTTTTTTGAATGTTACCAATATTTGTAGATAAATACTGGATTTTATCCATTGCGGGTTAATCATTCGTAAGGATTAATTGTATCTCAATAGAGACGAAGATGTAAATTTTTTTGGAAACAGAATATGGTAGTCGAGGCGTTTACAGGACTAATGACCTGTCATTGGTTTACAGGACTAATGACCTGTCATTGGTTTACAGGACTTATGACCTGTCATGACCTGTCACGTCTGACAAATTTTTAGAAGTTGTATATATGCTACTATGTTATTGTGGTGCAACATAGTAGTATATATCTTCTTAAAGTGCCCTGTCAGGCCCCCCCGACGTTGGCGATCACTCTGGTAAACTCTTCCCTATCCTGCGCTGTCCGGAATAGCTCCTCCACAGTTCTAATTCCCGTTCATTCCCTCACATTGCGCAGCCAAGAGATCTGCCTTCTCCCTGCCCCCCTGCGGCCCTCTATTTTTCCCTTCAATATTAGATGCAGCAGGCGATACTTCTCTCCTCGCAGAACGTGACCCAGATATGAATTTTTGCGGACTTTGATTAATGTCAGCAGCTCTCTATTTACTCCTGCACGATTCAGGACTTCTGTGTCCGTCACTCTGCCGTCCATTGGATCCTGAACATTTTTCGGTGAAGCCACATTTCAAATGCCTCTAACCGGTTCATTGTATTTGTAGTATATATACAACTTCTAAAAATTTGTCAGACGTGGTGGGCGTAAGAAGGACAGAATGGGGAATGTTGTTAACATAAAGCGATCGCTTAACCCAACCAATGACAGGTCATAAATCCTGTAAACGCCTCGACCACCATATTCTGTTTAAAAAAAAAACAATTTACATCTTCGTCTCTATTGAGATACAATCAATCCCTAAACAATATTTTGTTTATTTTGTGAACAATGGTTTGTTTTATTTCCCTGATAATGATTCATAACAAGCAATATTTTTATATTATAGTAAAACAAAAATTGCTTCTATCCAATGACCTTTAAAATACCGTTTGACCGGAAACTTTCGCCCCCTACAGCGTGTTATATATGTTTTCAAAAATGTCCATTCAATTTTCACCGCTATCGATTATAAAGGGGCCGTATTAAAATTGGCAATATCCCAAAGTCCCAGCAGGCTTTCTGCAGATTGGAAAATTTATTGATAATTTCATAAATGTGTCCGTGGAGAGTGGTCACTGAAAGCACCCCCGGCCGAGCGAGGGTGGGTTTATTATGTTGTTTCGTTGTGTTCTGTGTTTATTTGATTCGCCATATTGAAAAATACTGTGGATCATAATTTGTTGCTTTATGGTCTAAAAATGGAGTTCCTTTGTTTCACGCGTCATATTACTGTGAGGTTTTCATTTCTAGTATATTTACATGAGTTATTTTTTCGACGATAAATATAGTTTACACTGTAACATAAACTTTCGTAAAAACACTTATTTTGGAATAGAAATAAATAACGATATGTTTATTCCACTTTTATTTATTAAACATTTTTATAGAATAAAAATATTAAGAACATCATGTTTTGAGAGACCTCTATCCTCAATTGTAATTTTTCCAAATTATAATTGTTTATTTTTTGCATTGTAAATGTATGTTTTTTCCATTTTATTTGGTACTTTGAAGGATTAGTCATAATATTTTACATAATATATCTTTATATAATAAGTATTCCTTTGGTTAATGTTTAGTTTTATATTTACACCTAAGGATAGAGACTACCCCGAATCATTTTGTGCTTGATATTTTTATTCTATAAAAATATTTGATAAATAAATGTGGAATAAAAACATTGTGACTTAATAATATTTCAATATACAATGGAATTCCACAGTTTTAACGCCTTAAACTTCAATAATGATTGATAAATCTTCCGACGATGTAATTATATTCGATGAAATACAATAATACGCACAATAATACCATGTATACAAATATATTTATTACATACATCAATATACAGGCAAATTTATACTTCTGCTTTCTATTTATACTCGTATTTGAAAATAAATATAAACAACTTTTAAAAATATTGAATTCTCAAAAAAACTATTATGAATAAAAACGTATGTTTTCTATAATATTAATAATATTTTATGAATGACATGTTTCGCTTGTCTAAAGCATTATCAAATCACATTTGTTAATTAATACCTTTGACAGGTGAAACATGTCATTTGCAAAACATTAAAAAATCTTATGGAAAATAAAGGTTTTTAATAGTGTTAATTGTTCATTATGAAGTTTTACATCATTGTTCATATAACATTCTCTAAAACCTTTTTTTTTTCATTTTCACAACATTTTTCATATTGTTGGCGTTCTTCAGATAATACTTTCGGGTCAAAGTGATTCCCTGGTAAGTGTTTGTTACTTGAGTGGTTTTCCGTTGCTTTTTACAGAGATTTTCTTCCCTTAGCTGGTAAGTCTCAATTTTGTGGCGCTGAAGATATGACATACGCCTTCTCCCTGTCTTCTACAGCACGCATGGTAATCATATTTCCTGGGACTCGTAGGATCACGAGGACCACAAGATAAGACACTAGGGAGTCAAACTAACAAGAAGTCTTGCTTTTGTCATGCAAGGTGGTGTTTCATAGCATTTTATGGGTACATACCCTATTAACTTACGGCAGGGTATATTTCACCGTTGCACTTCCAGTTAATGGAGTCCTAATCCTTAGTGCAATAATTTAAACAATCAAGTTAAACAAAATATTGACTAACTAATCAACTAAACATTAGGCCGTTTTCCGGAGGAGTGGGCAGAGAGGATGGACCGCCATACTGCGCTGTCCTGACATACCTACCTACTTTTCTCTACATTCATTAATTATTAACGCTTGTCGATTTTTTGACTTTGGATGTGACCGCCTTTTAGTATTTGATTAATTTGGTCATGCAATGCTTTCCTTGGTATTCCAAGGCATTTTTTTTCACTCACACTGCTTGTATACAACATTTTAACCATTCTTCTCTTGTCCATTCGTTTCATATGTCCAAACCATCTCAGGAATTATTTTTTATTTTACTTACCTATGGTGAATTCTCTGCATTACATTTTTATTGCACATGGTATTCTATTATATATCGTTTTCCCGCACTTTTTCTCAGAGATCTAATTTCTACGGCATTTAACCTACTAAATGCTCAGACTATGAAATATTATATTGTATTACTGGTTTGAACAGGTACGTACTGCGGTATTTCTGAAAACTACATATCTGTATAACCTTAGGCATGTATCTAAGTATCGTAGAAATTCCATTTGTACGCAAACACCACTCAAGCTCCGTCAAAACCACGAGAAGCAATATATTTTGCAGTTTTTGTTTACAAAACACGGCGGGAATTCTGTCAAGGGAATAAAATGTTTGCAAGGCTCGTATTAAAACAACGCGGCGTATTAATAATACAAAATAAACATAACTTACCAACACAGTATCAACCCTGCCGCCGGCCCTGACTTACACTTGTAAACACAATTATTTTTCCTTATTGGTTTATATAATACAATATTTATTAGTTTAATTATAATCTTCTTTATTAGTTTCTATAATACAAGTGGATTCATGGATCAGATTTGCGCACTTCGCAATTTAACAGATAAGTTTTTGGCAAAGATTGGAAAATTTCTGCCCGTTTCTAAATCTGCAAAAAGCGTATGACCAAGTTGACAGAGAAAATCTATGGATGATCTTGGCCAAGTATGGAGTAAGCACAAGCCTGATACAAGCGGTTGCACCCCTTTATGAAAGAAGCACCGCGTGTGTCAGATTAAACGGGTCTTTCACTTCCTGGTTTGATATCGCAAAAGGTGTCAAACAGGGTTGTGTAATGTCCCCATGGTTGTTTAATCTGTACATGGACAAGTATATGAAAGAATTAAATGGCATAAGCACTGATGCAAAAATGAACGATATGTCCATCAGCTGTTTTTTATATGCAAACGAAGCTGTTTTAATCGCTGACAGCTTGGACGATCTACAAGTCCTAGTGTCAAGAATTTACGAAGTATGCAATTAGTATGATCTTGTGATGAACGTGTCAAAGTCTAAAGTTATGGTATTTGAAAAGGAAGAATGTATGACGGATTGTGACATAAACGCGAACGGTGAGAAATTAGAGCAAGTTACCGAATTTGTTTATCTGGGAAGCATGTTTACAAGAGATGGAAGAATGGAGAAAGATATTGGAAGAAGGGTTGGAGCTGGAAACAAAGTAAATGGTGCACTCAAAGTCATTACCGCAAATAGAAATGTATCGACTGAAGCAAAGATGGCAGTGCACAATGGAGTTTTAGTCCCGACCTTTATGTATGGAAGTAAAGCTTGGAGTTGGCAGAAGAACGATGAAAGTAGGATAGATGCCGTAGAAATGAGGTCACTAAGAAGAATGTGCGGAAAAACAATGTGTGATAGAATATCTAATGATGAAGTAAAAAATGAATATAAGGCGGATGAATGCGTGATAAATAAAATTAAAAAATGGCCACTAAGGTGGTTTGGACTTATAAAACATATGGAATATGGGATTAGAGAATAATGGTTAAAAATATATATACAAGTAGTGTGAATGGGAAAAGAAGTCGAGGAAGGCCAAGGAAGACATGGCATGACCAAATTAATCAATTACTGAAAGGCGGCCATGTTCGAAATAGAAGCAATCGTGCATGTCACGATGTGTGAATGTAGAATAGGCGCGATAATTATGTCAGGATAGAACAATGTGGCGAACCATCCTCTCTGCTTACCCCTCCGGAGAAACGGCGTGATGGTTAGTAAATTAGTTAGTATTATAATACAATCCTTTGCTGGTGTCCTATAACTGCGATCCGAAACCCAGGACGTCCCCAACTTCAATGGAGGGATGACATCATTGTTTACAAAGCAATAAATAATATACTCGTATATCATGGTTATCTTACATGATTCTTTCCTTACCCCTATAAGTCGACTCCACTTATTTTGTATATAGCCCCTCTCAACAATCGACATATCCCGATGACATAACAATTTAAATGAATAAAAGCTCTCTTCTCGTAATCGGACTATTAACCATACATTTCCTAGAACTCCGTGTATGGACTCAGGGCGTTGTATGGCCGAGAGCGGTCACTGATAATGATTTGGTCAGGGTCGATAAATACCACCCTAGTCGGCCTTCACGGCGCGGGCGGCGCGAGATATTTTATATATATTTTAATCAAATCAAATCAAATCAGTTTATTTTCTCAAAAGATAAAACAAAACAATTATTAAAGTTTGAGACATCTATTGAGAACAGGTAAAATATAATAAATATATAATACCAGGAACGCATGAGAGATGGTTCAAGATTAGAAATACAAGATACTCTCCAAAGTCAAGAGTATTTGTCTTCTGAACGTACTTTCACGAATAATATCGGTATAAGCCAATGTGGTCTTTAAACAAAAATTATAAGCAATCATTAAATGCATTATCATTACAGATTTATTTTGAATTGCAACATTTTATAATATAAAAAATAAAATAAAAAATTGTTTATATAAATTTTAGAATTACATAATTTTAAAATCAGAAAATGTCATCACATATATTTAAATGATTCTATACAAGGACATCATTCAATTAATAATCCGAATGAAAAGATCTTTTTTCTAGATGTTTTGTTGTTATTTATTAAATATCAAGTTTCGCCTTTCTTCTGCATTATCAAATTTGATAATCATTATTAATGCCCAAGAAAGGCAAAACATGAAAATTCTAGAAAACAGAAGTTTTCATTTATATTAATTAACCGACTCCAAGATTTAATAATTTTTGGACTTCGTACATTGACAGAAAAGTTTCTGGCCAAAAACCGTAAACTTTTCTGTTCGTTTGTCGATTTGCAAAAAGCATATGATTACGTTAATAGAGTAAAGTTGTGGAAAATATTGTCTGAATATGGAATAATTACAAAACTGACCACAGCAATTAAGTCGCTATACACGGAAAGCACTAATAGTGTCATATTAAATGGAGATCTTACAGACTGCGGGGAGACAGCATACTGGTTAGTTAGTTTGTTACTTAGTTAAGATTTAATATTTTTTTCAAAACTAAATCTCAAATATTTAAGTACGACAGAATTTCAAATGCTGATATAAGAAAAGAATTTAGAGCGGAAGAAGGTATTATGAACAAAATAATAAAAGGATTGTTGCATTGGTTCGGACATATTAAGCGCATGGGTGGAGAAATAATGGTTAAGAAAGTATAGGTTAACGATGTAAATGGAGTACGGAGTATGACCAAATTAACCAAATTTTAAAGGTTGGTCATATTAGAAGTCGGAAGAATCAAAGTGCGTGTATGATTCGTTGTATGAATGTGGAGAAATCTAGAGAAGTGTGTCAGGATAGAATAGTGTGGCGATCCATTCTTTCTACATATCCCTGAGGAGAAACGGTGTGATGGTTTGTTCTTATTGTTTTCTAAATCTCAATCTCCCGATTATGTTATGATTGCATCAAATAAAAAATAATTAATTCCAAAATACCTATGTACAGGGTGTAAGAAAAATGTAGGGTCAATGACATGTGTTTAAAATGAACTTTGAACCACGGACCGCCGCTGCCCGAAGCCCAGAAAACCCTTGTAAATAATAAATTAAAGGCCCTTGCGGTGGCTACGGTCACGTACAAACACATATACGAACGATAAATCCAACAATCTAACACGAGTCGCCCGTGGTGGACTACAAGCCTCGCCATCACACACTGTGATTATAGTCCCAAGGGAAGGACAAGGTGGGAAGTGCTATAGATTAGTACATTTTCTTGAATATACTATCATTCATATGCGAAGTTAGTTTAGAACAAATAAAATTGTGACATCGTTTTTATTGTTTTTCCAACCCCTTCGAACAGATGGTGTGATGGTTAGTTATTCAGTTATCCTAAAGGTTCTTCCTTCCTGGTTTTCGTCACGTCACCGCCATACTACTCTGTCCTGACATTCCTGTAGCTATTCTTCGTTTGATTTATTTATTTATTAATATTATACAAGTACACAAATCTCGAGTCGACTCATTTTGACTATATATTTGGATATGAAACTAAAAAATGTGAGGCAACACTCGTTCCAGAATTTGTAATATATTTTTCATGAACACCGCCTCACTGGCACTAAAAATGTCCAAATCCAAGGTGATTATATTCAACGTCCGAATTGCTCTTCCTACTGACATCTGCATGGCTGCATGACGGAGCAAAGAACAATTGATGTCGGCGCTGTCGCAGGTATCTATCAGGAACAAAAATACCTATGTGCTCCAGAACATAGGAGTTCTCAATAGATAATAATGTTATGATATTCCTCTACTTTCATACATCGTAACATGCACGCTCGTTTTCCGACTTCAAATGCGGCCGCCTTTAAGTATATGATTAATTTGTTTATGCTATGCTTTCCTTGGTCTTCCGCGGCTTCTTTTTCCACTCACGCTGCTTGTACACAACATTTTAACCATTTTTCTCTCGTCCATTCGTTCCATATATCTAAACCATCTCCGGGATCTATTTGGAATATTATATATGGTGCAAACATATGCCTTACATTACTTCCTGATTTCGTCATTCGGCATTCTATGAATATACTATTGTCATCATCAGCCGTCTGTCATCTACTGCTGAATGTAGGCCTCTCCCAAAGCAAGCCACCGCCCGCTATCCATTGCCGCTCTTACCCATCCATGTCCAGCAATCATCTTCAGATCGTCGGTCCAGCGGGCAGGGGGACGTCCAACTCTACGGAATCCTGTACGCGGTCTCCACTCCAGAACCCGACTTTCCCATCGGCTGTCGGTTCTCCGACAGATATGGCCAGCCCACCGCCACTTCAGCCCGCCTAACCGTAGAGCCACCTTAGTCACCTTGGTTTGTTCATCTGTCCTTCAAGGTTATTCCAAGCATGGCTCTTTTCATGGCGCGCTGGGCGACCTTGGATCTGTAGACTAGATCTTTTGTCAGTGTCCACTTCTCGGCTCCGTACGTCATGACTGGCAAGACGCACTGGTTGAAGACTTCAGTCTTGAGGAATTGTGGTATTTTGGAAGTGAGAACATGTTGTTATTTCCCAATGTACTATTGTATTATGATTAAATTTGGATATTTAAAAAAAAATATGATAATCGATTGGAAAAACTTGACTTTCGAAGTTACTGATATTTACCTTTGACGTATATAAAATAGAATAAGGATTACGTACATACTGGTATATACCTAGTTATGTGCCGCCGTATAAGGCAGCTTCTATTAGTATAAAAACCCTTTTACCTGAATAAATCCCAAAAAGGGTTCAATATTCTTTAAAGAAATTTCATTTTATATGTTCGGTAGTTACGAATATCGAACATAAGAGTTCCCGAAACCAGATTTCAGAAAAATCTCGTAATGAGGTCTAAAAAGAAACTATTCAATTGAGATTTATGGAATATTTATTTATTTTTTAAACACCCTGTTTGTTCTTAAAAAAATATGTATTCGAAAGTCAATTCATATACAAAAAAATAATGAATCTTAGTTCAGTTACCATTCAACAAAATTTTATTTTGTGCGTTTTTTTTATATTTAATCTGAACTAGTTATTATAAAAATATTTCATATACTATATAAAATTATACATTGGACGGAATGTGAACAATTTCCGATTTAAAAATTTGTTTTAATACATTAATTTTTGATATTATGGTAATAAACTTTAGGGGATCACAATAATATTGAATTAAGTATTCATTAAATTTTTAATATTATAGTGTAAAAATAGAATATAAATGACTCAACTTCTTCTTCTCATTTTTCCCCTCATTGCGGATCTTGCGATCTACTTATGCAGAATATCAAATTTATTCCTGTGATGAAGACGATTGGCTTTCATTCCATATCTTTGGTGGTCGTCCAGTTGGTCGACAGAATCATCTTCCCTGCCTATTCCATCTCACTATGTAATCAATTTTGCAGGATCTGAGAATCTCTTCGCTACCCTATCTCTAAGGGTCCCATGACAGGTCGCAATGTTTTCATTTTTATACTCTTAGGAAATGTTTGGTTCTCGCAGTGTCTGCTCATGCTTTGAATCTGTAAGGCATTATAGGCCTGATGCATGTTTTATAAATGTTTTATAAATCCTAAATTTGCTTTCCACTAGCATATGCTTATTGTCCCAAACAGTGTCTCTCAGGCATGTCATAACAACAATTATTATTTATTGTTTCTTGATCATTGATATAAAGCTCAATACTCAATAGTCGACCTTCGTGGCAGAGTGGTAAGAGATCTGACTTCTATACCGAAGGTCCCGGGTTCGATTCCTGGCGATGGCAGTGTGATTGTCACACTGTCTTTGGTCTGGTGTAGAATTTTCGTGACAATAAAATGGCGATAGATTGGCTACCTATCACATGTCATAAGTATCAATATAATAGCTAAAATAAATTGTATACAGTAATTGGGTTTAAACGACCTGTTGTATACAAGAAAAAAAAAGTTGAAAAAAAATACTAAATGAATCTGAATTTTTATTATATTTCATGAAAATAAAAAGTTTCGCCATGCTAAAGCGTATTGATTGTTCAAATATCTGTATGAACATTTGATTATGTATGCCCTGTCGGGTCCCCCCAACGTTGGCTATCACCTCGGCGAACCTATCCTTATCCTGCGCCGATCAGAACAGCTCTTCCACACTTCGGAAGCTGGTCCACTCTATCTAGGATATCTATAAGACATCTGTCTCCTACCGGGCCCTCGGCGTCCCTCAATTTTCCCCTTCAAAAATTCAATCCCCTACGTTTGAGAAGGTGGTGTTTTCCCCCCACCACGCAGTACATGACGCAGATGTGAAATCTTCCCAACCTTGATGGTTGACAAAAGGTCCCTGCCAACTCTAGCTTGCCTCAGGATTTCTGAATTAGTAACCATGTCTGTGCAGGGAGTTCTGAGCTTTTGGCGATAAAACCACATTTAAATTGCATCCAGTCTGTCCGTTGAGTTAATTTTTAAGGTCCACTTTTCCAATCCATACAATAAAAAAGATCACACATAACATTTGATAATTCTCTGCAGAGTTTCAAATTAATGTGATCATTGTATAATAGTGATTTGATTTTGAAACATGGCAAGAAGAAACATGTCATTACCGTAAAATAAAATGAAGCTTTAAAAAAACTTTCTCGACATTTATCGAAGGTTTTACACCTTCAATTTATTATTTCGAAGATTTAAAACTTTTGAAACATGAAAAAACAAAACAATAGTGAAAAAAACAATTGTGAACTTGCGCAGAGTTAAAACCTTAAGTTTATCAAAAAGAGTAGGTACACAATAAAAATTATAACAGATTAGAGACTTGTATACCGCACGTAAAATTTCATAATATTGCTAATGCAATTGGTATGCAATATCTTTCAGAGTAAAAGGCGGGCCACACTGTGATAAACAAGCTGGTTTGAAACCAAAATTTGTATACTGAATGTTATTACTCAAACTTAAACCACAAACGTGATTACATCACAAAAACGGCGCTTTAAAAGTTAGCATATTATTATTATTATTATTATTATTAAACCATGTTCTAGACGTAGTAAAAACGTCGATTTTAGTAAACCATGAGTTAAACCGCGGATGTTTCTGCATACGGTTATCAACCGTATGCAGAAACATCCGCGGTTTAACTCATGGTTTACTAAAATCGACGTTTTTACTACGTCTAGAACATGGTTTAAGTTTGAGTAATAACATTCAGTATACAAATTTTGGTTTCAAACCAGCTTGTTTATCACAGTGTGGCCCGCCTTTTAATAGCTATAAGATAAAATTAAATATAGAAAATTGATTTAATACAACAATTAAATTAATAAGATTACATGCAAGTTGGCCTCAACTCAGCTATTGCTTAAAATCTATTTGTGTAAGTTGTGGAATTCAAATTTTATTTTCGTAGAAATTTTGGTATGTCGGGCATAGGTCTCGAAACAGGCATCACTTTTTTATTATTTCCTTCCTTGAATGGAAGTATGTATTTTGAAATAATATTATATTGGGGACAATAAAAAAAATACGTTTGTTTTACAAATATAATAAAATTATTTATGAACTAATTGGGGTAAATTTAAAAAAAAAAAATTAAAGGTAAATTAAAGGCGAAAAGAGAAGGATGGAGTGCCGCATCAGTAAAAGTATGACATTCCATTCTTTCTGCCTACCCTTTCGGGGAGACGGCGTGATGGTTAGTTAATTAGTTTTTTTTTAATAATTAAGACATAATTTATCGTCGATTTTAAATGCGACGATGAATATTATTGAAAAAAAATTGTTTCGTTTTTATCGTTTATAAAGGAGAGAATAGGATAAGACATTTGATATTCGATAAAACAGAAAATAATATGAGATGTTTGCTGATTTATTATTATGTGTAAATGAATAGAAACTCCTTATTAAGTATTTTATATTGATTAAAATGTAAATTTTCTGGATATTTTAATATGTTTTTATGTGCGCGACATGTTTGACATTGCCTGTCATAATACTCTAGCAATACAAAACATGTTTGCATCACAAAATATGATACAACATAAAGAAAATTTACGTTTTCATAAATTTCATATAATTCCTCTGAGCATTGATTTAAAAACTTTTTACATTTCACTAGCTTAAATTTATTTATAAAATTAACTAACTAACTAACTAACCATCACGCCTTCTCCCAGGGATGGGCAGAAAGGAAGGACTATCAAAATTTTCTTTCCTGAGATACTTCTCTCGCTTCCATAACATTCATACATCGAGTCATACACGCACGTCGATATTAATTACAATATTTAATTGTGCTTCAAAGTGAATTAAATAATAATAAGGTGTGAATTTATTGTTTCTTGAGCAATAAAGTAAAAGTCCATATTAAATAAGTAATAAGAATGAAAACGCCTGTTTTCTAGAAATTATATATTTTTCTACGTGCCTGACAAGTTTTACCGTTCTTAAAGCTTTATTTCAAATAAAGGCTACATTTAATAATCCCTTAGACAGACGAAACATGTCATTCACATCAAAGATAAAAATATTTCAAGAAATCGAACGTTTTCATTCGTACTAATTATTAAATAAAACCTTTTTTTTCTATACAACTGGTCATTTGAATCCAATTACTGTGTACAATTTGTTTTAAGCTATTATATTAATTATCATGACAGACGATAGGTATCTAATCTATCGTCATTTTATTATCACGCGAATTATACATCAGACCAAAGACAGTGTGACAACCACTTTGCCATCGCCCGGACCTTTGGTGTAGCAGTCAGAACTCTTGCGACTCTGCCACAAAAGTTGTCAAATCATTTTATGGTAAAAGGTGCTGAGTATATTTTAATTTGAACAGTTTTAACCGAAGAGTGTATACAAGTTTTCCAATGTTTTGAAGATGATAAGAGAGACCGGGACCTTTGGTATGGCAGTCAGAGCTCCTACTACTCTGTCACGAAGGTCGTCCGTATTAGAATTACTTCGAATTTTATTAAAGTTTTAAAATTGACACCACAATTTAAATCTGTAAAAAAGCACGTCGGTTTTGAATCTTTGCACTTTTGTATTTTTAGACTTTATATTTGCTTTTCTTGCCAGTCCACTAGTGACCGAATTAGTACTCTTAACTATTATTTAGAGATGACAACCGCCACTCGTATGAGCGTATTAAAAACATAAGTATTAATAAATTTCGAGCACTTATTCATCGCGAATACCGCTGCCATTATAATTTGTATCTGTATCTAACAATTTAATCTTGCTGCTATAAGTTAAGACATTTGACGTGGCTTTACGCGATGAAATATTTGCTCTATATTTACAAAATATACCAACATACGAGTATTTGTTACTTTTTCTACTTCTTTTTGTATATTTTGATATTGCGATTTATTTAGAAAGGATATCGAAATTAGCCCTGTAAAAAATACGTACACCTTTCTGTCTTTTTGTTGGGTGGTTGTTCTGGTAAATATTGAAAAAAATAACTAACTAACTAACCATCACGCCGTCTCCCCGGAGGGGTAGGCGAAAAGAATAGACTGCCACACTTTTCTTTCTTGACATTCATACATCGTGTCATGCACGCGCGTCGATTTCTCTGACTCCTCACGTGGCCGACATTCAATATTTGATTAATTTGATCGTGCCACGTTTTCGTCGGCCTTCCTCTATTTCTAGTTTCATTTACATCGTTACACATACTTTTTTTTATCATTCTTTCTTCATTAATTCTTTCCATGTGTCCAAACCATCTTAATGATCCTTTCATTATTTTGTTGATAACACCATAATTCGCACCGCATTCACTTCTTATATTTTCATTCGACACTCTATCATACACAGAGTATTTACACATTCGTCTGTAAGATCTCATTTCTACTGCATTTATTCTACTTTCATCCTTCTTTTGCCAGTTCCATGTTTCGTTTCCATACATAATGGTTGGTATGAGAACACCATTGTGCACTGCCATTTTAGCTTTTCTGGATATGTTGTTGTTTGCGATCCCAATTTTAAGTGCACCGTTCACTTTGTTGCCTGCCCCAACCCTTCTTAAATTGAATATGTCGAAAGAAATATACATAATTTTTTTATTATTATTCATATTTAGCTAAAATCCACAAATATGTGTGTCTTCGACTGGTTTCGGCAGGTCGCTGCCATTTCTTGGTACATATATCTAGGTAGAGGCCGCCTAAGGGACGCCTATATGGACCAGGTAATTAGGGACATGCGCTGTGGCAGCTACACAGAGATGAAGAGAGTGACTGGAGACAGGACTGAGTGGAAAAAACGAGAGAAGTATAATACAGACCAATCCACAGGATTGTAACCATAAAGAAGACTATCAACGTTTATATAAGAAATGAAAATGGTGGGGGGATGAAGTTTAACGATTCTATATAATCCATTAGCGCTAGGAGGTAATAAAAGTATAAGTTAGGGTTTCAAAATAATATGTCATTTTATTATGTAACTCGCTGGGAGCGAAACCGGTAGGTTTTGTAAAAATAAAGTGATGTTAAAACTGGCAAAATATATTTTTTTAAATAAATGTAATTATACTTTGTATCACAACTCTTTTTATTTTCACTGAACTCAGACATGTTTCGGTTACCAGCAACCTTTATCAATGTATAAAATTTTAACAATCAAAAAACAGAGCGGTAACTTATATACTAAATAGAGATCGATTTATGTATGAAAGTGGAAGGAGTATAATTAGGATTGAGGAGAGAGGAGCTGTAACGGGAACATATCGAGCATGAGAATTGATTTTTGAAGTATTTTTGTTAATTATATTTAATAATACCTTACCACAAATTTTAATATGTGCTCTGTTTAAAAATATATATTTCTATTTACAGTGATGACATTGAGTGGGCCATTTCTGCCCGTTTCTTTATAAGATGAATATTCTAATTAATATGTTTATCTGTAGTAAATACATTTGCTGTTTACATGGAAACACGGCGGCGAAGCGTTAAAGTTTATTGGTCATTAAGGCGTTTCGCCTTTCAGGAGTTTTTAAACAACTGCGAAGATATTTTTAAAACACCGCTATCTAAAAACTCGTTTAAGGTAGTTTTCAGATTCGTTTCACAATAACAAAGAAACATTTTGGCGTTGAGTTCCAAGTGTTGGGAGAACGTGCAGTGAAGTCGCGTGATATTTTCCTATAATGAGCTCGATAATTAGCTGCACACAATCAACTGCACAGTTTTAATACGAATGAAAACATCTATTTTCTAGCAGTATTATATTATTTATTGGGAATGACATATTTCCCCTAGCAAAGGTATTATCATGATTTTTTTAAACTTACCCCAATAATTCAAATCAATTTTATTTGAATTTATTTTCCAATCTTCAAAGGAATCGGGTCATATTCAAGCTTGAACCCATGTCCTCTGGATCAGAAGTCAAGCGCTCTGCACCCGATTTTGGTAGGGAATTGGTTATGCTTTAATTAATACAACTCAAAACGTCTGTTATTTGTTTATTTAGAAGTTTTATTTTATTTTATGTAAATTTCATGTTTCGCCTGTTTGATAATGCCTTAGTGAGGCGAAACATATCATGAACTCAAAACATAATATAATATAATTCTAGAAAACAGTCATTTTTGTCGTATTGATTATTTTATATCATTTTTCAAGAAACCATAAACTAAATAGTTTTCCGTATAATGCGTTATTTGTAATAAATATGTCATAGCGATAGTTTTCTAGAATTTGAATTATATTTTATGAAATTAAACTTGACAATTTCGTATATATTCAAAACACGTCACGCTCGTTAAATGTATTACAATTGATTTGGCGTGTTTCATTTATTTTAAAACAAATAAGGCTACAAAGGTGTTGGGTTAAGTATGTAAAAAGTTAAGTATAATACATATATTTTCATTTAATGTAACAAATACACGTCCTCCCTTGTTAGGGGGTTGGAAATGTAAATAGGAACCTCGTTTCACATACAATTTGTTCTGACTCCGCTGTGGTAGAGTTAAATTGGGTGAGGGCTTATTTATTTTTATTGTTTCTTTCCCCGATATTTATATGTTTGATCATACATACCCTTTTTCTGTCTGCGAATACTGAGGTGAGCGGCGGATAGCGGAATCGGCACTTATTCTCCATTATCTAGGATTTTATATCCCGGGTTTCCATGCTTGCAGCAAGACAGTTTAAAAAGGGACTTTCGCATTAGTGCCTAATTCCTAGATGTAAGATATTCTAATCTAGGGATGGATGCTAGGTAACCTAATTTCTTGAAAACATCATTCCAATTTCCCATTCTAACTTTAACCCCAGAGAGAATTTTTTCAAATTTCTACAATAATATTTTATGTTCATTATATTTTTACACCTGAAGATCGAGGTATCCTCCGAAACATGTCGTATTTTTTTAATATGTTTTTAATAATTAGTGGATTAAATAAAGTTATTTTCAATTTTCTAAGTATATTACTATGGAATTCCACAGTGTTAATACCTTAGCGTTCAATAAGTTTTTTTTTTATGTAAAACTCTATATTAAATAATAATTAAATAAAACCATGTTTTTAAACTACTTTCACTTTTGTATTTATTTCGAGAGCGACCGGTTTCGCCAGACTCGCTGGCATCGACAGACTGGTGCCGATGCCAAAGAGTCTGGCAAAACCGGTCGCTGTCGAAATAATGAAAAAAGTGGAAGTAGTTAAAAAAAACATCGTTTAATTTAATTATTATTTAAAATGAACTTTCATTAAGAGATATCAGTAAAATCGTTTGATTATCTATTTTGAATAATTAATCCGAATGAAATGTCTGTTTTCTAGAAGTTTTAATTTGTTATATGATAATGAAACCTTTCTGGGGTATAGTCAAACGTATACTCAATGTATATGAAAAAAACGCATATTTTCTGGAAGTTTAAATATATTTTATGGGAATGATAATTTTTACGACGACCACTAAAGAGATGTAGAGAAGATAGGTCGTCTTCATCACAGGGAGAAGATTGAGATCCTGCATAAACAGATCGTAACAAGATCTACAATAAGAAGAAGAAAGAGGAGGAGAAGGAGAAGAAGAAGGCATTTTTAACCTTGCTAAGGTATTACATGTTTAATAATGCCTAAGCAAAGCGAAACATGTCATTCCCAAAATGTATTTTAATATTCTAGACAATAGACGTTTTCATTTAATGTGCAAATTTACATGTAAAGGTATGTTATAGAAACAATAAATATTACTCGAACATAGCGAATAATTTGTAAAAAAAATTATTTGTCTATAAAAAATTAAAGCTTGCAGAAACACCAGACCCTTAATTAATTATTCCTTTAGCATATTACTGAAACTTATTTTCAGACTATACGATAATAAATGTTCAGAGTGTAATTACGAATGACATGTTGTTTACGCTGACATTATGTCAAAGATCTTTAAGTTATTTAATTAATGAATGTCCAAAAAGCTTTGGAAAAAGCGCACGCAATTTATCATACAAAAATCTAGCAAAACTTTTGACGACACAATATAGCGGTGATTCATATTCTTTATTTTTCTTTCAATTTTAGCTTTTGAAATCCCATTACACTATCAATTAAGCTACGAGAGTTTGTGCATTGTTAAAAGTAAATTAGACTACATTGAAAGGTTTTCGGAATACATTCTTAATCTACTGTATATTGTAAAAAATAGTATACGTTCAAAGTAAAAATTTAGTACTTTAACGGATGAGCATTTGTAAATAATGTATGGCTATCGGATTATTTAGTCTTGAGTTTAAGGGGTTATTTAGTCTTGAGTTTTTTTTTTTAAATCAGAAGAGCTCAAAAGGAATCAGAGGATATCACAGCAACAATAGGAAACCCCATATACTGTTCAGGAATCGCATACTAAAGGTTATTAAAAATAAGAAACTGTTTTTTTTTAAAAGAATTCACACGATATCGCCTAATCAACTTAACCGATTAGGTTGAAATTCACTACAATTTACTCCAAGATATTTTCTGAAATGTGAAGGACTTACGTTAATATAAATATGTTTTTCCGTATCAAGAAAAACGCAGGCCACATTATTAAACATGCCCCATTTTTTCTTCTATGTCCTGCCATAAACATAAGTTTTATAAAATACATTAATATTTTTTTTAAAATGCAGTCGATAGAGCATGAGACTATTAAATTGCCAATGTAGAGTGCAAAATAGCTTCGTTAGAGCAGCATCGGACCGCCATATAGTGAGGACAGCGGAGGATCGGTGCTTGGTGACCGATAGCCTGCAACAGAAACCTAGAGAGACCAAAAGGCAAGATGGTGTTATGACATCAAAAGAGTGGCAGGAGGTGAATGGCATATATAATTGTGGAAGTCGGAAAATGAGGTGTATTTTCAACACCGGGCGACTATTAGCTGATCTTCTTCTTCTTCAAGTGCCCTTTCGGTTTCCCTCAACATTAGAGATCACATCGGCGAACCTGTCCCTGTCCTGCGCCGCTCGGAACAGCTCCTCCACACTTTGGACGCCGGTCTACTCCCTCACGTTTCGCAGCCAGGACATTTGTCTCCTTCCAGGCCCTCTTAGCTAGCTGATAATGAAGATAATTTGCTTCATGTTTAAAGTATTCTAAGTGTTTATTGTATGTAGAGAAAGTTATGAATTTGAGAGACTTAGATCAGATGATTGAGCGTGTAATACGTGCTACCCGCCTTCCTAAGTACACGTGACTTCTCTAATAGCCAGTCACCTTTGGCAGGTGAATGATTTTCCTGGGTACTTCTATTAATAAAGACTTCTTATTGCGTTGTTTGACATTTTCTAACATTGGGCGAAATTCGTTGGCTTGTTACCAAAAATCCAACATCATAAAAATATGTTTAAATTTCTGCCTTTTCGATATCACGAAAGTGTCTGCTATTTTGAAAACATCTTAATATAGATTAGAAGTGTTTATTTACTTAACGTTTTAAATCCTTTTTTTTTTCGCTTAGAACAAAATAACAATTGACTGGAATTAAAAATAATACTATAAAATTACAAAATAATTTTCTTCTATTTTCGCCATACTTTGTGCTGTAGATGTTTTATTGCTCTTTTTCTTTTTTATATACTTTTAAATTTTAAATTGATTAATAATATTTGTTCTAATAAAAGCATAAACGTTCCAAAATAAATCTTTATAACATCAGATCTGTCAAAACTGATCATATTTGTAAACAATTTTAAAATATTTTAAATGTGTACCTTTATAATATGTATCACTGAAGAAGGACCGGTTGTCCGAAACATGTCTTATATGTAATAAAAAAAATTTAAGTTAGTGAAAAAAAATTTAAGCTAGTAATATACAAAGTATATAAAAAAGAAAAAGACAAATATTACAAAATGATCCCTGAGACGGTTTGAGCATACGGAACGAATGGACGAGAGGAGAATGGTTAAAATTTTGTATACTCGTACAAGCAGTGTGAGTGGAAAGAGTAGCCGCGGAAGACCAAGGACCGACCAAATTAATCAAATACTAAAAGTCAGCCACATTCGAAGTCGGAAAAATCTCTCGCGACTCTTCTACATTCACACATCGTGATACGCACGCTCGTTCCTATTCCTTATATTCCTACTTCAAACAAGGTCGCCTTTCAGTATTTGATAAATTTGATCATGCCATGTCTTTCTTGCCTTTCCTGGACTTTTTTTTCTATTTACACTAGTTGTTTATCTATTTTTAACCATTTCACTATAATCCATCCGTTCAGTATGTCCAAACAATCTTAGTGACTTTTATTAATTTTATTTAAGACGCATTCAAACGCCTTTCATTCCTTTCTTACTTTATCATTAGGTATTAAATCATACAATGTTATACTCACATTCTTCTGAGTGATTTAATTTTTACGGCATATATTCTACTTACATCCTTTTTCTGACAACTATGTATATGCTTTAATTTTATATATTGTTTTAAGGTCGGAACTAGAACTCCTCCTGTTTTTACATAAAATTGCATGATTTTACTTAAAATCTCATGTTTTAGCTTAAAATCTCATGTTGTTACTTAAAATCACATGTTTTTACTTAAAATCACGTGTTTTTACTTAAAATTTCATATTTTTACTTAAAATAACATGTTCTTACTTAAAATCAAATCTTTTTACTTAAAATCACATGATTTTACTTCAAATCTAATGTTGTTAGTTAAAATCACATGTTTTTACTAAAAATCATATGTTTTTACTTAAAATCATATATTTTTACTTATAATCTCATGTTTTTTCTTAAAATAGCACACAAAAACTCACCCCTATTCTCTCATATTGTTTCAATATCGAATTATTGTAGATTCGAGTATTCATTTTTAGAATATTGGTAATACAATGTTTGAACGAAATTTTTGTTATTTATGAAACATTATGGAAAATAAAAATATCCGGGGGAAATATCTTCATTGAGAAAACTGTGTAACCAGGAAATGTCTGTTAAAATGATTAACAGCATTATTTGAAGATTACGACATTTGGAAGGAACTATTTTAGTTTTGAGCATAAATAAGTTTGCGAAGCAGACGAAATATCGTTTTGCTTTCGCCTATTTTTTTCGTCATTCGGAGATTGAATAAACTAAATTAGCATGACCGAATTCAAAACAAACAAAAAAGTTTTGTTTTTTTATGAAGTCACCAGCAACTTAACGACGAATTTCGTACCTACGACCGGCTCGTTACCAAGTATTGATGAGCTGAGATGAGTTTTAAATAAAAAATTTGTATTGTAGAATATCACCATTGGATGCATAATTTCTTAAAAATTATCTTGTATCTATTATTATTTTTTGTTTCTTGAACAATGATGTATAATTTCATATCAAATAATAAATGTAAATGAAAACGTCTGTTTTCTATGAGTCTTAATATATTTTAGATGGAATGACATGTTTCGCCCTTCTACGGCATTTGATAATGCCTTAGAAGGGCATAACATGTCATTCCATCTAAAATATAATAAAACTTCTATAAGACGTTTCTATTCATATATAATAAATAAAAATTATTATAATTCTTTTTCTTCTTCTTCTTCCTTGTTGTGGACCTATGTGGTCTGTTCTCCAGAGTGTTGTTCCTCCTGTGAGGTAGACTCTCAGCTGTCCTTCCATCTTTTAGGAGGTCTTCCACGAGGACGAGTCCCATGAGGTTGATTATATAGTGCAATAAAGGGGAGTCTGGTGGTGTCCATTCTTTGAACATGCCCGTAACTAGTCCCTTTTTCGCTGTCTGCTCCATCTTAATTATAGTATCTTCAACCTCACATATCTCTCTTATTCTGGTGTTCCTCACTCTCAGCGTCTTGCCTGCTATCGTTCTCAGTGTATTTATCTCGGAAGTCCTCAAAACTTATTTGGTCCTTACTGTGTCTGCCCTTGCTTCGACGCCATATGTTAATTTTGGTATATATTCGAAATATAATAATAATAATAAATAAAAAATATTATTATTTATTCGAGTGTGAAAGTTAGAAAGGTCTCATTAGGTCATGTGCTAAGGGGAGAAAATTACATCCTCCTTCGGCTGATATTAATGAGTAAAGTGGAGGGACGTCGGAGAGTTGGTATAAGGCAGTTGTCCTGGCTGCAAAACATAAAAGAATGGACAGGAATGACAAGAATTCAGAAAATGTACCCAGTGGCGCAGGACAGATGGGCGGACCTGACACGGCACCGAAAAAATATATTATTATTGTTATGATTATTTTTATTATTATAATTATTAAAACATTATGACAATATGCAAAATACAGTTAACGTAGCTTCCGTGACCAATCGTACACTTGGTAACGGAAGCTACGTTAACTGTATAATAAAGACTGCATCGATCGTACGTTGGTGACTGAAAATTGTGATGTCTAGTTTAATATAAATATGTTTCTAGTATTCATTATGTAAAATGATTTTTTTGTTAACCATCGACACTAATGATAGCTTGTGGACCTTAATATGTCAGTGGAATGAGGAGTGTAGCGCACAAGTAGAATGTGTATGAAATAAAAATATCATGTATACACATAAGTGGATTTTTTGGATTGCAGTTAATTTGCTACATCGTGAAATGAAGGAATACATTTTATAGAATAAGTTATTTATCTTTAATTTCTCAGTTCACGAACTAATATTCTTCTAATAAAGGCATGGGGATACGCGATAATCCAAATTAATCAGCTTTCCACGTCCTTATACCCTCACAGAAGATGGTTGATCATATTAGGTTGATATTATTCTCATATGCAAATATCGTAACAAAGTCCTTTGGGTATATCAAAGACTGATCCAAAGTAACATATACACATCGTGAATCTGACAATCTTTCCGGGAGGATGATTAAAACATATCATAATCTTAAAATAATTAAACTAATATTTGTTATTGATTTGTTTTTTAATTTCTTAGAAAAGTTTATAATAATATTTTCTAATATATAATAATTTTGAGAATAATATACATTCTATCATTGGCATTAAACCAAATGGTGACAATTGAATTTAAAACGAAGATATCAAGTGAAAGAATTACATTAAAAAAAAACAGTCAGTCAAATTAGTCAGCAAATTAAATCTCTGGAACCAAATTTAAGGTAAATTATTAATAAATGATAAAGAGACAAGATGAACTAATCAAATCGGGAGTTTACAAACTACAATGCAATGATTGCACATATAGGTAAAACAAATAAAATTTTAATTTAAGAATTAAATAACATATAAGATGCTTATCTAACAATAACTTTTCTGAATTCGCAAATCATCTCATTGAAAGAGATCACTCGTTTAACAAAAGATAACGGCGTTGAAATTTAACACATTAAATAAAATAATCTAGAAATTAAAAAGGCCCTTAAAAACAACCAAGTCAACTAAACTTTTAATCCCATATTTGATTTGTTTCCCTTGTCTCATAATTCTGGCGATGGATTGGCGATGAGGTTCGCAACCCATCACACCGCGTCTCTCGCGATGGCGAAAAGAGAAGGATGGAGTGCCGCATCGATTCAAGTGTGGCAGTCCATTCTTTCTGCCTACCCTTTCGGGGAGACGGCGTAATGGTTAATTAGTCTCATAATTCTAACTAAACAACAATTACCGACTTTTTCACTCGTCGTTTAGTATACTCGTATATGTAATGACTCTCTTTCATTTGACTGTCAAAATTCATTAATTTATACCCTGAAAAAGGGAAGTCTGTGTCCTGCAACATATTTGTGAAAGATGGAGAAAAGTGTTGAGAAAATACAGTGTTTTCAAAAAGTTTCCAACAATAAATCATATCAAATCAGTTTATTTTCAAAATACATATAAACAAATTCACTGTTTAAGACGTATACGAGTACTATATGAGAAAAATGAAATACCACGAATGCATTGAGAGATGGTTCTTTGAACTACAAAGCTGCATCTAATAAAATAATATTTTAGTAATTAATAATTTTCTTTGATATTTTGCTATTGGTTAACTTAGCAAGTAAAACTTTACACCATTATTTAATAATTTTATATATTCCAATATAACATTTTTGAATATTTTAGTGAACAACATTTAAAACAAAGGTAAAATTGCATATTAAAAAATTAATACGAATAATACGTCTGTTTTTTAGATGTTTTTTTTATATTTTATGGGAAAGACATGTTTAGCCTGTCTACGTTATTATCAACATTTGATTACGCATAAGACAGGCAAAACATGTCATTCACATAAAATATAATATTTTTTTTGAAAACAGACGTTTTCATACGTATTAATTATTAAATATTGTGTGGATACTCTGTGTATGATAGTGTGTCGAATGAAAATATAAGAAGTGAATGCGGTGCGAATGATGGTGTCATGAACAAAATAATGAAAGGATCATTAAGATGGTTTGGACGTATGGAAAGAATGAATGAAGAAAGAATGGTAAAAAAATTATATGTTAATGATGTAAATGGTACCAGAAATAGAGGAAGACCAAGGAAAACGTGGCACGATCAAATAAATCAAATATTGAATGTCGGCCATGTGAGGAGTCAGAGAAATATGTCAGGAAATAAAAATGTGGCAGTCCATTCCTTTTACCTCTACCCCTTCGGGGAGACGGCGTGATGGTTAGTTAGTTAGTTAGTTTAATTATTAAATAATATTTATGCCATAAACGAGCTTTAGAGGGCCATTTATTTACAGCCATCTGATATGTGTTTTAAAATATTATTCAATTTAACTGAATACAGCGAAGACGTTTGGGAACATATTCCATATTTGTAACAAAATTTTAATCCCGCAAGCTTTGGAGTTATATCTTTCCTGTTGAATTGAAAGCCGTTTATGGCGGGGTATAGTCTGGCTAAATACCCACCAACCGAAATTTCAACTTTAGCAAGTAGAACAATGAAGAGTTAAGTTAGAGGTACAATGATTCCCTTCAAACTCCTCCCTAATGATAATAATTTGTGTGATGATTGTTAACTGTTCTTTGATATTAGCTATTTTGTGGTTTATCTGATATACGCGTCACGTGACATTTAGACATTGATACATCCATGATATGTAGACATTGATACCACCATGTTTCTAATAAAAACCGGTTTTTAACGTTGACTTTAATCTTGATGGAAGTTCATTTTAAATAATAATTAAATAAAACAATGTTTTTTTGAACTATTTTCGCTTTTGTTTTTATTTCGACAACGACCAGTTTCGCCATGCTTGCTGGCATCGACAGTCTGGTGACTCACTCTGTAGTAAGACATTTTAAACTTATAAATATAAATTAATAACACACTTTGTATTTAACCACAGTATAGTTATATTACAATTGATACCAAATATAATACATTCGCTTGGACCCAAGTTTCATCTTCGATATATAATTACTAGTTATCTAGTTAGTATATTGCCCTGATGAATCTTGGGTCCAAGCGAAACTAGTTGGCTACAATTATTATAACCAAACCATGGTTAAATACAAAGTGTTTTTTTTTTTTTTTTTTTATGTCTATAATTTGAATTGGTTTTTTGTATCTTGAACAATTATTAAAAACTACACAATTTTTGGCTTAATATCTAGTTAAAAAAAACTAATTTCTAGAAATTTTAATAATATTTTATAAATAATATTTTTATAACTAAGGCATAACCAAATGTCGGATATTACATTTACAATGCATAACAGGACATTTCCACAAAATATTATGAAATTTCTAGAACTCTGGTGGTTTATTCATAGTAAATATTGAATAATTATACTAATCTTATCCGCTTTCTGGACTATATTTAAGTATACAAATAAAATATAATGCAAAACAATAAATTTTAGCCTAATTACTAAATTTTCTTTATAGAAGATTTTACAAATTTTATGAGATATTTTACCTGCATGGTTTACACATTTTTTTCATCAATTTACTACGATTAACTAGGATTAAAAAAATAACTAAAATACAAATATATAACATTATTGATTTACAATTGACTTCAAAATGAGTTATATCATTTTTTAACTTTTATAACTAATACAAAAAATAAATATGTTTACAAAAGTAGCATGTCCTTAGAAATAGTAAATCACATTTTTAAAAGAAAATTGTTATGTTCACCTATTTACTGAGCACACAAAGGAAGAATAATATGTCCATCTGATTCTTCTCAATAAAATATAAATATCCCATAAAATATTATATCAGCGGACATAAAGATAAAATATTATTTCATATAAAGGGGAAATCTATACAACTGCCAATTCACGATTTTTACATTTGCTTTACATCAATGGGGAACTTCAAATCTAGGGACGTGCCCAGTAGATAAAAACTTGTTTAAATTGAAATCAAAGATGTCTAATAATCTTATTTTTCTAGGCGTTACATCCCAGTGTTAGTTTTAGCCATCAAATGTAAATGTGTTTATTTTAGAAAAATAAGTAAAAGGAGGAGTAGTAGGAGAGGTAGAAGAAGGAGAAGAAGGAGAAGAATAAGAAGAAGGAGAAGGAGGAGAAGAAGGAGAAGGAGGAGAAGGAGGGGAAGGAGTGAAAGAAGAAGAAGAAAGAGAATAAAGATAAAAGGGAGAAGAAGGGGTAGGATATAAAGGAGAAGAAGGAGAAGACGAAGAAGAAAAAGAAGAAGAAAAGAAGGAGAAGAATGGGAAGAAAAAGAAGAGTGATAATAATGAGAAGAAGGAGAAGAGGAAGAAGAAGAAAAAGAAGGAGGATAAGAGGAAGAAGAGGGAGAAGGAGAAGAGGGAGATGAGGGAGAAAATGGAGAAGAAGATGAAGAGGAAGAAGTGGAAGAAGAGGACGAAGAAAATGAATAAGAAGAGGAAGAAGAAGAAGAGGAAGAAAAATAAGAAGAAGAAGAAGAAGAAGAAGAAGAAGATTAAGAGGAAGAAGAAGAACCAGAAGAAGATGAAGGAGAAGTAGAAGAAAAATCCATTATATAAATTTGCCATAAAACAGGTGCACGCGACAATAAAAACTATAAAAATTGAATATTGTAGAAAATAAATGCATTGCGTTAAATATATTTTTCAAATTATCAATTTGAAAAACAGTAAACTAATATAGTGAATGTTCTTACTTATTTCTTATGTCATCATTTTACATATTCACTCAAAGTCAATATTGTGCGTCGATATCGTATTTAGGAGAAATGGACCAGAATCTGCTTTATATCAAGCAAAGTAAATAGAGGAAAATAAAGAGTGCCCATTGAAAACACTTCACAAGTAACTGACAATAATATTGCCGTTCTTCACTTAAACATACTATCATGCCAGTGTGGTGGCGAATTTTTTTTTTAAATATATTTTTAAACCCTAACATGCATACCTTCCTAATAATACTGAAAAAAATATTAAGGCGTTTAAAATGTGATAAAAAATACAAAATCTACCTAATGAAAGGAACTTTTAATCAAAATGCATTAATTAAATAGTCCATGGTTTTGGCCGAAACATTAAAGCTGTTAAAATTTAAAACATCTTTATTTGTACCCACGCTGGAGGATGGGACTTACAGAATAATAAAAAAACTTGAACTTGAAGAACTGACTAACCAGGAAACAGTAGTGAGATTCTGTAAGTCTCAAAGTCTACGGTGGGCTGGCCATGTGGAAAGAATGCCAGAGGGTAGTACACCACAATTTATATCCAAATGGGAGTCCCGCGAAAAGAGACCAAGAGGCAGACCGAGGAAAAGATGGGATGATTGCGTGGAAGAAGATTGGGAGAAAATGGTGAGAGCTGGGAAATGGAGAGAGATCGCCAGAGAAGTCAGTGGAGGACCGTGTGAAGTCCCACACCGGGATGTAGCGCGGAGAAATGAAATGAATGAATAAATGAGTGCTCAAACAAAATATGGGTTTTTAATTGCATGTATAATTTATTGGGTTGAATATTTCCACACTTTTGTTAGTAAAATTTACATTTAGTTACGTGAACAGCAAATAATCACAGAGGATTTGGAAGTTGTAAGCCCCCGACAAAACTTCCAATACCGTGAGGCAAATAGCCTCACTGGGGGAAGGGTAGATGTGGGGACACGAACGACGACGACGAGGTAGTCAGTAGGAGTATTGCACGTTCAAGAAGTAACACAGCGGAACTCGAACAAGCGTACATGGCGGTTCGCTGATCGCCACCTTCACGAGCCAAATCACGTCTCTTGTAAATTAAATAAATAATCAAACATAAAGGTACTCTTGTAAATTAAATAAATACTCAAACCTTTTTAAGTATCTTGACAGCATTATCACTAAAGCGCTTGACCCGGACATTGAAATAAAATTCAGCATTAAATAAAATGAGAACATCATTTTGCAACGATAACTTGAAACTCCAACAAATAATGATTTAATGTTATATATTGTCTGTTCTACTATATGGCTGTGAAACCTGGACTCTGAATGTGAATGTTACGAACTGGTTGGAAGCGTTCGAGATGTGGATATACCGCAGAATGGTCCGTATACCGTGGACCGATAGGGTCAGTAATGCAGACGTACTACAGAGAGCCAGAGCCAATAGAGAGCTGTTGTCGAGTGTGAAAATTAGAAAGGTCTCATATTTGGGTCATGTGCTAAGTGGAGAAAAATACGACCTCCTTCGAATGATATTAATGGGTAAAGTGGAGGGATGTCGGGGATTTGGTAGAAGGCAGCTGTCCTGGCTGCGGAACATCAAAGAGTAGACATGAATAACAAGAGTTCAGACCCTGTTCTAAGTGGCGTAGGATAGAGATGCCTTTTCTGCAGTGAACGTCAACGTTGGGGGGGCCTGACACGACACCGAAAGAAGAACTCACAAACATTATTTTAAAACTAGTGTTTTTATCACCTAAATCTTTGGGTATCCGAGAAACTATCAGAGAAACTCTCACTTCTACAAATTATATAAGAAGTTATCATTGTTCAAGTAATAATTGATAAATATATTAAATTTGAATTAAAATAACATATTTTTATTCTGTTGTATGTATATTCGCCAAAACTTTGTGTTGCGGATTCATTCAACAATGGCTTTTGTGTCCGAAACATGTTTGTATTTTTAATTTGATTTTTTTATAAAATTAGTTTTGTTTACGACGTAATTATCATTGTTCAACATATTTTAAATTTTAAAAAAGCTGTGTATGTTTAATTGAATTATATTTTCATATAATGTGAGATAGGTTAATTTTCACTACAAATTATATGTATATGATTTATGTATATTATAATATAATTTCCAACAAAAATATTGTTACGCCTATGTTTCTTCCCTGGTACATTATAAATGTATTTTAAGATTCTTAGAATTTCTTTGAGAAATATTTATTCAATGTTTTTTTCTGGATCAGTGACGTAAATAAGTGTCCTATCGAATATATTTTATACGGCTGTTGTATATTTTCTCACACTTAACCGATAAAGTATCCATGTTCCAAGATATATTGTGTAATATTGTCACATTAACTTTAAAAAATAGTAATGGATTCCGACACTTCCCAACAAGTTTTTATTGTATCTTTGTGGCAGGCAAATTACTTCGCTTTCCTATGCTTTAACGCACAAATAAAACAAACTGCCAACGATCTCACCCCACTGTAAGAGAAATAAAATATGTAATCAGTTTGAACATCCAAAAATTTACTTCTTCAGGTCCCCCTGACGTTGGCAATCACTCGGGCGAAGGCACTCGCCATAGTGATATCCTGGGAATGATAATCAGAGTGGTTTCCCGTTGCCTTCTCCGATGGGTTTTTCTGTAGGGGTCACCTTCCCTTAGCATGGAAATAACAGTGGTCACATTGTCCGGGTTTCGCGGGGTCAGAGACCACTCGAGGACGCTAGTGATTAGGACTTGTTGGTAGTGTTGTTGGTGGTATATGCAACATGGTTTTTCGTGATATTTTATAGAAGTATATCTTCCAGCAAGATATACCCCATCACGATCTACCAACCATTGAAACCTTGATAATTTACTAAATATATTTATTATGAATAAATGTTCAATCGAAGAAATGTTCAGCGAAATCTGTTCATAACGTTAACTTAAGTTGACGTATCAAGTCAGGTCACACGAGTCAAGAAGGTTGAGTTCTCAACAATCAGGCTACGTCTCTTGTTATCGTATTAATTTGAAATATGTCAATTTCCCATTGATCAAGTTGAGCATAAGATTGCTATCCCTGTCGGCATCACTAGAGGTAAAATCGACAGGATTCTATCACAAACACGTACAAAGCAATGCTCTGAGACGTTAGATTAGATAAATTGATATATTTCATTAATTGATGTGACGCGTACTCTGCAACGTTTCAATTGTAAATATGATAAACTTTTTAATTGATAGCTTTTAAAGTAAATAATTGATAGTTTATTTAAATATTTTTTTATCGTACAACATCCCCTTAAAGTATTTATTACTCCAGTTACGATTATGTATGTTATACATGTCATACTTTGCAATTATTCACCAACGAAGGTTATGCTTTGAAATCGTTTTTAATTGTTATAATCGTCTACCAACAATAGTCTCATTATTATCAAGTAAAACAACATGAAACCCTTCAGGAGCCTTCTTCTTCTTCTTCTACTTTTTATTATCTCACACCTCCGCGGTGCATAGGGCCTCAAGGAACCTTCTCCAACCGACTCTATCGGACGCCTGAGTGAGGCTTGCTGCTTTAACCTCGTCCTGCAGGGTTCTTCTCCAGACGAAAAATGTCTTATTATGAATTTTGATAGTTTTTTTTTATATTTGAGGAGTAAAGAGTTTCACGTTAAATAAGTAAATAAGAAATGGATATTTGATAACGTACCGGCAGTATAAGATTTGTCATTCGTATAAATATTAAAGAGTTCAGTTGTAGTTTTATTATAAATATACTCGTATTTACTTCAATGTGCAAACTTGTGCCAATGTAAATGCTTTGAATGCGGCGTTTCAGAGCATAAAATAAGCTCCTTGCTTTTTGATGTATTTTTTTTAAATATATATTATACATATAAGTATATTCGTATATATTTATACGAAAACATTAGCATAAGCAGACAGTAGAGTTTGCCGACCATTTCTCTAGTCCAACTGTTATATTATAATAGTATGAAAGGGTGATTATTTTAGCTAAAATTATCAAATCAAATCAGTTCATTATCTCAAAAAACATTACAAACAATATTAATGTTTAAGGCATCTATTGAGTACATGTACAATATAATACCAGGAACGCATAAGAGATGGTTGTTAATCAAGAGATGATGACGATAATCTTCCCTTTTAGGATAACTTTTTATGCTTAGGCATAACAATAAAGAAAATAATTTTCCAGTTTGTCAATGGATTGAAAGAAAACACCGGGAACTAATAAGTACGCAGAATAATACAACTTGTAGATAAAAGGCCCGAGATTTAAAAGTGTGAGCCGTGAAAAGTATGCGCTATTTCCCAAAGTACGAACAAGGCCTTTCCATTAGGTAAATGCGCTTGAATTCTAGCTGGAAATAAAGAGAATGGACTTGTGACAAATAGACCTAATACGGAACACAAAGAAAACATTCTGCTGACCTTGGGGACCTGTTTTCAATTTCACCTTTATGCATTTGTCACAAAAAAATGTGTTGCAAAAATTACCCCACATTATTTTTATTAAGAACATAATTAATTACACTTAACCATTGCAAAAAAACACACTTAACCGAAAAAATAATATCATTAGAATATTTTTATTAAATACAAAAAGGAGATTATATAGAAACATGGCGTGATGGTTAGTTTTTAAACTCTAGAAAAACATTAAAAAAAAAAAAAAATGACAGCGAAATCTGCAGAGCGACTGGATACTATGACAGCGAAATCTGCAGAGCGACTAGATACTTTTGAGAGAAGGGTGCTGCGCAGAATTCTGGGGCCTCTGAATGACGGTGAAGGCTGGAGAGTGCGGCATAATGACGAACTGTACAATATTTACAAAGCTCCCAGTCTCTCCACACAGGTCAGACTGAATAGACTGAGATGGGCCGGTCACGTGCAGAGGAACCCGAAAAAGATTGCTGGTGTGGCACCCAGGTGGTAGAAGACCAATTGAACGACCAAGGCTGCGATGGGAGGATGAAGTTGGGAGAGATGGAGCAAGATTGTTAAGAGTGTCAAATTGGAGGGTCAAAGCGGAGGACAGGAGGAGTTGGAGACGAAGAATACTGGAGGCTAAGGCTCGATATGGGCTGTAGGGCCATCGAAGAAGAAAGAAGAGAAAAACATTTATTTTGTTATTTGAAATTTCTTGTAAATAATGAAAATAATAAAAAAACTTGTATCGTATATATTTAGTATTATTCCACTTAGGTTAATGGCTTCGACCGGTTTCGGCAGCTCGCTACCATCTTCTGGTCATCATTGAGCTGCCGAAACCATTCGAAGCCTTAAACCTGAATGGAATTCAACTAAATATATACAAGGAATTTTTATTTATTTTTATTTTGAGACTCTAGGTTTTTAATTTTTTTTAATCTGGCGACTACATGATAAAATATTATTTGAAAACGAATTTATTTTATTTTATGGTTTTATCATATGGAGTAAAATAGTATTATTTAGGATTAATTTTATTTTTAAATCAAAATTCTTCTTCTTCTTCTTACTTATTGTAGACCTATGTGGTCTGTTCTCCAGAGTGTTGCTCCTCCTGTTAGGTAGATTCCCAGCTGTCCTTCCATATTTTAAGAGGTCTTCCAAGAGGGCGAGTCCCATGAGGCTGATTATGCTATGCAATGTAGGGGACTCTGGTGGTGTCCATTCTTTGAACATGACCATTCAAGTCCATTTTACGCTGTCTGCTCTATCTTATAATATCCTCAACTTCACATATCTCTCTTATTCTGGTGTTCCTTACGCGATCTCTCAGTGTCTTGCCTGCTATCGTCCTCAGTGTCTTCATTTCGAAAGTCTTCCAAACTTGTTTGGTCCTTACTTAGTTATTCAAAATTCATTTGCTAAAAAATAAACATGTTTTTAGGTCGCGTCCTGGATTGAACCCACGCCGCCTTAAAAATGCAGTCAACCGTTTCCTTTCATACAACACTACTTAAAAACTAAGGACACCATTTTTGAATTTTTTTTATTTCTCAAAGAAAAAATCTATGAATTTGAAAGATTTGTGTTTCAGACATTTCGGTCGTGTAAGGGTTGAATTACATTACACCCTGTTAAGTGTTTAATAAACAGTTGCGTACTCTTTGTGATTCAGATTCAAAGTACCAGCGGCGTGTTTACGCGCGGGAGAGGTTCTGTATTTTGACCCATAACGTTGGTTTACTTGTCCATAAAAGAAATAGTTTCAGAAAAAAGGGAAGGTTAAATCGTTACTTTAAAGACATGTGGCTCATTCTGTTTGATGTTATCCCATTGTTTATAAGGGTTCTATCCCTTAAAGTGTTTTTAGTACTGGTCTAGGATGATTAGCAGCGTAGCGTCAAGTTTGCAGCATTTTTTTGTACCCTCAAAATATGAACTTTTGATATTCATTACCCTTAGGCTAACTAGTATATATTTTAAAAAATTTACGTCAAATACAAATTATTAGATTTTTTATTAGCTCAATGCGTTAAGATTGTAAAACTTAAGAATGAAGATTAATGAAATTAATTTAATCAAATAATAAATACAAATTAAAATGTCCGTTTTCTAGAAGTTTTATTATATTTTACGGGAATTACATGTTTCGCCTTGAAAAGTCTTTATCAAAAGTTTTAAGATATCATGGGAAAGATTGGTTTAATTTTTTTAAATGGGCATTTTTTTTTTCTTGTACATTCGCCATACTTTGCGTTGTAGATGCTTTATTTATCTTTTTATTTTTTTATATACTTTGTATATACAACACTTACATTAAAAAAATTACATAGACTTGTTTCGGATAACCAGTCCTTCTTCAGTGATGCATATTATAAAGATATTAAAATATTATAAAATTGTTTACATGATCTGACAGAAGTTATGAAGATTTATTTTGGAACGTTGATGCTTTTGTTATAACAAATATTATGATTCAATTTAAAATTAAAAATATTATTTTAAAGTTCTTATTGGGGTTCGGGTAATAACTTACAACAAATGAAATAAATCAAAGATTGGACTTGACAATTTTAAAATATTTTAAATATGTTTCTTTATAATATGTATCACCAAATAACGACTGGTTGTCCGAAACATGTCTGTTTATAATAATTTAAAAAAATTTAATGTAAGTGTTGTATATACAAAGTATAATATATAAAAAAGAAAAAGAGAAATCGGGCATTTTTTTATTTATAGCTTTTTCGAGTTCTAGGGCTTCTAGGTTATCCAATTTTAAACCTGGGTAATTTTTATGGAGAACTTTTAGGCCAGAATCATTGTGGAATGTTTTCTCTAATAGATTGTCGGTGAACTCAGCAAAACCGTGTCTATTTAGACATCTCAGATGTTCATTAATCATAGCAGTTTTATCTACATATTATACATTGCATCACAAACATTGCATGTAAATTGGTAAGAACCTGCATTGGTAAATTGATTATCTTTATCTTTAGTTTTGCCTTACAGAGTATCTAAGTAATATCTTATTGTAAAGAATATGGGCTTAATTGCATCAGCCTACTGACATTACTATCTATAACTCTTTCAATCAATCATAATCTCATAAAAATATTTTTAATAATGTCACACCACAAGTTAAGCGCTTCATTAAAAAATATAAGTTTTGTGTTAAAGTTGTGTTATAACCGAAACATGTCTGTGAAAAGTGTAATAAACTAACTAACTAACTAACCATCACACCGTCTCCACGAAGGGGTAGGCAGAAAGAATGGGCTGCCCCACTTTTCTTTCCTGACATATTTCTCTCGCTTCCTCATCATTTATACATCGTGTCATGCACGCGCGTCGATTTCTCTGACTCCTCACATGGCCGACATTCAATATTTGATTTTATTTGATCGTGCCACGTTTTCCTCGGTCGGTCGGTAATAATGTACTGTAAAAATACTAAGTCCTGTTAATATGCCTGAAATTTATATGAATAAAGGTCACAATTCTTGATTCAACAGCAATTGTATTTTTATAAAGCTCTTAAAGCTGTTAGAGTAACCTTATATAATTGGAGGTCGCTACATAACGCAAAAAAGTAATAACAATAAATTTTCATTTACGTTCGCTTGAATTGGATTAATTTATAATATATGCCCCCCGCAAGTACGCCACTGGAGATGATGCCACTTTGGTAATGTTCTCATTATTGAAAACGATAACACAAACTATAAACGGGGAACAAATGTAGCGTTAAAATTCAAAGATGACTTATAAATCTCCCTCTAATGCCTACATACGAATCATTGAAATGAGATTTCATATTTTCCCGGCTCAAATTGCTGTTTATAAAGCGTTTTACGAAGATATTTTACCAACTATTTGTTTACAGAGGCGTGAAGGGTTGGCCCACGCTTCAAGAGCTTGTTTCGGTGAATAAGGGACTCTGTAGTGTTCTCATTTAACAACTTTAACTACAATTGAAACCAATTCCACTCGTGTAGATTGAAATAAAGGAGAAATATAAATGTGTGAGTCTTATTCAGAGGTAAACAAATGTAAAACGTTGATGAACATTGGTTTTCTAGACGATTTATTATGTCTTAAAGGACTATCGTGTTTTGCCTAAAGTTGAAGTGCGTTCTGCAAGCAATGCAAAGCCAAATTTTGGGTGCCAATCTTCGTGATACAATTATAAATAAGGCGATTAGAAAGGACTTATAAGACTTATATGACGGCGGGTAGGGCACGTTGTAAGACATGGCAGTGTTAGACGATTGCCTAGAATACTGAAAGTGGAGGTTTTGAAATAAAAAAGGATCACCAAGGATCATCATCATCACCAAAAAAAAGATGGACAAATGACAATATCCTGCCTGTCTAAGGGCATTGTTAACCCAAGCACACGTGTGCGCTCTACGTAGACGATCGCCATAAGCGCAACTGTGCGCGCTTCGCAATATTCCAAAGATGTATTTCAAAATTAATTCCGATTTTCTCACAACGACATCTATGAATATTTAAAAATATTAACAAACCAAAAGGATCGATATATTACCGTAATGACACGGATGTCCCGAAAGGTGGTACCGTTGCGGAAAGAAAGTATAAGAGGAATTTTTAGCAGGTAGGTGTGCACATGGAAAGGAGTCCTGCATACGTCTTTAAGTATTTTCTCATCAGCACCAAAAAGCTTGTGAATTGTAGATGGCCCAAGAAAGAAAACATTGGAAAAGAGGCCTTTGTTCAAAATGAAACAAATGAGGCAAGACAAGAAGAAGAATAAGGAGAATATTACATACAATTTTATTAAAATATATTCACTTATAAAAGTACGTATCCAAATTATATATACATGTACTAAATGTATACTCGCCCTTAGATAATATGAAGCACATTTCATATTAGGTACGTTTATAAATTCCACATAGCAGTCAACAGGAATCTTACCCCTCTCTGGGCCCTTTGATATTATCCCTTTTTGATTGAAGGCGTGTTTAATTACATGATATGTATTGAATCATCTTAAGGATTCTAGTCCCGATATGTGGTGAACTTTAATTAAATGGATCCTTTCAAGCCAAAGTGACCTTTATACCGAAGTACGTGAACAAGTCAGTAAAGCCTCTGCCGTGTCAGGATGCCTGAAGAATCTAGTCTGGAAAAACAAGCACATGCGTATCGACAGCAAGATCAGAATATACAAAACATGCGTGCGACCCATCATGACGTACGCTGTAGAGACGCGGGCTGACACTGTGCGAACCAAGGGACTACTTAGAACATCGGAGATGAAGGTCCTAAGATCAATTACTGGAAAAACCCTCCGAGATCGTGTCCGCAACGCAGACATAAGGAAAACCTGCGAAATAGAGGATATCGTTCAGTGGAGTAGATCCAGAAGAAGATACTGGAGGGACCATGTAGCCCGAATGAATGGTGACAGACTCGCGTATACAGCCGCCTATGAAATCCCTTCCGGACACCGCCCACCTGGAAGACCGCCTAAGAGATGGAGGGACAGCTGGATCTCATCATCCGACGAGATATGATTTCTGTGTCACAGATCGTCAGATCTATCAAAAGAAGAAGAAGAAGAAGAAGAAGATCCTTTCAAATAGATTGACTTCAAGGAAGCGCTTAACAAGCTAATCATTTTAACATTTTACGTCGGAATAATACCGAATTTAGAAGTATTATTTACATGTACGTAGATATCTTTTATCAAGTGGTGGGTACTTATGTTAATTATATTAATTTTAAGCCAACGTGCGTATACCTTTCGAAATATTTAATCAGAATTAATAATTATAATCGGTTTTATATTTCATACATGAAATTTATTCATTGTTTGTTGAATTATGAAGTAAGACTTGTTATTAAATAATCTGTGAAACCTCAGTTTTCTAGAAGCTTTATTATATTATACAACATATTTTCAATACGAATTGATACGTCGGTTTTCGAGAAGTTTTTTTTTTAAATTTCATGTAAATGACATGTTTCGCCTAAGGCATAATCAAATATTTTAAATATTAATTTGATAATGCCTTAGACATGCGAAATTTTTCATCCACATAAAACATAATAAAACTTCTAGAAAACAGATGTTTTCATTCTTTTTAATAATTGAATACGGATTTGTACACAATTTTTCAAGAAACAATAAATATGTATCTTTAAATTAAATGAAAGAGACATTTGTTAATGCCCCTGCAAGGCGAAACTTGTTACTTCCATATTTTACATTAGAAGTGCGCAAATGGAATTTTTCATATACTCGTATAATATAATAAAAATAAAAATCTATTATGTTTTTTCGTTTTTTTATAACCTAATCTTGTATTTAAGATTCTAGAATGTTCTAATTCTTCTGTATTTTCTTGATATAAATTCCGAATTTATTCTTGTCCCGGTTTTTTTTAAATTTCACAAATTTGGAGAATAAAATCAACTTCCGCATATTACGAAGGTTCATTAATATTCAATATGATATTTATAACTATGAGTATTAAATAATGTTTAATACTAGTGATTTATTATTAAAATTAAAATATTTATGTGGTTTATTGAAATATGTATATTTATTTATTTATTTATTTATTTATTTATTTAGGGTAACATACAGCGATATCAATAACATATGTATATAAAAGAAACATTCAGAATAATTAAAATAAGGCCAATTACATGCTACCACAGATTAAAAATAATAGTTAACAATCAACAAATGATAGTGAGAAACATTGAAGTTAAACTAAGACAAAATAAGGTATACATAATATTTAAGAGTTAAAATACTTATAGTACTGGAAATAAAAATTAAATTAAGATAAAATAAAATAAAAAGTAATATACAAGTATTATAATATCATGTTACATCGTGGTCACATCCGCGCCGAAATGTTGCTCCGATCACTTTTTTAAAATTTCGCTCGCTCAAATGAAAGACGTCAATGTCTCCAAAATGTTTGTTGTAGATATCACAGATTCGATACAGTGCCGCGCTCAGAGCGTAATTTGTGCGATAGACAGGAAGGTGGAAAACTTGGTTCGCGGTGTGTCTCGTGCGAGACATGGGGGTATTGAGTGACAATTTGCTGAGAAGTTCAGAATTGTCAATTTTAAAATGAATTATTTTATGAAGTAACATCATATCATGAAGAGTACGTCTATTTTCAAGAGAGTCCAAGGAGTGAAAAATTAGGGCAGATTTGTAATCAGAGAATGACTTGCACATTTTAAAATTAATATGTTTAATAAACATTTTTTGTACTCTTTCAATGCGTTGGATATGTGCCGCATAATAAGGAGACCAAACGGGAGATACATATTCAAGGCGTGAGCGAACCATGGTTGTAAATAATACTTTAAGGGCAGTGATATTTTGGAAAGGTTTGCATGTGCGTAGTATAAATCCCAACGTTCTGAGAGATTTGTCCACCATGTCATCAATATGACTAACGAAAGTGAGTTTAGGGTCGATTGTGACTCCAAGATCTCTCACGCGGTCTGAATCGGATATTATGGAACCATTGATGGAGTACACATGTTTGTGAGGGTTCATTTTACGCGTCAGTGAAAGCTTATGACATTTGTTTGCATTTATGGATAATTTATTTAGTATACAGTAATGAGAGAGTCTGTCAAGATCTGACTGGAGTCGAAGGCAGTCAGAAGTGTCTGAAACCTTCAGAAAGACCTTCATATCATCAGCAAAAAGGAGATGCTTGGAGTGGAGAAAGCAGTTGCCAATGTCGTGTATATATAGGATGAAGAAAAGAGGTCCCAGATGGGAGCCCTGGGGAACCCCGGAAGGTATTCCCACGAAGTTTGATTTAAAGCCACCAGTCACCACTGCTTGCCTACGATTTTTTATATAGGAGTTTATCCATCTAAGGAGATCACCGTGAATTCCTAGTCCACTCAATTTAGCCAAAAGTACATTGTGGTTTACTCTATCGAAAGCTTTGGCATAGTCAGTATATATGACATCAGTCTGGAGTCCGCGGTGCATGTTCGATATAGCATAATCTGTAAATGGTATCAAATTTGATAGGACAGATTTATTACGGAGAAAACCATGTTGTTGTTCGCTCAAAATACATTTAAGAGAAGGATATAGATTGTCATATATAATACGCTCGAAGATCTTACTTATGGTAGATAGAATGGAGATAGGGCGATAGTTTTCAATGTCGTTTTTGGATCCTGATTTGTGAACTGGAGTTATTAAGGCTTCTTTCCATTTATCTGGAAAGCAGCCTTCAGACAGAGAACGAGTGAATATAATGGAAAGTGGTTCAGAGAGCGATTTAGCACAGTTGGACAGATATATTGGTGGTATTCCATCGCTTCCAGCACCTTTGTTGATATCAACGGCTGATAAGTATCTGGCGAGTGTAGGTCTGTCAGTGGGGCAGCCAGCGATAGTATTGATGATAGAGGACTCGCAGGGATTGGGGGTGACAGGGGTGGTTTCGTCAACAAACACGGATTGAAAGTAATTTGAAAATGCATTGCAGATATTATTACCACCGCATATTGAAATACTTCCACCAACACACATTGTCTTAGGAAGAGAATTATTATTCTTACGCTTACTTTTAACATAATTCCAAAAGTATTTCGGATTATTCGCAATATTCAGCTCTGTAGAATGAATGTATTGAGACAAGCACTCCCTGGCCATGCGTTTCTGGCGGGTTCTCAGCAATGAGAAGGTATAATAGTCAAGAGGATTTTTGTACCTTGTGAATCGTTTATGATACTTGATCTTCTCTTTTGTGAGTTTAATTAGAGGAGTATTATACCAGAGTGGAAAATTGGCACTGTTCTTGAAGTGCTTAAGAGGTACGAATTGGTCGATTGAGCTGTGCAACACGTCATAAAAAGCATCCACAGCGGTGTTAAGAGGAGATGTGGATAAAATGTTGGTCCAGTCAACGCCAGATAAGAAATTATTAATTAATTCGTAGTTTCCCTTTTTGAAAAGGTAAACACTGCGTTGGGATTCGCGCAACGAATGAAGAGATCCCGACGATAGAATAAAATCAATGGCTGGATGATGAGAGTCTTCGGGTACAAGTGGAGAAGCTGAGTGAGATATTCCAGACACACGATATGTGTTACTGAGTATTAAATCAAGGGTGCGATTAAGAGAGTTTTTAACTGAGTTAAACTGGTGAAGACCTAGTAAGGATATGTAATCGACGAAGGTACCTGAACAAGCGGAAGAGAAGTTTGAGGGAAGAAGGGGTTGGTTGCTCGCGCTATGGGACCAGTGAATGTCTGCCATATTGAAATCACCCAAAATAAGAAAATCTTCATCAGGTCGATCTGTGACAAGCTTGGAGAGTAGTGCTAGAAAACTTTCAACATATTTAGTATAATTTGAACCTTTGGGTATATAAACGCAAGTAATGTTTAGATTTGCGGGAAGGCCACTTGTACCGCGAGACAATGATATCCAAATGGATTCAGCCTCACATGTCCATTCTGGTCGGGCTCGAGCATTGAGTATATTGTAGAAGTTCAATGAATAAATAAATATATCACGAAATTATTTTATAATTACATTTAGTTTAATTATCTTCTAGTCGAACCAAGAGATGACAGGGTGTAATAAAAACAGGATTTTTATACAAATTATTAATGGTAATTTCTACATTATTAAATCAACATTTATTTTAAATAACTTGTTAAAGATAATTATTAATATTTTTAATTGAAATTTCATGTTAGAAGTTCATTTTAAAATGATGAAAAGAAAAAAAATGGTACAATATTCCTTTATTTTTATGTATAATACACCAGAAATGGCAGCAAGCTGCCGAAACCGGTTGGCGATAAACCCAAGTAGAAGCACACTAAATATACAATAATATAGAAATTTTGTATAATTTTTTTTTGGTATCATTATTGTTAATGATAGTTCCTCTGTCCTAAACTACTCACTTTATAAAACGGCCAATGTTTTCGGTGATTGCTTTGATCTTTAAATGTCCGTCATTCTTACTATAAATATATTTTGTTTTAACATCTTCATTACAATTTTATTACATTTTAATCATTTGCTATCAACGTCTCGTGCAAACGCGAATGTAAGAAAAACAATATTTAAATTAATGAATTGGAGATACGGAGATAATGTTTCTTTTTTTAAATATATACACAACACTAACTTTCATTTTAAAATGTCTTTATTGCATACAATTTAGTTCAATCCGACTTAGGTTTATAGAATTAAACTTAATATATACGTCTACCAAGAAATTTAAAATAACAATATTCATATTTCCCATGTTAAATATTTTTTAAATATTTTTTTTATTTAATAAACTTAAGGCGTTTACATTGTGGAATTCCACAATGACCATTTTTTTCATGATTTAAAACACTGTTTTTCACACTTTCGAGTTTAATTTTCTTCACTCTCTATTTGCTATGACACTGATGGTAATATTATACTAGTGGTCACATTGCTGATAATTATCTTCGACAAAGGGGCCATAACCTGCCAATGGTTATGCCGGTAGGTAGAGCAATATCTTTGCTAAATCCTATCACCACGGAATTTGACATAAAGTTCCTCTGTCCCAAATAATAATATCAAACATTCTGATTGTTTTAGTAACAATGATTACAGTGTATAAACTTTGTGTTTATGAGTTAATTCATGAAAATATTTTGTTCAAATGTAAATATCCAAATACCCAAACTAAAAAAACATGTAAAAATAACAGTTTTATCATTTCGTATTAGAAATCTGTTAACCAAATTTCGGAAGACCACGGGGTTATCTTTTTGGAAATTAAGTTAATAATTTAATGCCCTGACCGAGGGAAATTTACATCGTCTGTGTATGGAAAACTTTCAGGCGAAGCATATCCTTTTTTTGACATTTTGGGAAAATGTGTACTACCCACCGTTATTGAATTTGAATTTATCTACGTTACCTTTCCTGGTGACCCTACGGATAATAAATCTCATCACTCCAAATCCCTACAAGCAAGGTCAATATGGGGTGCGGGAAGAAAAAAAAACAGTTTATTATCTAAGGAATTGTGTTTCCAAAATGTTTGAATACATTAATTACGCTCACGGAAAACATATTTATACTCTGAGATTTTAAAGATACCCTAATAAATCTAGATTAAAAAAAACTGCCCATTGAGTCCTTGATAAACATACTGTATTTTTTTCAAATAACTATCGAGACTTAATACGAATGAAAACTTCTGTTTTCTAGAAGTTTTACTATTATTGATGTGAATGACATGTTTCGCTTGTCTTAGGCATTATCAAATGTTTTCATTTTTATTAATTAGGCTTAGGTAGTTTGTTAACAAGAGATGGGCGAGTGGAGAGGGATATTGAAAGAAGGGTTGGGGCAGGCAACAAAGTGAATGGTGCACTTAAAGTTGTCATCGGAAACAAAAACCTATCCAAAAAAGCTAGAATGGCAGTGCACAATGGTGTTCTTCTACCGACCCTTATGTATGGAAGCGAAGCATGGAACTGGCAAAAGAAGGATGAAAGTAGAATAAATGCAGTAGAAATGAGATCTCTTAGACGAATGTGTGGATACTCTGTGTATGATAGAGTGTCGAATGAAAATATAAGAAGTGAATGCGGTGCGAATGATGGTGCTATGAACAAAATAATGAAAGGATCATTAAGATGGTTTGGACATATGGAAAAAATGAATGAAGAAAGAATGGTAAAAAATTATATATTTAACGATGTAAATGGAACCAGAAATAGAGGAAGACCGAGAAAAACGTGGCACGATCAAATAAATCAAATATTGAATGTCGGCCATGTGAAGAGTCAGAGAAATCAACGCGCGTGCATGACACGATGTATGAATGTTGAGGAGACGAGAGAAATATGTCAGGAAAGAAAAGTGTGGCAGTCCAATATTTCTGCCTACCCCTTCGAGGAGACGCATCTAGACGGCGTGATGGTTAGTTAGTTTATTAGAAACTGATTGAACTAGAGTGTTAAAAACAAAATAATAAAAGGATATTAAGGTGGTTTGGACACATGGAATGAATGAATGAAGAAAGAATGGTTAAAAAAAGTATATTTTAACGATGTAAATGGAACTGAAAATAAAGAAAGACCGACGAAAATGCGGCACGATTAAATAAATCAAAAATTTAATGTCGGCCACGTGAGGAGTCATAGAAATCGATGTGGATCCATGATATGATGTATGAATGTTGAGGAAGCGGGAGAAATATGTCAGGTTTGAAAAGTGTTACAGTCCATTATTTCTGCCTACCCCTTCTAGGAATACGGCGTGACGGTTAGTTATAGGAAATAATAATAAATTAATATTGCACAAATACTTAAGTTATCTCTAATTATGATTATACACTTGATCAAAAAGTTTTCTACTACTTAATAAAGCTGAATATATAACAAGGATTAATTTTATCTCAATAAAGACGAAGATGTAAACTGGAAACTGAATATGGTTGAACAAGGTGTTAACAGGACTTATGACCTGTCATTGGTTGGGTTAAGCGCACGCTTTATGTAATTACAACATTCCCCATTCCACTTTTCTTATGACCACCATGTCTGACAAATTTTTGGAAGTTGTATATATGTTAATATCTAACACCATAATTCACATGTCAGTTTCAATGCGCCATCTATGAAGATTAGATTTAAGCATTAAGCAGAAGATCTTTATAACGCAATGTGAAAGGCTACCGCCTATTAACGCACTGCTAGATAATGCCTGGAAATGTCACTCTAATTTATATGCTAACTTGTACCAGTTTTTGTTTTATACAACATTTGAAATGTATACAAATACTTGTAGACGAATACTGGATTTTATTTACCCATTGCGGGTTATCAATTCAAGGATTAATTTTATCTCAATAGAGACGAAGATGCAAATCGGAAACTGAATATGGTGGTCGAGGTGTTTACAGGACTTGTAACCTGTCAATGGTTGGGTTAATCTTCGTCTCTATTGAGATAAAATTAATCCTAGAATTGATAACCCGTAATGGGTAAAAAAAATACAGTATTCGTCTACAAGTATTTGTATACATTCAAAATGTTGAATATATAACATTTAGTAAGTTTAAACTGATGTTTTCATTAACAATAAATATAATTTTCTGTTTTATTATAATAATTTTTTTTATTGTCGTTGTCATTGAATATCGTTTCCCGATACTTGTTGAGTTTTTTAACGATATTTTAAAATTATCGTAAATAAACATTTACGTTTTAGATATTTGACTATCTACATTCCCAACGATTCTTTTCAACCGACTGAATGCCTGTTCTATTATAGCTAAGGAATACACAAATAGGACCACGGATACAAACACACACATACATACACACATACACACACGCACGCATGAGAATCTCTCTAACGCGAATGCCAGAAGTAATCTTAATGCCGCCTCATCCACTTACGCGCGTCCCGCTTGGGTTTTAGCAGAGTCTAAATAACTAATCAGTCCTCCTAAGACGTCGGTACATAAAACAATGTGCAGAAAAATCGCGAATAGTGTTAACCGTTCTATAAACTAAGGTACCGCAGTCAAATCATAGATGCCGCAACAAAAAATACTAATTAAAAAACATAATATTTTTTTTACCCAAAGCTTTAAAAAGCTTTACGTTTTAGCACAATTCAATCGCGGTAAAAACCTTACGTTGAGCTTTTAATGCAGAAAATTAATACTTTGTGTAGAGTGTTTTCTAGTGTGATTCGTGATACAATTCTGATTTTGTGCATATCAATTTTCGTACACATAATGCTATGATTGGTTTTCGCAAGTAAGGCTTTCAAGGCGTCTTGTGGTGCTGTTAATAGCGGCTGCCACTCGATCAATGTTCGACGGAAAAGGGAAAAATGGATGGAAAATTTATATGAAAAGTGGAAAGCGGTCAAGGTTTGATGGCCTTCCTTCTTGAACTTGATATGCCAGCGTCAAGTATCGATCAATTTGTTACGTAACGGAATGAATTTTCTGTTGAGTTTTTCAACTCTATCCAAAATACATATTCTAGTGACAGACCGTCGTAAAAACATAAGGCCTAGTTTTCGTACAATTTTACTGATAATTACTTATTTTACACTAAATAGTAAATTATTTTCATTTTAATCTAAACCAATTGAACATTGAACATTTTTGTGATTGCGTGTTTAGTATTTAAATTATCGTTTTTGACTTATTTTGGTGTATCTATTAACTTTTCACTGAAAACAATACATAAAAATGTTCTACTATGTTTCAAAATACAAAAATTATTATTTATGAATAAATTAAATATTTTCGTAATTAAATACGAAAAGGATTGTAGTACAATATTGCAAATTATTTGGTTAATATTAAATTGGCATTAAATTCTGTCTACCGATTTTGATCTATTCGTATTAATATTATATAATATAATAAACTTGGCATCACTTGATTCCTTCTTCGTAATTATGATCTAAACAATTAAATAAAATGATATATTTAAACTACTTTTACGTCTTTATTTCGACAGCGACCGGTTTCGCCAGGCTCGCTGATATCAACAGACCGGTTGAGACAGATTGGTATACCAATATTGCAATGCCAGCGAGCCTGGTAAATCCAAATAAAGACAAAAGTGGAACTAGTTAAAAACATCGTTTTATTTAATAATTATTTTAATTGAACTTCTATCACAAGATTTCAGTAAAATCTTAATAAAAATCTGTATTCAGCTCACATTGAGAATTTACATTGAATTCTAGAACCATTGCTATAAATCCTTGGTGTTAGTCGTTCATGTAAATAACTATATCGGCTGCGATAAAGCTACGCACATATATTATTGAAAAATATTCGGTTGGAGGAACACAATTAACACTCGTATATTAAACTATCTATTTTTCGTTTCAATGAAATTTTCTTTAGAAACATCCATTTTATAAAATAACTAATTAACCACCCTACGTATTTAAACGTACGTGATACGTTCACTTTGACTGTACCATTCTGCGATATCCCGTATCACGTACGCGCTTGAGAAAAAGTAATGTACCTAAAATTGTACAAACTGATAGGGATGCGTGCGTGTGCCAACAACACATGAGTACAAATCTTCATAAATATGATAGTTTTACAAGGGGCAGGTGAGGTGTGCGTTCGTAATTTAAAAAAATAAAATTATTACATAATTTAATTACATTAATAAAATACCTGCTTTTTTGCACGTTTCTCGGAAAATAACCCGAAGGTAGGGCGGTTAAAGCTTTTTATAATTACTTAAACCTTTTACTAATATCAAATTTAATTATCAAGGAAACATTATAGATTTTTTAGTTTGCAAAAAAAATCAGGATTTAAATATTTAACTGCTTATTTTTTTAATTCAAATTTATTTTAGAATTAAGTGAGTTATTTATAACGCTAATAAAAGCCAAATTTAAGTCAGTCAAAGGTCGAAGCGACTTAATTTTTATTTCACTTCTAAATGAAATAAAAAAATATGTACAAACGAGTTTATTATGCGATAAATATTTGTTATTAGTACGAAACCATCAGCTCCGTTGACCTTTGTATGGTGTTTAAATAACCCTGATAATTCTTTACTAATCAGCGTCTGACTGATTGATCTATATAAAAATATTTATATTCATTTTAAGAAGATAATTTATTTAACCACTGTAACAACCTCTTCGCGTTGTGTCTCACTCAAGGACATTGGACGAAAAATATAACAACTCAACACTTTGACTTTGGCCTTGAAGAAAAACATTTCTTTAAAAAAAGTGAGTGGTTATTTGCGTGAAAGGCGTGACGCGGAAATTTTTCAGTGACACGCTATTTCAAATAACGGGTCTACGTGCTATATAAAAAGTGCTATACAGCTAATGATTTTGAGATTTGAACGGGTGATAGTGTAAAGAACACACAAGCTTAATGTATTTAACCAGAGACCATATTTTGCAAGTTGTAGTTATTTATTGTTTCTTGAACAAAGATGCAAAACTCTATATGAAATAATTAATACGAATAAATATATCTGTTATCTAGAAGTTTATTTGTATTTTTATAGGAATGACATGTTTCGCTTCTAAGGGATTATCAAATGTCTGACATTCGAGAATGCCTTTACAAAACGAAACAAGTCATTCCCAACAAATATAATTAAACTTATTGTATTAATAATGAATGTATTTTTTAAATACAATTATTATCTTTTTATTTATTTGAATACATTTAATATTATGTTTGATCTAGATGATAAATATGGATACTAAATGATCAATAGCAAATAGTTTATTTCAATGATATTATTGTCCAATATTTGGAGAATGCATTGGAGATTAATGTATAACGAACCGAAGTTTTCTTTTTATATCCTTAATTAAATTAATTTTGAGGTTTTAAAATATTATTTCTTGTTTTTAAATGATGTTAATTATAACTCAACTAGATTTTTAAGAAGTTTTTTTGGATTTTATGTTATTATCATAAAATATAACAAAACTCATAACTATTTCAAACGGAGTTTAATATTATTTATTTCTCTTTTTAATGTACTTTGTATATACAACACTTATGTTAAAAAAATTCAATTACATAGACATGTGCAGACAACCAACCAGTGCTTCTTCAGTGATACATATAAAGATACATTTTATAAAATTGTTTACATGATCTGACAGATGTTATCAAGATTCTACATCTTTATAACATCTGTCAGATCATGTAAATTTTTATCTAAAATGTATCTTTATATGTATCACTGAAGAAGGACTGGTTGTCCGAAACATATCTATGTTATTAAATTTTTTTAATATAAGTGTTGTAAATACAAAGTATATGAAAAAGAAAAAGAAAAATAAAGCATCATAACAACACAAAGTACGGCGTATATAGAATAAATTTAATATTATTCTTTAAAAAACAAGTATATTGTTGACAAGACTTTCAAGAAGCAGAAATTCTTTATCAGAAATGATGTATTGTTTACCACTTGAAAATATTGGACATAGACCATTCCCATACTTCTCAACAGTCTACATTCAGACAGTCCACATGGCGATCAGCTAAGTCTTCTGCGATCGGTAGATTAACTGCGCCGAAACGCTGTCCTAGCACAAACTTTGATGACCGAGCCTTAGCGGTAGCCGACCCAAGAGCCGAAAACAATATTCCAGCAGACCTCATCAATTAGTCAGAGTTTAGATCGAGACTTAATAAGCGCCTTTTTAAATTATCCTTTCCTGATAAAAAAAAGGGCTGAACGCGGCTGGGAACGCGGAAAGTTTCGACTACGTCAGGTGTAGTCCTCATATTAAATATGTTTGTTTTTTTAAACTTTTTCATAAACGAAGCACTTTCTACAGCGCCCTTGAGTAATTCATAAAAATAGCGCTCTGTTTACTTATTTATTAATTATCTCATTTATTATATTATGCCGAGTAGGCACAGAGAATGGACCGCCACATAAGTCGATCCTGATACACCTCTCTTGCATCCTCCATATTCATACAGCGAAACATGCACTCTCGTCGATTCTTCCGACATGGCCGACCATCAAAAATTGATTAATTTAAGTGTTTCTCGGTCTAAGTATACATTTGAACAATTCTTTTTTCATAAATGCGTTCCATTTGTCCAAACCAACGCAGTGCTACTTTCATAATTTTGTTCATAATTTCTTTCTTATGTCAGCATTTGAAATTCTGTCAATACCACGCTTTACTTCCGTGCATTAAGGTTAGTGCTCAAACTCCATTTTGAATGTCTGTTTTTGCTTTCATTCATAAATTTTATTTTCCTCGATTCTGATGATTTACGGTATCAACACTCTTCTATTGGAAGACATCTATACTTTTCCTTTGGTATTTCATTTGTAATTGAATTCCGCCTGGTATGCATTATAAGATTGCGTTGAGATGCATTATTCATAGACTGTTTGGTCTCGTTATGTCAGTCAGGATAAAGTGGCTTCCATTTGAATGCATAAAACATTTTATTTCTGCTCTCCGGATTAAATATTCATGGTTTTGAATACCTAAATTAAAAGTCAACGTTGACACAGGGAAGATTTGAAAATAAAATTATCTTAAAACAATTTCATAGCGTTTTAAAAACTGACTGATTAAAACTTAATTTGTTTGTTATTCAATTTAAATGAAGAATTATACATTTAATCAAAAACGTATATTTCCATCATGAGATCATTCTTGATATTTAATGTTCATTTTTGAACAACATTTTGAATGTATACAAATACTTGTAGACGAACAACTGGATTTCACCCATTGCAGGCCATCAATTCAAGAATCAATAGTATCCCAATAGAGACGAAGATTTGAAATTCAATCTCCATAGATGGCGTTAGTGTGTAGATTGAATAAACTACCATGCAAAGGGTGGTGTTGCAGATTAACATTTATACAACTTCCAAAAATTTGTCAGACACATGTGGTCATAAGAAAAAAAGGTGTCATGGGGAATGTTATATTACATAAAGCGTGCGCTTAACCCAACCAATGACAGGTCATAAGTCCTGTAAACACCTTGATCAACCATATTCTGTTTCCAATTTGCATCTTCGTCTCTATTGAGATACAATTGATCATTTTTGAATATTTACCAAGTATAATACACGGCTTTAATTCCTCCAATCTGGGGAAACCCGTTCTAGTGAGGCATTTTTCGCACTCTTAATCATTTCAGTATATAAAATACAAATTTAGGGAAAAAAATAAGGAGCAAGGGGAACTGAGCATATCTTAAACAGTAATATTTATAAAATAATTGTCTTACATTATATAGTTAATCTAGTTCAGTCTTTTAATAAAAGTTTAGTAGCTCAGTCGTATAATGAGAAACAAGGATATCCCCATTAATTTAAAAAGGGAAACCTACGAAACATGCATCTTGCCTGTGATGACATATGGTTTGGAAACAATGTCCCTGACCATAAATACTGTCCACAAATTGAAATGCGCGCAACGATCCATGGAGCGGCGAATGTTGGACATAAGCCTGAGTGATGGAATTACAAATACAGAAATCAGACGCCGAACAAAAGTACCCGATATCATGAATCGGATCGCAAAATTGAAATGGCAGTGGGCAGGACACGTAGCCAGACAGCCAAGTTCAAGATGAACTCCCAGAGTCTTAAAGTGGAGGCCATGGGAAAACAAAAGGGGTATCAGTCGGCCACAGAAGAGACGGGCCGACGATATTGTTGTGGTCGCCGGGAAAAAAATTATTGAAGCGGCACAGGATAGAGAAAAATGGAGACAGGTGGAAGAGGCCTACATCCAGCTGTGGAGGGAAGGCTAGGAAGAAGAAGAAGAAGAAGAGATACAATTTATACCATGAACACTATTTTAAACCATTTTTTTAATAGTTTACTACATTCGAGCATACATAGCGTCACGAATTGTATATTACCGGTTTTTGTGGGCCATTTTTAATATTGTTAATCAATTGTATAGTTTGGGTCCGAGATAGTTTGGAAATGTCTTTAGGTACAAGATATCGTTATCACGATTTTTCTTTAATTTCATAATGTCAGCAACTTCAACACATTTGCGGCTTATACAAAAAGCAACAATTTTATGGTGTTAAGTCATATTTAAATATAAAAAAGGATTTTACATTTTTTTTAAATTCGGCATACTCATTATTTTTCATAATTTTTTTTTATGTAATGATATTTAATTTACCTTCAATGAGGTTTTAAAAATCGTTTTTAGGTTAATTATTGTACAGAAAAAAATAATACATAATAAAATATAAAAAAAGTGAACAGTGCTAGAGTGAAAATTATCCAGGTTAGTAAATAATGATTATTTTATGTTTACTTTTACTAATTATTAAAGTTAATAAACAAAAAAAATTCTTGGATATGTGTGTTATTTATTGAAAATAACAAAATATTTTTAGTTGAAGATTGTAATAAGAGATTTTGATTTTGATTTTTTATTTAAACATTGTTGTTTTTTTCTTTTGCATTCATTAATTTAAAAAATATATATTAATGCGTTTTTTCCGATTTTGCGATTTCTAAGAAGTTAATAAGTGTTAACAAATTAAGTTTATAAAAAATGTTCTCATATACCATTCAGTGAAAATTATACTATCAAAAATATAGTATGTTTATTTACATAAACTTATTGTAGAAAAAAAAAATATTTTTGTTGTATTTTTCCCTCCTCTCAGTGAAATATACCACAAACATATTTGATTATCATTAACAGAATTAATATACCTATATCTTTTTAAATGAAACCTTACCACTACAAATGTAAAAAACAATTTAATTAATATCCGTGGCTAGAAACTTCTGGAACTTTTGTTAAGAAAAAATATTTACATAATATAAATATATTTAAAAAGTTCTGTTACAAATTTTAAACGCCAAACACTGTTATATTTTTTTGGGGGAAAGTATTTGATTAACGAACGAATTTCCTTCGTTTTTACTTCAAATAACAGCTGAATGTTGTTTTTAAACGTCAAAACAAAGAACAAAGTTATACAAACTTAAATAAAGGGTACGGAGCTATTTCACCGATTTGAAACGAGAACCGCTTCCATTTTTTTCCCTTTCCGAACATAAATAAAAGCGTGTGATTTGTCATTTGTTCCAGCCAATAGCAGGCGGGGAGGTGGGAGTGGGGGCAGGAGTCAAGATTGGGAAGAAGAGGGAGGATTGTAGAACCAAGGAAACAATTAGGTGAGTGTTATTTTGTGTCAAAGCAATGAAGAGAGTACTTTGACGAAGTGCCATAAAACTTTTAGTATTTTCAGTACCCATTTCTAATCGATGAATTCGTTTGTTTATTTTTTATATATTTGTATGAATTTCATTGTGAAATTACCATATAACTTTTTTATTGTTTACAAGCTGATTCACACGAAACCATAAAAAATATTTTTGTGTTTTAAAACATTTAAATATCGCCTCTTTGCGAGAATAACGTGTTATTTCGAAAAAAAGTGTTTTTTTTTTAATCGATAATCAAATCCGCCGTTTTCAATTTTATTTTCTACAAAAACATGGTATTTTTAAAGTAAAAAATAGAGAATTTATGAGAGAAAGAGACAACACAACAGTGGTATATTGTGTTGTCACGTTGTCTCTTTCAGATGGGTAGCTTGTTTCATTTTTCAAATTTTAAATTTTTCGAGATAACACGTTATTCTCGCAAAGAGGCACTATATGATTTACTTGGACTTGTAATTTTTGCCTAACAGAGGTTCAGCTCTTGTAGCTTTTTCTCTTACGTTTGATAGGAACATTGTAGGTAAGGTTATTTGGTTGGTTGTTTGTTTATGCAGGGGCTTGATTTGTTTGACCCGGAGTGTTCCTCTGAAGGATGATCAATTTTTGGCGCTTTTGACAGCTGCGGTGTAATGTGTCATAAATTGAGAGGTTATTGTGGAGTAAGGGTATTAAGGGAGTCTTATGTGAAAACGTTCAACAAGATTTTTGAATAATTTAAAAAATATTATAATATTTTGCACAAAATTCATTGGGTTACAACATCATTTGTTAAACTTTATTATATATTTTAATAATCTGGCAAACAATTTACAGGTATACTCGTATATAAAAATAAGATTAACATAATTTGAAAACATGGATTTGTTTCAAACTCATTACCAGTTGTTGAAAAAATATATTTACAATACATATTACGAAAATTCGCCGCTTTTGATGTTTAGAGAGATTAGCTGTTCAATACTCGTAATTCGAGAGTTCTTATCATTTCTTCTTATTTTCTTACTTTATCATGCAGTACGTACCTACCGTTTCTTTTGAGAGTTTTTCTTACGTTTTTATTTCCTCTTTTGAGGGGATGATGGACACAAAGAGGTATTAATGCACCAAAGTGTATTATGATTTAACAAACATATTTTTCCTTTTATTTATTAAGTTTTTCAAGTAACCCGAGAACACTGAAGAAAACAACATTTGGGACATTGTAACAGTTATAATTTATATTTTTTTATGAAGCACTTATGTAATTTTGTGGTGTGGTATTATTAAAAACAATAAAGGAAAACTATTTTTAAGGGTTTCCATGGTATATGAAAACCAGAAAAATACAATACTAGTTTACCTGGATAGTTTCGAGGATTTACACTTGTATATTTGTTAATGGCTTATACTTGTATATTTTTTTCTCTCTATCAAACTGTTTCGACAGGCTATATGTTGATTCACAAAGAGCTATGCTTATGTGTTAAAATGAAGAAAAAAAGTATCATAATAAATATTAGCTTCATTCTTAGTCGCTTTTTCGTGGAAAAACGAAATAATCAAAATTTAAATTTAAATTAACTTAATTTTTATAATCATAACATTTAAGCCAAAAGCATTTTTGTTAATAATAAAAATAGCATGTTTATTTATTTTATTGTTTGAATATATGATTGAAACATTTTTTTGGTTTTCACTCGTACTATTGCAAACGATCTCCCTGTAGTGAATGGACTACATCCACTGGTATTTTGTCATACTGTATCAATAAGAGCCTGGGTGTGAGACAGTCTACATTTCGTTCGAAAATTGTTATGCGGATGCATACAATTGATATGCAGATTGTCTGAATCCAGCCGTCTAAAACATTTTTGGTAGCCTCATGTATAATCAGAGTATATTGGAGCATAGATCAAGACTTAAAATGAACTCCTTTGATTTTTCCTGATAAAATGTGGAAATCAAGGAAAACTACCACGTTAAAAGCCCAAGAACCTGCAAATATTATAGACTTCCTATAAATCTTCAAAATGTTAATGTTGTTGTTGAAATTTCACTGTAAACGATGAAAATAAATATAAAAAGAATGATTAAATATTTATTTACAGTATATATTTAGTATATATTGTATATCTGTGTATGTTAGAGTGTCGAATTAAAACATAAGAAGTGAATACGATACGAATGAAAGTACTATGAATAAAATAATGAAGGGAATATTAATATGGTTAGGACACATGGTAATAATGAATGAAGAAAGAATGGTAAAAAAGTATATGTTAACTAGGTTAATGGAACTAGTAAAATAGGAAAATGTGACACGATCAAATACATCAAATATTGAATTTTGGCCACGTGAGGAGTCGAAGAATTTAACGTGCATGCATGACACGGTGAATGAATGATGAGGATGCGTGAGAAATATGTCAGGAAATAAAAGTATGGAAGTCCAATATTTCTGCATACATCTTCGGAGAGACGGCGTGATGGTTAGCTAGTTATTAATAGAATTCCTCTTAGGTTTACGTCTTCGACTGGTTTTAGTAGCTCACTGCCTTAGAAGATGGCTACATACTATAAATAAATTATATTATAAAGAAAATGTTAATATACGTTCTCTTTTATTTTCAGTATTTGGCTGCGAAACATTTTTTATAATGTATTCTCGTAAATGTTGATCTATTGCGTCAAGTGAGGCTCTCATCCACATACTAATGTAAGTGCCCTTAAGGTGAGCTACTCACGAAAACAACGCTATACAAATTAGGCTTTTTGAAACATTCTTGATTTGATATGTTTTTTGAGATTTTGGATATATCTGTGTAATAAGAATACATTAGCCACCACACATATATAACTACTCTGAAGATGTAGACTGCAACTATCGAAACGTCGTTCGGGAAGGACAAGTTACACGGATATACCCGAAATCCCTAAAAACGTGTTGCTACCGACCGTAAAAATCTACGCAATTATTCTCAATGTGATTTATTAACTTGTCGGCACTTTATAAATCAGCCATTTTTGTTATGAAAACAAAACACGTATTTCGTGCAAGTATAAAACTTGCCTACCACTGGCTTGAACATTTCCTTTGAGAATAATAACTCAACAAGTTTGTGTCATATATCTGCGCTGCACACCAACCTTTGGAAAGTGGAACCCTCGGTTTACGTTATCAGCGGGAACTGAATTCACGTGAATGTTTCACAAACTTTGCTTTCAACTGCATGCGCTAAACTCAATAAGTATGTAAGGACACAACTTAACAACTATTTTTATATGCGAGTACTATTCGCAGTTATTTTTTATTATACTATTAATCATAAAAATTATGATTGCACATGTGTAAAATGTGTTAAAACAATTAAATAAAATTATAACATATGGCATCGAAGCAAGGGTAGACGCAATAAGGACCAAACAAGTTTTGAGGACTTCCGAAATGAAGACACTGAGGACGATAGCAGGCAAGTCACTGAGGGATCGCGTGAGGAACACCAGAATAAGAGAGATATGTGAGGTTGAGGATATTATTAGATGGAGCAGACAGCGAAAAAGGGACTCGTACAGTCATGTTCAAAGAATGGACACCACCAGACACCCCAATATTGCATTGCATAATCAACCTCATGGGGCTCGTCCTCGTGGAAGACCTCCTAAAATATAGAAAGACAGCTGGGAATCTACCTCACAGGAGGAGCAACACTCCGGAGAACAGACCGCATAGGTCTACAATAAGGAAGCAAAAGAAAGAAGAAGAAATAAAACGATGTTTTTTTTAACTATTTCCATTTTCGTCTTAATTTCTACAGCGACCGGTTTTGTCAGGCTAAATGGCATCGACAGACTGGTCGGTAAATGTGATAATAAAGTATTTATCTTTTTAATAAACTTAACTTACTAAAAAAAAAAATCACGCCGTCTCACCGAAAGGGTAAGCAGAAACAATGGACTGCCACACTTTTACCGATGCGGCACTCTATCCTTCTCTTTTCTCCCCTGCGGGGGACGCGGTGTGATGGGTTGCGAACTTCATCGCCACCAATAGGCATCTCACGCACACACTTGGAAATCCCAACGTCCACAAAATAAATCTTAATCAAATTATTTAAAATACAATGATAAAAAATAAATTAACACAAATAAAATAATATAACGTTTAATGTTATTTTAGATGGTGCAATATGTTCATTACTGGACGATCCGGATGAATCACGAAAGTAAAAAAAATAAATCACATTTCCACTTATAAAATATGATATAGGTACCTTGAAATCCAGATCAAATCACCAGCTACGCATATATCATACAGTGAAATAAATGTCTATAGAATTCAAAACAATCGTAAAAATTCTTATTTACTTGAAGTTTTTGTCAAAAAATTAACGTATCTGACGCAAGACACTCAAAAACAAAATATCACGTGTTTTTTTTTAAATAAAACTGCCAGTTAAAAGTCAAACCGATAAAGCTGGTAAATATTTAATCATAACACCCAATAACAGTGCTAGATGACTGGAGTGGATAAACTTAGGAAACGTAATTCCCACTGATATTTTTAGAGCAATTTCGAAAGTAGGAATACGTATTCCCAAAAGCCACGAAAGGTTTAATTCATATTAACTACGAGTATGTAAAAGTTTAATTCATATTAACTATAAACGAGTACGTATATTCAATGTATTGAAGACAATTCAATATTAATTTGATTTCATTTACAAGAATTATTTAATTACAATTAATAAAAAATGCCATATAAATATGCTAAGATACATACGGCCAGTTTCAGCAATTATAGTGCAAACATTTTTTTTGTTTCTTTGCAAAAAATTTGGGAGATAATAAATCAGTTACTTCCTACATATTATAATAAATGTTGCAGCTGACGTGGAAATAGAGAGCGAAGGTCGGAATAATAGGAAGGCAGGAATAGTGAGGAAATGAACTCATTACCGTGGATATATGGAAAGTCATTGTACCAATGATCGTTTGATAAACGAGGATGTGTGTAAGGATAAATGTGCTTATTATGTAAGAGAAATAGCAAATGCTAAGGATGAGATGAAGAAAAGGATTCAGTTATTATTGTTTTATATATATATATATATATATATATATATATATATATATATATATATATATATATATATATATATATATATATATATATATATATATATATATATATATATATATATAAATATAAATATATAGCAGTATATATATATATGGTATATATATATATATATATATATATATATAGTATATATGTTATATATATATATATATATATATATATATATATATATATATTTATATATATATATATATATATATATATATATATATACAGTTACAGTTATATATATACATACATATATATTATTATATATGGCTATTACATATATATTATTATATTATATTATATATATTATTACATACATATTATTATTACATACATACATATTATTGGCTATTATTATTATTACATATATACATATACATATTATTATTATTATTACATATTATTACATAAACATATATTACATACACATACATACATACATATTATTACAGCTACATATTATTATTACATACATATTATTATTATTACATATTACATATTATTACATACATATTATTATTATTGGCTGGCTATTATTACATCAACTACTGCCTTTATCCTGCCTCTAGGGACAATTTACATCAACTGGATATAATGCACATATGAAATGCATTTATGTAAAATATTTTTCCTAGAACGGGATATCAATCCAAATTGAATGTTTTGAATAATTCCCTCTTAATTCAGTGAATTCTAGTATGTTTTAGAATATTGCTTGGTATTGCAAGATACTAGAATAAATTTCAACCCTTTTATTCAATCCGGCCTCGTATATATATATATATATATATATATATATATATATATATATATATATATATATATATATATATATATATATATATATATATATATATAAATATAAATATATATATATGTTATATATATATATATATATATATATATATATATAGCATAGTATATATATATATATATATATATATATATATATATTTATATATATATATATATATATATATATATATATATATATATAGTATATATATATATATATATATATATATATATATATATATATATATATATATATATATATATATATATATATATATATATATATATATATATATATATAGTATATATATAGCATATATATATATATATATAAATATATATATATATATATATATATATATATATATATATATATATATATATATATATATATATATATATATATATATATATATATATATATATATATATATATATATATCAATTATTGCCTTTATTCATGTTTCTAGGGGGACAATTTACATCAACTGGATATAATGCACATATGAAATGCATTTATGTAAAATATTTTTCCTAGAACGGGATATCAATCCAAATTGAATGTTTTGAATAATTCCCTCTTAATTCAGTGAATTCTAGTATGTTTTAGAATATTGCTTGGTATTGCAAGATACTAGAATAAATTTCAACCCTTTTATTCAATCCGGCCTCGTGCCATTATATTCGATGAGTTTTTCTGACATCAAAGGACACATTTGCCGAAATCGCACCGGAAATTGGCATGCCAGTAGGCAGGTAGACAATGGAAATAATAGTTTCATTCCATTCTGCCGTAAAAGCGATTCCTTTGTTTGTGTTTCTAAAGGAAAAAATAATAAATAACGTTCGGCGAGCTCTGTCAATTTATCTTCATCTCTCTTTTTTGTACCTGCCCTTAATTAAGAAAGAGTGCAAGAAAGAATGTCTGTCGGGTGTTTTTAAATGAAAGGGAAACACGGGAAACTAATTACTGGTAATTGGAAAATCAGTTGATTCCCGATAAGACGTTTTCTAGGTTGTGAAAAGAAAGTAAATGGGTCTTACATACATGCGTGTTAAAACAATAAAAAAGCTAAGATAGCAGTACACAATGGTGTTCTTATGTCAAACTACATGTATGGAATTGAAGCACTGAACTGGCAAAAGAAAGATGAAAGTAGAATAAATGCAGTAGAAATGAAATCTTTAAGACGAATTTGTGGAAAATCTGTATATGATTGAGTGTCAAAAGCAAATATAAGAAGTGAATGCGGTGCGAATAATAAAAGGGTCGATAATATGGTTTTGACATATGGAAAGAATAATTGAAGACATAATGATGAAAAAGGTATGTGTAAACGACGTGAAAGGAGCTAGAAATAGAGGAAGACCGTTCCTCGGCCTTCCTCGTGCCACAATTTCCTCGGTCTTCCTCTAGTTCTAGTTCCGTTTACGTCGTTTACACATACCTTCATTATCATTTTTTCTTCATCCATTATTTCCATGTGTCTCAACCACCATAATATTTGTTTAATTACATTGTTCATAACATTTTCATTAGCACTGCATTCACTGGCGCGTATGTAAGTATTTAAACAATAAATATGTTAATTAATACGAATGAAAATGTCTATTTTCTAGAAGTTTTGTTATATTTTATGTGAATGATATATTTCGCCTGTCTAAGGCATTATAAAATAAATCTGATCGTGTATGTTGACATTACAGGGATTAAAATTGATATGTTTTACCGGTATACATTTGTCAGAATAAAAAAAAAAACTAATTTATGGCTAAAAAACTACATACAGTCAAATAACCAATACTCTTCCCAAAAATATAAAACCACGTCCCGCCTGAAATTTGCAATTTTTCCGTCGGCGCCGATACAATAAATCAATGAAACTCTAATTTATCAAACCCAATACGTAGAATGTGGCGTTCGCCTAAGTGTAAACTCATTATTAGAAAACATTTGCTGTGAATTTATTCTGGCAAATGTCAAATTGATTTAAAATAGCGCCGGCGATTTCCTTTCGCACAAACTTTTAAATGAATTCTAATGGCTTTAATATTCACATTTAGAGCAATTCCATACTGCGCGATATTTTAAAACCAGTATTTAAGGCAAAATTTTTGTTAAGTAATTAAAAACAAATGTTAATATTGGTTAAAAAATTTCTTTGTAGAAGATAATTGTATATATTTGAAATTAAAAAATATGTATAGTCGGTAGCTAAATATATAGCCGGTAGCTAAATATATAGCCGGTAGCTAAATATATAGTCGGTAGCTAAATATATATTCGGTAGCTAAATTTATAGTCGGTAGCTAAATATATAGTCGGAAGAATCGACGTGCGATATGACTTGTTGTATGAATGTGGAGTAATAAGAGAGGTGTGGTAGGAAAGAGTAGTATGGCGGTTCATTCTCTCAGCCTACCCTTTTGGGGAAACATGTGATGACAACAATTTGTTGTGGTTGAAATCGTAATTACGAGGGTATTTGAAACCCACTTATTACGCATGTACTCAAGCTTTATCGGGGCAATATAAAAACATGTTAAAACTTTTGTGTATTGCCCAGATGAATCTTGCGTACAGGCGAAGCTAGTTTCTTCAAATATAATTACGATTCCGTGGTTTAAATACAAAATGTATATTTTATTTTATGAATTTTAAATTGTCCAACCACAAAGTAAGTGCTTCATAGACAAATTAAACGCATTTGTTAAAAAATATTTAGTTTTTCCAGACTATTTTTTTACGCTCAAAGAGCAAAATTAAATTTATTATTATAGAGTAATCAGATCAAGAGTTTTAATATACGAGTACATTTAATTAAAAAATCTTACTCATCTTCACTTCAATTCCTCGTGACATGTTTATTGATTTCTTCTTTGTCTTTCCTTGCCCTCTCATATTTATTGAATAATTCATTTTCTTCTATATTCACAATAAACCTGTTTTATGGATTTACATTTGAATATATATTTAAACATTGTATTGTCACAACTCTTTATTGCAATTTTAAAAAGTTGTTTTTAAGTCTAAAATTTTTACTTTACTTTGAAAATCCAAAAAAAACGTCGTTTATAACCCACAAATAATTAAAATCACGATATGTTTTGGAGGATACCTCCATCTTCAGGTTTAAATATATAATAAAAACTTAACAATGAAAGACAAATAAAAAACGCGTTTAAAATTCGATACAATACTCGTACAAACGAAAAATACATTTAAAATTTAAAAAATTACTTGAACTTATAAGTACTCATAATTATATTTTAACAGTAAGAACTACATAATAATTATATGAAAAAATTGAATTGTAATTTAATTATAATTTTTCCAAATTACAATTTTATTATTATTGTTTAGTAATGTATATAAATTCTTACTGATAAAAAAATAATTATGAGTACTTATAACAATTAGTCCAGTTTATTTTTTTTTATTTAAATATATTGTTCCTTTGTATTGTATCGAATTTTAAAAATTATTTTTTTATTAGTCTTTCTTTTATTATAAACATTTACACCTGGAAATGCAGGTATCCTCCGAAACATGTCGTGATTTTTAATAGTTTGTTTATTATAACCGACGTTTTTTTTTTCAATTTCTAAAGTGGTTTATTATTGAATTCTACAGTGTTAATGCCTTAGCTCTCAATAAATAAATGGTACTTATTAATTTAAGTTTAGAATCAAATTGCACATTTTTCATTAATTTTAATGTTTCAAAACGGTCAGGTACTAAACTTTTAAGCCAGAATTCAAAATATGTTTTTGTACATAAACTATTCTATTTTTGTGTAAGGTAAACACAGAAAATGGCGTATCTTTGCGACAAGAAGTCGAGCGCACGACTTGCGAAGATTAAAAACAACAAAATTCCTAAAAGACTCCTGTTTTTTTACATTACAGTTCAATGATCCGTCTGTCAAATGTCAACTTTCGATTTGAGAAACAAATGCCGCGTGGTGGACATTTATATTTCGTCGAAGATATTTAAATCTCGAAGCGGAATGTGCGAATCGCTTCTAACTAACAAGACATTCGAAGAATTCGGCGGCCATACGCACATGGTGTTTGGCATTCATTACGCAATGAAAGTTAAAAATAAGATTTTAATCAAATTGTTTGCCAAGAAACGCGGCTTTAAATGTTTCATCTCTTATCTAATTTCGCATCAAAATAACCATCATAAATTATATGAATTAGTGTAATCAAACAATAATATAGTAATGTATTTATTTAAAGTCTGCAACATTAGCGCGAATGGTATAAATCTGGAGCACGGAGATTAGTTTGTGTATTTGGGTAGTATGTTTACAAAATAAGGGTTGGGCAGGCAACAAAGTGAATGGTGCACTTAAAGTTGTCATCGCAAATAAGACCTATTGAAAAAATCTAAAATGGCACTGCATAATGGTGTTCTTGTACCGACTCTTATGAATGGAAGCGAAGCATGGAACTGGCAAAATAAGGATGAAAGTAGGATAAATGCAGTATAAATGAGATTTCTTAGACGAATGTGAGAAAACTCTGTGTATGATATGTGTATGAATAAAATAATGAAAAGATCAGATTGGATGAAGAAAGGATAACGATGGTTTGGACTCGTGAAAAGAATGAATGAAGAAATAATGAAAAAAAAAGATTTGTTAAAGATGTAAATGGAACTAGAAATAGAGGCAGACCAAGAAAAACGTGACCCGATCAAATAAATTAAATATTGAATGTCGGTCATGTAAGGAGTCAGAGAAATTGACGCACGTGCATGACACGATGTTTGAATCTTGAGGAAGCGAGAGAAATATGTCAGGAAATGAAAAGTGTGGCAGTCCATTATGTCTGCTTACCCTTCGGGTAGACGGCGTAATGGTAAGTAAGTTAGTTATTTATCTTGATTATTAATAAGAATTTAAGATTTCTATGTACGTGGACTTATTCATTAATTATAAATGTCCTTATAAAATTGTATACTGATAATATCAGTTATTCCTTATTTTTGTATTCATTTAATTTTAAAAATACTACGAAATTTTTATAAAATAATTATTTCATAATATATTAATATAAATACCCATTTATCTAGCAATACCATAATTAAAATCAAATAGATATCTTACATATGGTATGTTTACTCAGTAGCAAAATCATTAGTTTTGGCAAAGTAAAAAATAACAGAATATATCCTTTAGTATTTCGTGTAAAACTTTCCCGTGTCAACTTTCCTTACATCTATGGAGCATGTTTGGAGCATTTCTTTTCTCGCCCACAAGAAAAGTCAAACGCAAAGGCGGGAAATACTTTCCAGCTTAAGCGTTACGGACATTTTATTTCGAAATTTTTTGGCAGACGGCCATTACATGAGCAGTTGTCTATGGCCAGTGACGGTATCTGATTCTTCATTAGATCATTACTATCTTGTATATTTCCACTCGTTAATACTGTTGCCACTCTATTAAATAAATGCAATTTCGTTTGAATCCTTAATATATTTAAAAATATTAAATTTTCATTGCCACGGAAAAACTTGTGCCAACTAGTAAAAAAATACGTGTTTACATGACGTGTTATTAACAAAATTATATCGTGATTTGATCTCATGTATTTAATTGTAAAGTATTTTTGATAAACTAATTACTTTAAGATTCACCATCACACCATTTTTCCGTAGGGGTAGACAGGAATATTTCCATACTCTTCTATCCTGACATACATAAGGTAATTCTATGTTTTCATTTATCCTCATTTAATTATTGAATTCTTTCCATTCAATAAGTTTTTATATTAAAAAAAGATTGAAATAAACGGAATTCCGAGCTTAGTAAAAAATATGTCAATTTTTTTTTTATAAATGATAACACTGTTTTTTTCCACATTTGATTGTTTTTTTCTCGACATGTTTCGAAGGCTTACACCTTCATCATCGGGAGAACGAAATAAAATCTAGTTTAACTTTGAATGCATTCACAATTTATTTTAATAAAATCGGTTGAATTTAAATGATTAAGTTTTTACTTTTAACGGAATTTAACGATGATTTTTTTTCAGTTTACTAAAATAATTTAAAAAAAAACGTTTTTTGCAATAATTTTCCTTTCAAGTATTTTTTAAAATATGCATCAAGACATTTAAACTCAATAACTGTATGTAATTTGTTTTTAGCTATTATATTGATTCACATAACATGTTTGTGACTGGTAGCTAATTGAATTCTACGTCAGACCACAGATAGTGTGACAATCACACTACCACCGCAGGGAATCGAACTCGGGGCCTTCGGGATGGCAGTCGTAACTTTTGTTACTCTGCCACGAAGGTCACCATTACAATTAAATTATTTGATATAAATATAATTGCAGGTTGTTAACAATAGTTAAAAATCATTTAAAAACTACATAATTCTATTATTAAATCAAAAATAATGTTATTATCAAACTAATTTCACATAACCAGTATCCACGTTCATAGTGGTTAAAGTTTCGCACCGAAGGGGGTCGCTCCGTGGTTTACAAATGTTTTTAAATTACTCAAAAAATTAGCTACAGAAAAATTCCATCCGGGACTTTCAAATACTTGGCATGGCACAAGGCAGTGGCGGCTAATAAATTATAAGTATTTTAATATCAGTTCACCAAAATACTACAATAATTGTACATATCAGTCAAATGAAAACAAAATATCAACAAATCGATTTATAACTTAAATTCACAAAAATATCGATTGTATTTAAAAAATGACATATGTTCCAACTTAACTTGTGCTAAAGAAACGTATTTTTTCAGAATAAACACTAGTTTTACTATTTAAAGGGTTTCGATCTATAGCAGAGAAGACTGTCTAGAGAATAGGGTTAGAAACTCTGAGCTATGAAAGACCTGTCAGACGGAAGACATTGTGAGATGAGGCAGGAAAAGGCGGTGTTACTGAAAAAATCGAGTAGATGGAATAAAAGACAAAAGATTTCCCCAAGTGGTTACCCACAATATACTTGTGGAACATTGCTTGATAAGGAGACCACCCAAATGATAAAAGATAGTTGGAACAGATCAATAATCTTGATAATATTTTACATAAACATTTAATTATCCTTAGAAAGTCGAAACACATAATATCGTTTTCTATGAAGCTCTTTATTTGTGTCGTGGCATTATTAAATAAATTATTTCTTCTTCTTCTTCTTCCTCAGCCTAATCCCGTCCACTCCTGGACAAAGGCCTCCTCCATTTGCTTCCATGTCACTCTGTCTTGTGCAATTGCATCCAGGTTATTCCGACTTGTCTGCTCAGATCATCCTTCTACCGTAGTTGCGGTCGCCCTGCACTTTTCTTTGCCGTCCACGGTCTCCAAGTCTACAGTCTTCTTGTCCATTTTTCTTTTGAGCTTCTGGTTACGTGACCTGCCCACTGACATTTTAGAGTCGCCACCCGGTGGCAAAATATATTATGTATAAACTTTAAATTACAATATTTTTTGCACCATTTTATTTTTATCCAACCAACCGGTTTCGCTCCCTCCAGAGCTTCGTCTGGGTTACAAAAGATACCTAAACCGTGCCTTTTGTAACCCTGACGAAGCTCCAGCAGGTGCGAAACCTGGTTGTTAAAAAATTAAGTGATTAAAAAACTAATTAAAAGTCTTAAAAGGATTTTAATAAATAGACTGCAGATATAAACATGAATATATTTGTTTTCCCGATAACTATGAGTTATTGGATACATATCAAGAAAAATAAACTAAAGAGTAGAAAAAGCGTATAATGTGAATGCAAATAATATTTTTTCCACTTTTGAGTTAATTTTTCTCTAATTGTTTCGAAGGTATTATACCTTCCAATCGGGAGAACGGAAACAAATTTAAATTAAAAAAACCATATGAAGTTTATACAAGTAGTAAAAAAATGTCTTTTATTTAACAAAAAATCTTCATTATGCGAATTACACATTGAAAACGCCTGAAATTAATCAAAATTATCTTATCTCTCCGATATTGTATTACCTTCGAGGCAAATTATCATGAGTTATGACCGCAATACCAAAGGACCCAGGTTTGAGTCCTGGCGATGGCAGTGCGATTGTCACATTGTCATTGGTCTGCTGTAGAATAGCAAGAGATTACCAGGAAGATATGGAGAGATGGCTGGACACCATCACTCCGGGACAGTTTACTGTCATAAACAGGTCATACGACCTAACCTAAGAAGAAGAAGATTTCAATAATTATTTTATAAGAGTAGCCAAATGTTATTTAAGTTTTCTGTTGTATGAAAGCGGTACAACTTTTAAATGAATGAAATGAACATCATACATTTTGTATACCCACGTTTATTGCGTCTTGGGCTCGTTATACTAAGATTCCTTTGTGACGTTCAGTCACGAACGCCACTGGAATAAACGGTAAATAAGCCGTTTGTACACGGCACCGAATCACTCGGATTCCGAATGACATGACCTTGTGTTCCATTGGTCGTTATATTCACACGTATGACATTAGCGTCAGATGGTTCTGGAAACTCTTTTTATCCCTGTGAATCAGCGTGCAAAATATAATAAAATTATTTTTACCCCGCAAAAGTTCGCCACTCCTCTTGACGTTGCCGCCTAAAGCTTCTTTTAAGTGCTTTCGTTTTATTTTTAATTCCAAATGCGTGTTTTGTGGATGTCGCATTTGAAAGTTTTAATTTTCGGTGAATTAGACCGAAATTTCAATGTCAAGGTGAAAGCTTGTGGTTTTAATTGTGTTGTTTACTGATGCTATAATTTATAAAACATGCATTTTCACCGCCAAAAGAAAATGGTTTAAAACGAACTGTTTTATTGAGGAATTAAATACATTATTGTCACCAATAAATAATCTTTACAACATTCATAAGTAGAACAAATGTGTTAAGAATATTAAAAAAATCGTCTTAATGGAATTCCAAAGTGTCTGTGTATTAAAAATACAAAAAAAATATATTATTACAAAAAAAAAATTTAAAACTTGATGTACTTTTTTAAATTATTAAGAATGTTTAACCATATTACATAACATTTCTCTTTTTGCCTAGTACCTAGATTTTTTATTGATATATTAAAATAAATTTTGGTTCTTATTATGAATTCAAAATATTAATCGTAATGTGATAACCATAATACATTTTTTCGTTTAATAGGTTTTTAATTATAGAAATGCCAATGCGAAGTTCATTAAAAACTATTATTCTCGATGAATTCTTGTTTATCGTCTTAGCTTGTTTTCTAGAAGTTTTATTATATTTTATGTGTATAATATTTGATGTTGATAAGACAATAACAAGATATTTGATAGTGTCTTAAAACGACGAAACATATCATTTCTATAAAATATAATAAATCTTCTAGAAAACAGACGTTTTCATTCGTATTACAGTAATGTTTCAATATAAAGTTTTACAATATTGTTCAAGAAACAATAAATTTAATGTTTAATGTCTAAAGAATCGACGTGCGTGAATATCTAGATTTATGAATATGGAGAAAGATAGATAAGTGTGTCAGGACAAAGCAATGTAAGGGTATATTCTAAATGTTTTTCCTTGAGGAGAAACGGCGTGATAATTTGTTGATGTTGTCGTAATTATTTTTAACTCCACATCATAATCACATAAGGATGTTCTTATAACATACGAGTATATTATTAAATTGATTTATATTATGGTTTACTGAAAGTTCGTAAAGGATTAGTAATATCACAATGTAGTTTCCACCTTAAAGTAGATAACAACCTTAAAACACCGTAATAGTTTAATCACCTTATATTATATCTATGAACAACGTTATCTAAAATTACTCGAAAATCTCCACTACTTATGACTAACTCTCGCTAATTCAGTAAACACTGTAAGCTCAGAAACCGCCCTTAAGTTCTGGTGGGGTCTTTGCACTCTCTTCCATAGATTATTGGAACCCCTCTGGACTAGAAATCTGCTCTGATTAAATCTCAAGTAATAACGACTTATCTGTCTGAACGGTCGAGTTATTAAGAAGCTTACTTGATTTTTTTTGTTAATACGATATTAATAAATCATATTCATCTATATTAATTATGAAGTTTATAAAAAATACATTGCTGTCTAGATAAATCAAATTATCATAATCTGCTCCAATAACTTGGGTATATAAACTATAATACTAAACTCGCTATATTTGGCAATGACGTAGCAAGGAAAAACATGTAATTCTCTATAAAATATAATAAATCTTCAAGAAAATAGCGTTTTTATTTCGTATTAATAATTATATGCCATTGTTAAGGAAACAAAATACTTAATCAAACAGCGGAATTAAAAATATTTGTTTATTGTGACTTGAACAATTATGTAAATCAACAAATAAAATAATTAATGCTAAAGAAGCAAAACTTGTCATTCCAATACAATATATAAAACTTCTAGAAAACTGACGTTTTCGTTCGTATTAATAATAAATAAATGTATTTTTTCTTGGTGTCGAGAATGTATGAGGTACGAGTATGAAAGTCGAACGATTTAATGTTGAATGTCGGAAAGTCAAAGTGTTAGTTTTTGAAACGGAAGAGCAAATGACGGTTTGTAATATAAATGTAAATGAAGAGAACTTGGAACAGGTGAGGGAATTTGTGTATTTAGGTAGCATGTTCGCAGCGGATGGCCGAACGATCAGTGATGCTGAAAGAAGGGTTGGTGAGGGTAACAAAGTGAATGGAGTTTTAAAAACAGTTATTGGAAACAAGAATTTATCAATGAAATCGAAAATGGCCTTTCACAATGGAGTTCTGGTCCCAACCCTTTTGTATGGAAGCGAAGCATGGAACTGGCAGAAGAAAGATGAGAGCAGAATAAATGCAGTAGAGATGAGGTCCCTAAGACGTATGTGTGTAGAACGACGCGACGTACGACAGAATCTCAAATGCTG